>JAZKJV010007569.1:0-340366 GCA_037367405.1 Ottelia alismoides | reverse complement strand
TTATACACCTGAGGGAGGAGGACGTCCAGATGGAGGAGCAGGAAAATATTCAGGAAGACCCAAATGATCTCTCATCTTGTGAGGATCCATATCCGCCACGGGACTTGGTGTTCCTTTATGGTATGGGCTGCCAATGTCCAAGCAGCTCAACGAACCTACAAATGATATCAAATCGTCCATGTAACTGTCTGTAGGATGATGGCCATGTCATCCATATGCATCGTAATCCATAGGTCCTGAACTCGGACTTGGGACAAACTGTCCATGTGTGTTTCCATGATGCTCCATGCATTCTCACCCTGCATCGAATCTTGAACCATCATGTGGTCCGTGACCACCTCCCATTGACCCTAACTCCCCTGAATATGTCTCCCCGTCACTTGATCCACCACGACCGCCAACAGCATCATCATCATCATCATCATCGCTCCCATTATCATCTTTTTGATTAGATTTGGATTTCGACCCAGTGGAGAGAATGTCGTCTACAATTGCATCAAGCTCCAACACCCCAAGAGGGCATGTGATTCCCCGGATCTGGCCATATGCTCACCAACATCTGCTCCCATTTGTTGGCGTATATTCCGATTCGGCCATGGGACCAAATTTCGCCGAAATTCGACCGAATTTCAGCTTCGGTGGGTGATCGAAATGCAGCTGAAATGGCCTTTATCGATCGAAATTTGGGGGCCCTAGTTCAAAAAACGATCGAAATGTCCAAATTCGGTCGAAAATTCGTCTCGATCAGTCACCGAAATGAAACTGAAATTCGACATTTAAGGCCTTGGATTCAGTCAGCCTCTCGATTGATTAAGCAATGGAGCCCCGTTGGAATCCAACCACCTCTGCAGAACATCTCCACCTGCATCGTCATCGCGCATCTTGAAAATATATGTAAGATCGATGGGATCTGTGTAGTCCTCTTTGTCATGCCCCTCAACTTGCATGTTTCATTCTTCAACCTCAAGTCATAGTGCACAAAAACAAGATCGTAGAGCCTCTTTGAATGGATCAAGTTGAATGTGCTCCACTTTTGCTTACGGCCACTAGCAGATGCGGTTTGGGATAATACTTTCATTGCACTTTCCGTTGGTTGGGAGCTTCCATTTCATACAGTAACCACCAATCGGCTGCAGAAATCCAAAAAGAGATAAATCAATAATAGTAAAATTGTTATACATCACAGTCAATAGCCTCAAATTGCTTCACCAAAAATCACAGTGATTTATTCCAAATTTTACAAAAAAAATAAGAAGATTATGCCTCAAATAACCACCATGAACAAAAGCCCTAACTAATTTTGTGTTTTTATATACCAAATAAGAGTAAATCTAACATCAAAATGCAATGGAAGAAGGGCCTTGGAGTCTCCAGCAGTTGCAGTGTCGATACGGGCGAAATGGGGGCAAAATCAAGCCTTAAAGGTGAAATGGGGGATAACGAGATGGTTACCCTGTCGAAACCGGTATATCGATGAGCTGGTTGTGTAGCTTCCATGTGAGAATATGTGGAAATGTGCAGGACAAAGGAAGGAGCATAATCGAACTGTGTAAGGCGGAAGAAATGGGGTTGAGAAAGGGAATGGAAAAGACAGGAGGAGAAAGAAAATCATATGGAAAGAGGGATATATGCCCATGTTACAAAAGTGTGTGTAGCCTTATATGGAGCCAAATCCCAATCAAGAGGCATGACTCTTGGACCAAAAGAAGCATCCTTACATGAAACGACATGTCCTTACTATTTAGATCAAATTATAAGAAATATAGAAGATATTACTAGTTTTTAGAGAAGATGGGATGGACCTACATTAGAGGCTCATCCAAAGAATATATTATTATAAGTAATAGAGTAATTACAACCGTCAAGTTTTAAAAAGGAATTTGGCATAGCCAAGTACATTTTCGAAATAAAACCTCTCATCATCAAAGACAACCACATTTCTACCTAGCCACAGCACCCAGACTAGCGCACAAACCTTCAGTCGCCCTCCTCTGAGCCTGATCAATCTCTACCAAGCGAAGCCCAAAAAATCATTATCACTCCATTAAACATACAGAAACTTAGCATTTTGTCACGGAGAAGATATTACATGTGTTGCATCAATGATCCCCTGTCATGAAAAAAAATGTATTTCATGAATAACAAGTCATCCAAATAGCAGTAAGTCTTCTGGATAGCTTTGTTGGTGACTAGGGGAAAACACGAGGCGGGTACCCAACCCGCTCGCTTGTTGACCGCCCCGTGATGCCCCATAATACCGGGTTACGGGGTCGACCCGACCCGTTCGAAGGGTACCTGTATCTAATAGATTACATGGTTCATTTGAATGGGTAATGAGTACCCACGGGTACTCGTGGATATCTCTTCTATGAAGAAATGATCCGCACATCATCCATCTATTTACATTATACAAATAAAACACTATTCCGAGCCAGTTATTTATGAAATCAATCATCATATTCTAGTATTATTCAATAATTTCAATAAACATCGAAGATGGTAGAGATACGCGCGGAAATTAAAAAATAAACAGGAGACTAATTATACATTAGGATATGGGTCAATTTCAAGAGTATTCAATTGGAGAAATGATTATTGCGGAAAATTTGTTTATATCTACGAATATGTATGCTCGATATTTCAATTAATTATCGTATCGATTTATTTATAATTTATACAAGATTCTTGTAAATTTATTACAAAGATTCTTGCTCAGTAGAAACATTATTAATGATTTCCACAATAAAATTATTTATATCCGCGGATGTGTACCTTGTATCTGATTTATCACTATATCCGCTTATTCATAATTTTATTGCAAAACTGTTCAATTGAAACATATTAATGCGTTCTATGGTGAGATTATTTATGTCCGCAGATGTGTTGGCTTGAGTGTGTGATTTATTGCCATATCTGTTTATTCATATTTTATTGTAAGAGTGTTCAATTGAAACATTATCAATATTCCTATCAGTATCCACTAATGTATAGGATCGAGTGTCTGATTCACTATCATAACCGTTTATGTATATTTTGGTTATTTAACTTTGCATTCAGATTTAAGATAACCTATTTATATTTAGGACCGAGTTCAACCAGCATGGTGTGTGATATGTTTAGTGGTGTCACTACTTCGGTCGAAGTAGGGGAGAAATGGAAGCGGAAAAAAGGTGTCGAGGCACCTACCACAAGGTTGTGGTAGGGGGTGGTGACACATCAAGCATGCGCCAATGAAACGCTTCATACGATGTGCGACGACGTCCATACTGGGGAATGGATTTGTGGAGAGCAGGCTCAAAGGGTGCAAGCCATGGGTTGGTCCTGAGAACTAGCTAGAATTTACGTAGAATATATTACAGAGAAAATGATCATATTGGAAAAAGACTTCCATTTGCACTTAGATTTAAGATGACCTATTTATATTTCTTCTAATAGCCATATCAATTCCGATTAATTTATATTCACATCTGTTTTTAATGTATAGCCTTACATTTTTCATATTTATTGATATATGTATTCATAACTATATTCTTATTATAAAATATATATAAACAACGAAACAACTATATTTTTAACATATTTAATCTTTTGCATTTCTTTTGGATCGTTGGGTAAGTGAAAACTTCCTAACGGATACATGCATGTACATGCTATTGCACTTGGATTTTTTAGATGGGCATGGGTCAGGACACATCAGGGTACCCGACCCGTTATTTCCAAACATGTATCCATGAGGTTTATGGTTAAAATGTATGGGTCAAGCAGGGTACCTGCTAGACCCTAGTATTTTGAACACCCCTATTGGTGAGGGTGGAGGAGGTAACGATGAACCATTGCATCATGTAACAATAAAATGCGGTAATCTGATACCAATTGACACGTCCCAAATTTTTTAAAATGGAAGAGTGGGAGATTAAGAAAGTGATAGAAAATAAGAACATGAAACAAATCATGTGGAAGAGTGGGAGATTAGGAAAGTGAGAAAATAAGAACATGAAACAAATCATGCATGCGGAATTTCCGGTGAGAATGCATGGAGATGGACGTGATGAGAGAGGGAGCACATGGTGTCATTTGATGGAGAAGAAATGAGGTTAAAAAGGAGATTGGAAGTTAAAAGAGAATGAGAAAGAAAATTAATGGAAAAAAATATAAAGTAATTAGATATCAACACTTCGTATGTTTTATTATGTCTCAGTTACAGCATCTAGGTGGTCCACTCTATAGAAGAGAAGAAATATAGAAGAAGAGAAGAATCATCGTATGTTTGAGAATTCTGTCGATCCCAAGTACTCCATCTCTATCATTGCATATAGGAATATAATAAGTAAAGAGTATCGGGCATGAGCAAACGAATTGTGTGAAATAAGTGAATTTATCCCGTTGAGACTATTGATTCATGACTCATCATAAATTCTTTCCCTCCAAACTGCAAGAGACTCCTTCATGTATAAGTGTTTAAGAAATATAGAGAGTCGTGGTTGGTTGTTGACCGACAGAAAGCATGGAGAAAGAAAGATCGTCTCCAAGATCAAGATAAATATTGTCATTCGATTTTTCTACTGGATTGACTTGCTCGCCATTGAACTATAGAGAGCAGTGGTTGATTGTTGACCGCTTGTGAAAATATGGAGCCAATTCTCAATCAAGAGGCATCCTCTTGGACCAAATCAAGAGGCATCCTCTTGGACAAAGAAGTATCCTTACATGAGAAGATATGCCCTGCTATATTAAGCAAAACAAGACAAGAAATATAGAAAAAGAAATTTATTAGTATGCATTGATGTCTCTTTTTTAAAAATCTTCGATATATTGTTTATAGATGGAAATCACTCTGGTGGATAAGACGATGTGGATTCTGAGAGGTTAAGGGAGCTTTAGAGTACAAGGGATGTTTGACACTGTTATTATCGGCATTCTCTACATTCAAACATTCGTGTTACTCCATTTTTGTGCTTTATATAATTAAGTAGTCATGATGTTTTAGGGTTTCACTCTATATAAAAACCCTGCCCCTTCAATAAAATTATCTGATTCAATCACATTATTTTTCTACAAGGTATCTTGTCACCTACACCAGCGCTCTAGGCTTCGCTTTCCCAAAGACCGAACCCCCACCATCAAACCCCTTATCCTCTCTTTATCCAGCAACTGCACTGCCGAGGATTTGCACCGGGATCATGACGATGCTGCTGCTGCTGCTGCTCGAATCTAGGGATCATCCCATTGCTGATGCGCAGGGATTTCGCGGTGGATCTGCATCGTCATCTCCAGGACAGTTGTAGGGTATTTCAATGCCATCATCTCCAGGGCATTGGAATGCTCCACCATCTCCAAAGCATTGGATTGGCGCTGTGATCAGTGCTAGCAGATCTGATGCGGATCTGTTGCATCGGATCTGAGCTACCATCTCTAGAGTATAGCATCTCCAGGTCACTGGTAGCCGGGGTTGCCTCTGGATTCTGCTGTGTGGCTTTTTGATATGATCACTTCCATCACCATGATTCCAGAATAATGATTCGAATATTTCACTCGTGAGATCTGGCACCACGATTTGTGTGGAATTATTCGCCAAGTGTGGCATTGTGGTATTCTATTTCCTCATCTAATGCCTAAATAAATTATGAACTAGCTGACAAAAACCACAGATCAGCCGATCGAGGGCCAATCTCCTGTACCAGGAGACTGGCAAGGAGATGTGCGAGAAGTTATTTCAGTCATTCCCAACCACCAAATCTTGCCCTTGCTAACATCTACATGCAGTTTTAGTCTGTTTTGCGGTACGACTCCTCTCTTATTCAGTATTATCAGTAGAATCAAAGATTTGTATAACGAACATACGAACATGTTATTTTTCAGCCAGCTTGTTGTTCCAAACATGTGACAAAGAGATCAAAATGGGTAGCATACAAATTTCTTGAAAGTTTAATTTGAGTCCCTGCTACCAAACATCGAACGATCACTCACAAGAAAAATGTATAAATATTTAAACTTTGATATAATCTTTGAGATATTTTGATTTGAGGTGTGATTTTTAAGAAAAACTAATAGATTGTGGAAGGGATTACAGGGGCCTACTTCTAACATTGTTTAATAAATGTACTAAGACTTCTCCCACTATAGGTAGGGTCGGCTACATGGATTCTTGTTCAAATCCATGTTGAAAGATTCGGCTATTTTTTACGTTGGCCGTCGACTACCTAACGCAACCAGGCAGAGTTGGATTTGAACCCTGATCTTTTGTGCGGTAGACACACTGTACTACCAATAGACCATTAAGTGGGCACAATGCATTTGAATGGAATATCTTTATTGCATCAAGTGATATCATAAACATATCGTTTGAATTGTCCCTATGATTCAACGATTCTATTGAATATCGGAGTGCAAAGTTCAGTGAACGCTATTTTCATTACGACTTCACACTAAAATCAGTGGAAATTAAAGATTCATTTCAAACCATGTTGAAGGTACAACAAAGGTTGCAGAAAGTGTAGTCGGTACTCAGTCGATGGGGTCACTAACTAAGGATTAATCGGCAATCGAGCGACTAATCGGATTTAGTCGGTTCATTAGTCAGTTTTGATTTTTTTTAATTATTTTAAATACATAAATAAATTTGTATGCGCATATTCTTATATATTTACATTGATTTGTACATTTTCCTACACTATCATAATAAAATAAAAGAAGCAATTGCCTTTAAATATAATATTAAGCATATTAGAATAAGTTTACTTCCGAAAAAATCGAAAAGCTAAAAAAATTAAAAAAATCTCTATGTAAAAGTCACCTGACTAGTCGGCCTGATTAGTCAGGTGACCAACTAATGGCCGACTAGGCCTAGTCGAGTCGGCTACCCCCCCCCCCCCCCCCACCGACTAGTCGGGCCGACTAATCGGCCTAGTCGACCAACTTTTACAACAATGGGTACAACTATGGCTGGAATCATTGTTCGAGGAAGATGTGTTTATTAACGAACGCATTCAACACATCCCCAGAACAGGTACAACACAACTCTAACAACGAGGAAGAAATAAAAATAGAAAAAGATGTTGTCATAAATGATATGATCCCCAGGTGACAGTTCAAGAGGTTTCAGAGCCACTATCACCGCTAACTCGCCACCACCTCGCTCCTCCAGCCACATTGCAATTGCATTTTTCCATGCCAACACCACTTCCCCAGTCACCGCTTCTCCAATTCACATCACCGCCACCATCCCCCCCCCCCCCCCATCAACCTTCTCTCACCTCTGATATCGATGCTACTCCCCTCTCGTGACACCATCACCAACACTCTCACCATCACCCACACCATCACTTTTTCCATATATTGTTGCCTACATCCTCGTAAAGCGACGTCATATCCCCTCCAACCTTAGCCACCCCATAATCTTCGAAAGGCAATGGCATGCCACCTTAGACTCAACAATTGACAACGTTGGGGAAGACTCATCCGTCCCACTAATGCTAATGTGTAACACTGTACACATTGGACAGTAGATACACGGACGAAGCTGACCTCACTACATATACCATCGTCGACGATGGGACCCTCCATGTATTGGGGCCACCACCACCCAATCTTCGATAAACGTGCCTCTCTTATTTTCAAAGGTATCACTACCCCATTGGGTTTGGTTCCAAATCCTAGCAAGGAATGAAGAGACGTTTCTCGTTGTTCACATGTTCTGCAACGGGGGTGGAAATCTCTTGTGAATTTTCAAAGAAGGTTCCTCAACCAAAATCTCTTTACCTAAAGCTAAAAGTTGTGTGCAACATGGGAAAGAGAACCTATGTCACTGAAAGAAGGATACAAAATTGCAACAAGACCCCTTCGCCAACAAAAATTGCAAAAGAAACATGTGGTATGGGGAAAATGTTAACATATCAAATTAAGACATCAATTCCTCGCGCATGCACTTGAAAATCAAGTAGGCGGTGAATTTTTTGAAGCGGAAATTGGGAATTAGGGCAATATTGGGGCTTTGATTAATCTAATATTTATCGTAGTTTTAATTTCTTCCAATTATAGTCTAATTAGGGTTTGTCGTCCAATTTGAGCTTGTTGTAACTTCCAATTTTATTTAAATAGTAAGATCGCATGTGATCTCTAATTAATTACTTAGAGTGAGTAATTTTGGGGGAGTCAATTAGAGCATTAATTTCTTTTTTATTTTATATATAATTCCACCCATGTTGATATATGCTTCAACTAACGAAATGTTTTATCAACGTGAGTGAGTGAACTTGATAACACCCCTTTTTTGTCATGTAACTGAAGTTTCTTTATAATTCTCATTCAAGCAATATATGATAGATTTATTTCCTCCTTCTGTTGGCAAGCATGTGCCCTGTAAACAAAAGCAGGATCTCCTTGTGTTCTTTATTATGGAAATCATAGGTCAGGAGCTATTTTCTAAACTCGTACTAATGAAGATTTGACTTCACGGGAAACTGAACAAGATATTTTGAAATTGGCCTATTTCTCACGTGTACAATTGAAGTATTTTGAAAATGCAGAAATGTTGTTTTTTCTATTTCACTTTCCAGTTCTCTTTCACCTTTTCAAGAATAGTGAAAATGTGTGCTACCTTCGAGGGCAAGCAAGAGTCAATTTCGGCTTGCTAAAGAAAGAGAAGTCTATTTACATGCAAAGCTAAGGCGAAGAAAGGGAGATGGTTAAAGCATATCTAGTGAGGTACAAAAGCGAGGAACATCGTATAAGCTAGGAGCGAGCAAGCCATACGGATAGCAACAGCTAGGTCCTAGATAACTTGGCAACTATTCGCTACTCACTCTCTTAGCATGCCTAAAAAGTGCAAGGCGTTCTTTGAGGAATGGAGTGCTAGCTAAATAAGGAGCACGAGATAAGCTTTCGTCGAGATCTCTCTTTCTCCTTCACTTTAGTACTTCGACGAGATAATGAATATTAGTGCAACCTCTATTTGACCCATATCTTCATTTCTTGATATTGAAATAAATAATGTGAAAGCATAACCGAAAAATGAATCAAGAACATAAAAATATACAAGTGATATGCTCAGATTTTACATGGAACCCTACTACACTGAGAGGAGCATGATAAAACCACAGGAAAAGACCTCAAAGGGTTGGATCATCCATTGTTATCAATTTCACAAAATTTCATTGAAATTTCAATTTCGATGGCCTCGGGGTATTGAAATAACGTGTACCTCACGTTTCCCGAATTTCGCTCGATATGTGTCGATATAACAGCGAATTATCGGCACATATCGATATCTCGTCCTACTTGGGGAATATTTTATTAAAAAATACCCCACTTGGGGGGAAACTATCGCAATATCGGTCAAGAGGCTGATTTAGCTAGATACATTGTTTCTCTCTTTCTCAGCTTTCGTTCTTTCTTTGGTGTTCCTCCTTGTTGAGCTTGAGGTATGCTACTCAAAATCTTGCCAAATTTGCTTGATATATGAGTGAAAATTTTGAGAATTTTTGTTCCTCTTGTGTTGGTATTGCATATTGTGGAGTTTTTTTTGGTAGATTTTGATAAATTTATGAGATATATGAAAAATAAATTTGGGATTTTTGTATTTTATTGTGGAATCAAGATGAGTTTTCAAAGGAGAAACTCGGATCTCATGTTTAACACTTAGAAAACAAGATTTTTGAGAATTTTTTGTTAACTAAAATATAATAATTGATTGATTTAGTGAATTAAACCTTAGATCTAGTATGATTTCCGTTTTTTGTCTCTTACGTGAGTTTTCTCAAAATTATTCGCTTCAACTATGGATGTAAGATGTTTTTACTTACAAATCGAAACATAGAAATCTATATACTAATTTTAACACTAAATAGACATGATTTTATGCATATTAAGCATTAGAAAATTCTAAATATATTGAATCCGAAAACTAAATATATTAAGCGCATAGGATTAGATTGATTTTATTTGAAGGTGTGCTTCAAGTAAAGTAATTGTTGTTATATTTGTTAATAGCATGTTAATACTACATGCATTCTCGAGTCATAAGGTGTTTACCATCAATGACCTTGATCACCTACAATACTGTCATGGGATTGCGATGACCAATGTTTCTAGAGTACTAAGTACTGCCTTGACAGTCATGTAAATGCAATTACTTGGTTGCAAATATCCCCTATTCCATTTGAGTCCCAAAGCCATGCCACCTCGGTGCAGTTTGAGGGTACTACGTAATACATGATCCTAGTGGATAAATTTATGTATCTTACAGTTACTAGGCTTGATGTTTCTTATGTCATGATCAGAGCCATGTAACATATAGAAAAGCCATGGATTATAGTCATTTGCATAATATTTTTATAATCCTCACATAGATAAAGAATTCACCGGGCAAGGGATTGTTCTATACTGCTAATGGTCACATCGACAATAAATCCTATGCGGATACAGATTACCCAAGTTCTCCTGAGGATATATGCTCCACCACGGGTTTTGTCATATTCGTTGGTGGAAATCTAATCATTTAACACAATAAGAAGGGGACAATTGTTTCGAGATCCAATGTAGAGGCAAAATATAAAGCCATTGCACAAACTACTTATGATATTAGTTGGTTTGTAACTTTCTACATGAACTCATGGTGTCCATCATAATTCTAGCTCTCCCTATGACAACAAGTTGGCCATGTATTGTTACTAATCATGTATTTCATGAACATACCAATATATCGAAGTAGACTGTCATTTAATCAGGAATGCAGTGCATGAAGCAAAACTTGTCACCCCTCACGTTTGTACGAAGTTACAATTTGCATATATTTTCACCAAAGCTCTTCTGAAGAAGTACATCTCATTGTTAACATAGAAGTTGGACATGCTCGATCTATTTATGTGCTTTGTATATTTAGTGGTCATGATAGAGACTCTTTTGCATTTTCCTCTTTTGGGTGATTGTTTTAAGGTTTCATTTTTTTATAAAAACCCTACCCCTTCAATAAAATTATTTCAATCCATCCAATTGTCCTTCCACAAATATAATGAAGAAGAAATATATAAAATGCAAGTTAAATGACAATGATAAAAATGTGATTAAGGTAAATCTTGGAACACTTCACATTTAAAACAAAGATGATTTTTAGAACTTAAGATCAGTCTTTCAACTTGAAAGTCAAAATTGATGGAGATATTACCAGCCTGCTAGGGATGCAAAGAAATGTGAACATATATGTATTTGTTCGTAATTATGCTTATATTAAAGAGGATATGGATGTCCTTGTTTGAGTTTGATGAATACGGATATGGATATTCACATTTTGCATCTAGAAAATACAAATATGAATGCAAATATTATATTTCATAGTTTTAATAAAAAACGAATATGACTAGGATTTTTGTTTGAGTCATATGACTATGAATGTTGAAAAGTAAATGATATGGATATGGTTTTTTTTTGTTATACAATATATATATATTGATTTCTAGGAAGCTTTTTTTATTCTTGAGATAATAAACAAACAAGTATAAATTTTAATTGTGTCTGGCCGACTAGACTTTATCAAGAAGTTTTTCTTCCTAAGTCCATCTCCTAGTACAGCCATCAACTCTTCTCCTCTCATCAAAGCCCACGCCTGGTTAGTTGCAAGTTGCAACCTAATAGTTATCCAATTTCACGTGCTTTTTATTATATAAAGTTTTTTCAACATCATAGGTTTGAGTTTAAATATGTTGGAAATGTTTGAGATTCATAGGATAATCCAAATTTGTGTATCAACTGTCAAATACCCATGCTCGAAATGTGACTATATGGTTTGCATCGGTAACCATATTTTGAGGATAAGGTTTTTCAATTTATACATCCATACGAGTAATGTATTTGTATCCATATCCAAATTAAAAAGAGGATAAAGAAATAATAACACCTATATTGATTATGGTTGGACAGAAAATTGGTTTGATTATGGTTGGACAGAAAATTGGTTTAGGATTGATAGTTTGGGAATGAGACTCTTTATAGAAGCAAGTGTTATGTTCAACTTCAACAATTCTTATCATACCTTACGATAATCGAGAATTCCTTCAAAAGGGAGCTCCAATTCATCACTAATGATAACGGGGATGCATCCACTAACAATAGCATCAAACAACCTTGCCGATGAGGGGGTGTCACCCGCCGGGCTCAAGCAGAATATTGAGCTGCCATCATGAAACTAAATGGCATAAGATTGCTTATTACGCACCATGATCCATGCTAGGGGAAGTTCTACCTGCGCATGCCATCCTGGGCAGCTTCTTTCCCTGATTTGCCAATGGTACCTTCTTCTATGATGACACCGTCAGTGCCATGTAGTTCTGTGACAAGCTGGCTGCGGATCTTCCCCCCCTGCAGCATAGATATTCTTTTGAGACCACAAGACATAAAATATTCACAGCTGGCATACCACGAAATAGGAAAACAAATTCTTCAAATAAGCTTCCTAGATAGGATTGCAATGCATTGAACAATGAGAAAACATACAGCATTTCTTTTCAATCTTCCACGAAAGAATAACAATGTCCGTCTCTGTGGATGACTTTCTGACAAGCATTTAGAATCACAAAAATCAACATTCGGAACATATGGAAGAATAAGGTCCTTTTCAAGCCACACTTGACCAGGCTTATACCTACATATGGATAAAATATTGTTAATCCCGTGTGAACATAGTTATGCAGGCAACTAATATGCATAATTCAAAATGAA
Organism: Ottelia alismoides; assembly: GCA_037367405.1. Classification (NCBI taxonomy): domain Eukaryota; kingdom Viridiplantae; phylum Streptophyta; class Magnoliopsida; order Alismatales; family Hydrocharitaceae; genus Ottelia; species Ottelia alismoides. Next base: position 327,655 of record JAZKJV010007569.1, on the reverse strand, counting down.
AACCTCCAAATTTTTACCAATTCCCCGTGGAATCCATGTCAGGAAGAAGCCAAATTGCCTTTTTCATGAATTTGCGAACTGATTTAAAAGACCAAGGGTGATGAACTGGAAGAATATGATCCCTTCCTTCAGATCTTTTCCAGGGTGGTTGGTCCGTCACCCACTGTAGAGCATCCTATTTTGCAATCATACAATCCAATCAATTGTTAGAAAAAACAAAGTAGAAATCTATAATATAAGTAAACTACAAAGATTAACATGATAAACATGGAATGAAGCGGAGACTCTGGCGCAAATAAAATATTTGTTTGGATTATAATTCAGAACAAACTTGATTAGGCTGCCTATGAGCCAAAAAATGAACAAGCTTGTTGATGAACTTGCTAACAGAGCTCAGACCATATAAACCAAGCTAAATCCACCTCAATGAAGCTAGACTGATCAAGCCCCAGTACGAACTGGCTAACTACATTGAGCAAGCCCAAGTTGGCTTGGTTTAGATTCAGTTAGCTCGATAAGGTCAACAGCCAGACCTAATTCAAAAAAGTCAAGCTGAAGGAAAACAATAATTGTGCATATAGTATCCCTGGCACTGTTGCAATTTCTAACGTATGCAGTTCCATCATTGATGTGGTACAGTGAATATCCATTGTTGAATGTCATTTAGCCACTCCGAGCCCCGTGGTCAACAGCAACAACAAAGCATTTTCCCACCTTAAGTAGGGTCGGCTACATGAACTCTCTTTTTTTTAATAGTAGGTAATCTCGGAGGTCCGGAGTGTCCCCCTTGGGATTCGAACCCGGATCCTTTAAGGTGGAGGCACGCTACACTACCACCAGACCACTCCTTGGGTTCAGCTACATGGACTCTTTGCCTCCAATCAGATCTGTCTTGGGGCATTCTAGGCTTAGGTCCAAAATAGGGAATGCCACCACGAAATTTAAATGTTTGTCTAAATCTATGTTGAAAAGATCCGACTATTTTGAGACAAATTCCTAAATAGTGTTCTTTTTAAGAACACTATTTATGAATTTGCCTCTTGTGCTGGCTATCGGCTAACTAACTTGCAACCCTCATTTACCCAAGCCCCTAGGTACAAGATAGAAAATTTTACATGCATAACTGTGCAACTAATAGGTGCTAATATTACAAACCCTATAGGAGTCCAATGGGCCCTTCCGTTCCTTTTCTGCAAATGACTAAATAAAGCATCCAACAAAATAATAAACCTTGGAAACTCGCCCACACCCTGTATAGTGCCTTGCATTGTTGCTTCTCTAGCAGGAAGTAGCTGATGGTGGTGAAAAAAGGTATGTAAAAGAGATCAGCTTCTTCCTGTTGCTGAACCCGGATTACACTCTTAAGGAGTCTCTTGGACTCAGGAGCAATCAAATCAGCCCATAGCCAATAATCAACAGAATGCTGCAGAGAAAATAATAAAGGAAAACCATGTTAGTTGGAGACTTGGAGTATAAGAACAAATAAAAGAAGCAACTAGGTAATGAGTTTCCTGTTTAGCCCCATCCATGTGAACAATTACTACAGCAGATAGGGAAGTCATGAATATCCACGTATGAGAAGATAAAAAGAACTGTATCTCTGCAGAAGTCATGAAGATGCCAAGACTTAATGTCGACGACTTAAGCATGTGGAATGACAGATCCCATGCCCTTGTCAGTATAAGGTTATTTTTCACAAGTTTCCGGTTATGCATTCAATCAGGATTCCCCCACTACCGGATGCAATCAATAATATTCTGAATAAAATATATGGAAGTTACACAAAGTTACATCATATGCAAATTACCTTCCTAAACAGTGTTAATTTTAGCTCATTGCATATTAGACATAATGTTAGGTTCCAATGAGAATTAGCACAAAAGGAAAGGGCAAAACCAGTTCATCTATTTCAAGCTCATTCAACGTCAAGAATTCACCAATCACTCATTCCCACACGTCCAGCCTATAAGAACACAGACATAATGGGCGGAGGACTGAGTCTGGCCCGAGAGCGTGCATCATCCAGCCATATACATACATGGTTGCCATTCTAGTAAGGTGCTAATCTAGGTGTTGGAAAAGAAAAGAGCCTACCCATGTGTTTAGTACCACATGGGGGAGCGGTCACTGTTGGGTCTGTCCGTGGGGCTATATAAAGAGCCCCATACCCCCTGTACTCATTGAGAACTTCAATAGAAGAAACGCCCAATTCAGGGGCTTCTCCCGTGGTTTCATCCCGCTCCTCTCGGAGTAGGGTTCCACGTTAGATCGCGTTGTTCTTTGATGTTTATCTTTATTCCATGTTTTTGCTTCCGCTTGATATTTTTCTACATGGTATCAGAGCGGGTTCGATTCTTGAGGATTTCATGTTCGCTGTTTATTTTGTTCGAGATTCGATTTTTTATGTAATCCGAGATTTGTTCAATAAAAGTTGTTTTGGGGTTTGATGAAACCCTATTTTCTGGAATTCCTCGAGATCTGCAACAGAGCTTCTCCTTCATGAGGTGCATCTCCAGGTCGCGCGCGCGTCCCCAAGGCCGCACCCAAGCGGCACCCCTGATTAGAGCGACCAGGCGAAGGAGCCCCTACGCGCCTTCGATCTCCTCCAACGGAGGCGCAACCCCCCAGGCGGCGAGTTCCTCCAGATGTGAAGCCACAAGCGCCGCCCCCTTGCGCCAATCTTGTTCAGCCGCTGCGCAGCCTGCACGGCAATCCAACCCTCACGCGAATCTCCATCTCGAACCCCCCAGGCGGGGACTACCTGCTTCCAGGCAACGCGTTGCTCGTCCTCCCCGACCTCGGGCAGGCCCTCGCACAAATCACAGGATCTTCAGCATCGCCGCGAACCCATGCGAGGCTCCGATCGCGCAGGCGGCGCCTTCCCGCCGAGCTCCAGATTCAGGCGCGCATAGCGCGTCCTCCTCCGAACCCTCAACTCTAGCGGCACATATCGCAACTCCCGCCGACATCGATTCCAGGCACACAAGCTCCAGACGCCTCCTGCCCTTGCGGGATCCCTAGCGCGCGGCATTCCAAGGGGCTCCACCTCGTGCAATCCTTCCCAGGCGAGAGGACCCCCTCTTGGCGGCGGCATTCCAAGGGGTTCCACGATGGGGAACCCTAAGCGTACTTTATAAAAAAAAATTGGAGGCACGGCTGCAGTTCATGCGAGAGGGGTTAAATGAAAAGCGTTAAAGCCCAAGAGGGCTATTCGTTATTTAAAAAAAATGGCAAAAAAAAATAGAAGGGGAAGAGAAGAGCCGTATGATTGGGCCCACCGTTGAGCAACTTTTTTTTTGAAAAAAGGAGAGGGAAAGAATTCCAAAAAGAGAGAGAAGTTAAAAAAAAGAAAGAAAAGAAAAAGACGTACGCAAAATTTTCAAAAAAAAGAGAGATGAAAAGCCGAGAAAAAAAAGAGAGAAAGAGAAAGAGGTGCGTACAAGAAAAAGCTGTACGTATATGTTAACAGAAAAAAATCGAAAAAAAAGTCGCGTACAAGGAAAAAGTCGTACGCATAAAAAAAAGTGATTCATGTTTGCTTCTCCCAACTTGTCTTTATTTTCATTATTCTCACAAGTTTGGGAGAAAGGGGGAATAAAAGCCATATGCATCCTACATCATTGACTGACAGACCAAACACTCCGGATTTCACAGAATATCAAGCCATCTTCACTGTGCATCGATCTTCGTCGTGGTGTCTCTATCCTCGACATCGACTCCGTACTGGATTTGTTTTCTTCAAGGCACGACGGAGACAAAGTCCGGTGACCCGCAGGCACGACTGAGACAGAGATCCGGTGACCATGCAGGCACGACAGAGACAGTCCGGTGACCTTCCAGGCACGACAGAGATACGTTCCGGTGACCTGATATACCCGTCAGCAAGCGGGGTTGTCTACCAGTTGCGGATACATACGTTTATTGTGGTGATTTCAAGTGAAGATGTAATGGTGTATATTTTCCTTTATTGTTGCAAGTTGCAGCTGTCCCAGCTACCAACTTGAGGGGGAGTGTTGGAAAAGAAAAGAGCCTACCCATGTGTTTAATACCACATGGGGGAGCGGTCACTGTTGGGTTTGTCCGTGGGGCTATATAAAGAGTCCCACACCCCCTGTACTCATTGAGAACTTCAATAGAAGAAACGCCCAATTCAGGGGCTTCTCCCGTGGTTTCATTCCGCTCCTCTCGGAGTAGGGTTCCACGTTAAATCGCGTTGTTCTTTGATGTTTATCTTTATTCCATGTTTTTGCTTCCGCTTGATATTTTTCTACACTAGGCGTTTGATTGGTTGGGCATTTTTTACCGTCATACTTTACCTAGTTTTGACTACTATTGACCACGATTGCATTTAAATCAAGTTATTTGGCAGCTAAAAAATGCCCAACTAAAATGTTAGTGCAACCGCATAATTCAAAATGCTCAGACAAACACAAAAATGTAATGGCCAAACAACTCAAATCGTCAGAGACACTTGGAATAGACAGCTAACGATGTGCATATCGTAGTTCAAAGAAGTTATCAAACGATCCAGGCAGCAGGCGGTGCAATTGCTCGAACAATTCAATATTTTAAAAGTGCTACACATTGCGTTTGTTTAAACACTTCGGAGGCTCGACACATAAAGTGTTCTAGATTTAAATTACACCCGCTCTAACCTCAATCGACCAAACACCAAATCCCACTGCTATAAAACGTTTAATTCTAAACTGCAAATGGGGAACAGAAAATAGCGAATCTCTACCTGCTCTATCAGCCGGTGCACGGGGCTGCCGTTGGACGTGAGGTTCCCGGTCTGCCCGTAGGTGTCGAGGAACAGTCGCAGCAGGTCATACGTGAACCTCCGCGGCATCTCGTACACGTAAACCCTTAGCACGCGCGACGCTGCCCACGGATCCGCAGCATCGCCCAACGACCTCCGCTCCTCCGCCTCCCGCATCGCGTCGTCCAGCGCCGGAACCCCTCCGCCGTAAACCTCGCCGGGGGAGGAGTCGGGAAGCGCGGATCTAGAGGTGAGGAAGGAGGTGAGAGAGGAGACGAAGGAGGGGTCCCCTATGGGGTAGGAAAGGGGAGGTAGTGGGGAAAGGGAAGGGGTGCGGCATTGGGAGGAGGAGAGAGAGAAGAAGAGGAGGGAGAGGGCGAGGAGGAGGGAGAAGGAGAATAGGAGGAGTGTGGACGAAGGGAGGGGGCAGTCGAAGGGAGGCGAGGGACGGTAGGGGTGACGCCCGGCGATAGCCATGGCAGTTCCGAGGAGAAGGGATGGGATAGTGGAGTGCAGCGTAAGGTGTCCGGTGCTCGGGATTTTTACTCTCGTGGCCTTTCCTATTTTCATAATTACACGATGAGCTGTCCACAATTCTTCAATTTTGTAGGTTGCTGTACTGCAGCAGCAAGCATACGAACAATGGAAGTGATCTAACAGAACAAAGATCTGAAATAAAGTTTTCGGAGAAAACAATATAACATCATAGAAAGCCTAGCAAATAAGCAAAACACTCACATTCGAGTGTCCTATCAAATAGAATAAAATTAAATTGCCTTAATTTTTCAGATTAATACTAAAGGGAAAAAGTTTCTTGAATTACAAAGCCAATCCTTCTAAACACTACATCCATAGATCTTGGGTCCATCACATTACTCAAGGACGGATGGAGGGGGGCAAGTGCCCCTCCCCCCCTCAATTTTTCCAAAAAAATTACTATATATAGCACATCTCTCGCACGCCGCCTCTCTCTTGTATCCTCTCTATCGCACTCTCTCTCCCTCTTTCCCCCTCTCTGTCGCACTCTCTCTCTCTCCCTATTTCCCTCTCTCTCTCCCGCCGCCTCTCTAGACCCGTGCCCTCTCTCTCCCTCTTCCCCCCTCTATCGCACCCGCTCTCTCCCTCATTTCCTCTCTCCATCGTACTCTCTCTCTCCCTCTTTCCCCCTCTCTCCCGTACGTTCGTACCCTCTCTCCCCCCCCCCCCATCGCACCCACTCTCTCCCTCTTTTCCCCTCTCTATCGCACTCTCTCTCCCTCTTTCCCCCTCTCTCACGTACCCCTTTCTCTCCCCCTCTTTATCCCTCTCTCACCGTCTCACGCCTCTCTATCTCTCTCTCAATCTCTCTCTCAATCGTCCTGCACTCTCTCTCTCTCTCCTATATTCTTTCTCTCTCAACTTCTCTCTCTCTAGATATTCTCTTTTATCATGATCTCTCTTATTTTATTGCTCCTCAGACGCCATCAAATTAGACGAAATTCGACGGCATCAAGATTCAAAGTTGAAGGAGGAAAGGTATATTTTATGTTATATAATTTTTTATTAACAATGTTTATTTATTTTCTTATTTTTTATGTTTTTTTACTATTACGAGAAGTTTAATTTGATAGAAACCTTTTATATAAGAAATTCTATTGAATAATTGACGAACCGCGGATGTACCCTTTCTATGTTGTCTGATTAGACTAGTGCGTTGCAGTCGGATAGATCCGCGTCGATCAAAAATAACCGCACAAAATGGATGATTCGTCGAATGAGTTTAATGCGGTTTTATGTTTATTTAGCCTGGGCAAGCCCCAGGGTCGACTCAAGGAGGCAAAGGAACAACTCGGGATCAAGTTAGAGTGATTAGATCGTGGTTTTCCAAGTGATTATTTTTTATATTTTTTTATGCAATAAAATGGAAAATGCAATGATGAATTGGATTAAGTTAATAAGAAAAGAACTGACTTAGCCAATTTTAATTTTAATGTAAAATTAGTCCAAATTGACCAAATTATATTTTTCCTAAGAACCTAATCCAACAATGAATGCATAATGATTTGTTTTGGAATTTTTAGGTTTAAAATGCACAAATGAAAAATACAAACCTTTTGGGGGTTTTTAAGCAATTTTTCGTGCAAATGATGTGCAAAAATTATGAAAACTTTACTGAAAGTTAAATAAGATGGAATGAAGCTACACTAATATTTTTGAAATTTTCTGACACTTTTTAATTTTTTTACGAATATTTTACTGAAAATAGAGTGACTGCGGGTATTTAATTTCTAATAAATCCACGAAATCAAATTATCCAAAGATTGATTTATCTCAAATAGATATTGTAAGAAGGAATACATGAGACTTGAAATTTCACAAAAATGTTATTCGTGGAATTAATTAAAAATCAATTACAGAAATCACTCAAGAATTTATTTTATGCACAAGACAACTCCGAATTGGACAAAATTTGGACAGTAATTAAATCACACTTAGTCGCATCATCTACAATATTTCCGAAATTTTTAGAGCAATAAATGACTATGTGCGAATTTCAGAGCTTAAATGGGTAAAATATCAGTCAATTTCAATCTCTGAATTTTAATCAAATATCCAATGCTCACAAAAATATAAATAAATATTCCAAAGATAAAGAATTAAACGCTCTACAACATGATATTTTTGTGATTAAAAACTATGCAAAATGACAGTCTAAATTAACGCTCAAAGATAGAGATGTCTTTGCAATAAAGAAATTGAAATAAAAAAAACACAAACTGTGCACAGGGGCACTTCTGCAAAGAAACAAACTTGACGGGTAAATATGCAATTTTTACTACTAAAATAAGAAAGGGGAGATGGACCTCTCTTCTCTTGCTTTCTTCCCACGCAGGACCCCAGCGGTTAGGGCACAAGGGGAGGCGGCGCACGGAGGAGGTGGCGGCCGGTGGTTGCGCGCACCGCGCTGGAGGCTGGCCGCAGGGACGGCTGGGCGGCGCGTCATGGCGGCGCAAGGGCGTTGGCGAGGGGCAGTGCAGCGCACGGCGGTGGAGGATGGGAGCCGCGCGCGCGCCTGAGGAGGAGGGCGGCGCCGCTCGGTGGAGAGGGAGGCGCGCCTGGAGATGCGCGCACGCGCGTGGTGAAGCTCGGGGGCTGGAGCGGCGCGCACACGCACCTGGACGGTGCGGAGGCAGTTGGCGTCAAGGGCGGAGAACGAGGGGCAGGTGGGTGGCCTGAGGTGCCGCGCACGGCGGCGCGCGTGGCTGAGGTGGAGGCGCGGGCTCACCGGCGTTGGGGCGCGCGACCTGTGTGCGCGCGCGGTCGCGGCGCGCTTGGAGAGGAGAACACGGCTGCGCGAGCTCGAGGGCTGGAGCGGCTGGGGGGTGATCGCGGCCGAGGGGCGCTCGGTGGCGGCCTGGAGAGGAGAACATGTGGCGGTGGCGGGCGCTGCGGAGGGGGCTGCTCCTGCGGGCGATGGAGGAAGCGGAGCACGGCGGAGGCGACGGCCGCGCGCGGTTGGTGGGCTCGGGGCGATGCTTCAAGGCGGTGGCGGCAGTCGGGAACTCGGCCAGCGGCGGCCGCCGGCGGCTGTAGGCTGGATGGCCCCCACCCGTGCGGGAGGAAGGCAGCAGGAGACCTGTGCTGATTTTTTCTTGTATTTTGTTTTTTTTATATTTTAGTTTTTTTTATCAACCAGTGAATGAATATGTGGAATGGTAGATGATGGTTGTGTTGAAAAATGTAGTGATAGAAATGAAATGTTTGTGAATGTGGTGTTTATGAAGTGGTAGAGAAAGTAGCGATGATGTGATTTTTCTATGATTTAGAATGACAACACTGAAAATATTAGATAAAAAAATTGACAAGGAAAAGTTGAGGGATGCCTACCTGTGATTCGCCGAAAATGGAGCCGCGTCGTGCGGCTTCCGTCGTGACCTCGAGGAGATGGCGGTCTCCGAAGCTTGGCAGCGGTTCTGGAGAAGCTGCTGCTACGTGGGCGGTGCTCCACGGATCTCACCTAAGCCTTGTCGTCGCTCGACCTACTGCGCCAAAGCTGTCACCAATGACACATCAAAGGGGGCTCGGGGCTCTCTTTCTCTCAAGAACGGTGGATGATTGTGAATGGAGGAGTGGATGAGATTATAAAGAGGATGGATGGAGTTAGAGAAGAGATGGAGAGAGTGGAGAAAATGGTGGAGGAAGTGGAGAAGATGTGGCTTGGAGTGGGGGAAAAGAAAGGAGAAGAGGTAAAAGAGGATTAAAATAATTTATTTAATAATATAATATAGTAGGCTACTAAAAATGATTAAAATAATGATAGTAAAATAGTAATAATAATAAATCCAAAAATAGTAAAAAATAAATCCGAAAATAAAAAATTGGGGTGACATGTGGCGGCTACAGGAGCGGCCACATGTCGCTCCCAGAAAATTCAAAGATTAAATGTAAAGAAAATCAAAAAGAAATAACAAAAGGGATTAAATCAAAAAGTGGTCAACACAAAAGTTGCTCGTCTCGACGAGATCTAGAACTTTCGTGAAGGGCTGAAAATCAACGAAGATCATCTGTACAAAATGTATTTTTGGGTGGTACCTTATAGATATAAAATACCACATTTTATCTTTTGTGATTTTTTTATCATTTTTCAATAAGAGAAAAGTCAAAATAAAAATAGAGAAAATATGAGGAGAATATTTACAATTTAATCTAATTTTTTGGATTTTTATTAATGAAGAAAATAAAATGAGAAAATACAGGGGTAAAACGGTCATTATGTACAATGTATAAAAGGGGCCCAAACCCAAGTTTTGCATACGAGCTCCGATTTTAATGAAATTGGTCTTGTTTCGAAGGTCTTGGAATGTATATTACTTTAAAAGTGAGTAGACCTAAATTGGAGGCTGTATGAGAGAGATATGCACATTTTAAGGTTCATGGTTTCAAACTTGGATTGGAGTTTTATTGGTCGATTTTACAAGTTAATATTTTTTTGATATTTTTTCTTTATTAATGTTAGTAATATATACACTATGGAGTTGATTTTATTAGATTTGGAGTTAGTATAAAATATATACAAATAGGGTATTTTATCTAATATACAGGTGAATATTTACAAGTGAAATTGGCTTCTTATTTTATGCAAATATGAATACTAAAATGCAGATATTATCAATGTATGCATGAATGCTAATTATGCGATATAAGTAGAAATATGCCTCTAATTACTCGGGAACAAAGCTCTGTTTTCAACTTTTAGAGTGATGAATCGCAGATTCATCAATAATGTTACCGTATAAGTTTATACATCTAGATTCTTTTTTAAAAGATGTCAGACAATGTATATATTCTTATTTAATTTTTCCATAAAAATGTTAATAGAAAAAATGAAAATTGTTTGATATGTTAAATAATTATTTTACAATTTGATGATTATTCGCAAGCAAATAATAAGTAATTTTACATGTTAGTCGAGTTATTGACACAATTTACTTTTTACATATAGAATGGAAAAATATTTCAAACGAGTGGGAGGTCCAGATTCATCCATTTCCCAAAGTAGTAAAGATAATGAAGTTGAATCAAGTAACAAGCGTGTATGTTTAGAAGTTACTACAGATCTTGTGGCAGATCCTGGATTGAGACTAAAGATATCTTCTTATGATCCTATATTCCTAATGATCGAGATCGTATTAGGAGATCTTATATTCAAAAAGGCCCATGTAAACCTCAAAGTCATAATTTTCCGCAAAGAATGATTGGAAATAAATTAAGACGATTTAACCCAGTTTGGTTTAGTGAGTACAAAACATGGCTAGAGTACAGCATATCAGAAGATGACGCATATTATCTTTATTGTTATTTATTCAGATCAGAAAATGATATTCAAAGTGGAGGCGAAACTTTTGTCACAAAAGGCTTTAAAAATTGGAAGAAGAAGGAGAAATTTGATAAACATGTTGGTGGTCCAAACAATGCTCACAACAAATTGAAATAAAATTGCATTGCTTTGATGAATCAGAATCAAAGTATACATAATTTATTAGACAAACAGACTACGCAGATGAAGAACGATTACCGAATTCGTTTGAATGCAACAATAGACTGTGTTAGATTTCTTTCAAGACAAGGTTTGGCTTTCAGAGGAAATGATGAATCAAATATCTCAAATAATCAAGGTAATTTCCTTGAATTATTGAAATTTCTTGCAGCTCATAATAAGGAGATTGGAGATGTTTTATTGAAAAATGCTCCAGAGAATCTAAAACTAGTTGCACCAGAAATCCAAAAGGATATTGTATATGCAGCTGCAATATTAACAACTAAAAACATCATTATGGAACTTAGGAATGAAGTGTTTTCAATTTTAGTTGATGAATCTAGAGATATATCAGTTAAAGAACAAATGATTGTTGTTCTACGCTACGTGAACAAGAAAGGGTGTGTTGTTGACAGATTCCTATCTATAATTCATGTTCCTATACTACAGCTTACTCATTAAAAGGCTCACTCGAAGTTTTATTTTCATCACATGGCTTAAGTTTTGCAAAATTGTGTGGGCAAGGTTATGATGGTGCAAGCAATATGAGGGGAGAATTTCATGGACTTCGAGCATTGATTCAAAAAGAAAACAGCTCAGCATATTAAGTGCATTGTTTTACACATCAGCTTCAATTAGCTTTAGTAGCAGTTGCTAAAAATAATGTTCAAGTTGCATTGTTATTTAATAATATTCTGTGTCTATTGAATACTGTTGGAGTTTCGTGTAAACGTCGTGATCAGTTAAGAGAAAATTATGCTCTTCAGATTGTTAAAGCTATTGAAATTGGTGAACTTTCAACTGGTAAAGGTTTAAATCAACAAACAAGTATGTCACAGCCTGGTGATACTCGATGGGGATCACATTACAATTCTCTAATTAGCATCACTTTGATGTTTGCATCAATAGTAGATATTCTTGATATTATTGTGCAAGATGGTTCGAATTATGAACAAAGAGTTGAAGCATCTTCTTTGTTAGATTCCATGCAATCATTTGACTTTATATTCAGTTGTCATCTTATGAAGCTTGTCTTGGGTAATACATCTCAATTATCACAGTCATTACAACGAAAAGAGCAGGATATTATAAATGCCATGACTTTGGTCAAGATTTCTACACAAAGATTGCAACTTTCAAGAGATAGTGGATGGGACTCGTTACTCGCAAATGTAATTTATTTTTTGCATAAAGCAAAATATTGATGTTCCTGAGATGGACAACCATGGATGGCTCATGGAAGGCCTCGAGCAGAACTCATAGTATGACTAATTTGCACTATTATAAGGTTGAGATATTCTATATGGTCATCGACTCACAACTTCAAGAATTGAATTGTCGTTTTACAGAAAGGACAACTGATTTGCTTTTGTGTGTAGCATGTCTTAATCCATCACAATCATTTTCCACCTTCAATAAAGAGAAGTTAGTTCAGATGGCCTCATTTTATAAAGATGATTTTTCAGATGTTGACATGGTGAAATTAGATATTCAACGTGAAACATATTTTTTGGATGTGACTTCTGATGAAGAATTTTCCAAGCTGAAAGGAATCGTAGATCTTGCACAACTATTGGTTGAAAAGAAAAAAGACATGATATATCCTTTGGTTTATAAGCTTATTAAATTATCACTTGTTCTACCAGTCGCAACTGCCACAGTTGAAAGAGCATTTTCTGCACTGAAACACATCAAAAATCGCCTTCGGAACAAGATGGGGGATCAATGGCTTAAAGATAGCTTGGTTACTTATATTGAAAAAGATATGTTCACAAATGTCAATAATGAAGAAATTATTCAACGATTTCGAAATATGAAATCTCGTCGTGGACAACTCTAACTAGGTAATTTTAGAAAGAGCACATTTTTTTGTAGATTTTATATATGTTAGTTAATTTCATTACATCAGTTGTTAGTTAATTTCATTACATTGATAAATGAAATATTATATCTAATTTGTGCCCCCTCCTAATTACTATCCTGGCTCCGTCCCTGACATTACTGTTCATCACTTTGTGGATCCTCTTTAAAAGCTCAATAGCTTCTGGTGTTAGGAAGCCAAAGGTGTCGAAAACAAAGGGGATGAAGGCATGTTGATTCTCCGTGCAGTCTTTCTCGTGTTTCACCACTTTTGCTAAGGAAGCTTTAAGGGCATCATGCCCTGCTGTGAAGGTCCCGCTCTTCAATCGCACCATCGGGGAAGCTCCTGTCAAATCTACACAAGGATGTTTTCCTCCTATCCACCCAAAAATCAAAATATGAGTTGGACCATGACGAACGGAGATATCCGCCATATGTAGTGAAAACATGAATATATATGGAATATGTAGGAGCACAGGGAGAAGCGATCCGAGCGTCGAGAGAGGGGAAGGAATAGAAAAGAAGGAGAAGAGCCATTTCGAACGAGGGTTTTGAGGAGAAAATAATACAAACACGAGACACGCGAAAACCCCTAAAACATGGCAAACACATGTGCAAAAGCTATGTAATTTGTGTATCGAGAAAATGTCTTTCACATGGTAAGAGGGTCTAACATCTCGGGCTAAGGTCCTCGTGTTCGTTATCGAGGAAAACTAATCCAAACAAGTTGTTGAGTACGATTCCAAATAAACTCGTTGACAACTATCAAAAATGTTTAAGCTCAAGTTGTCAAGTGGTAATTCCCATCACTTAACACTCACCCTTCGTGAATTTTAGATGTGGGGTCATGTTTGGGGGTTTGTGTGTTATAACCTCCAACTTATATTCGCAACATCTTCATTACGACATGGTCCATCACTTAAACCCAGTGATAGAGGCGGTTGCGCACTCTGGGTAACATTTTCCTCCTCTCTTTTTAGGAGTAGCTCCATCTCTCAGATAGCTCTTTCCACTATCAGAGGATAATTGGCTCTGATGCCATTTATAACATCCCGAACTTAGATTTTCGGTACGTTATGAAGAAAATTAACCCCAACAATCATTGGATAGGAGCCCAAATGGACCCATTGACAACCTCCCAAAATGCTTAAGTCCAAGTTGTCAAGTAGTATCTACCACTTATAACACACACCCACACTTCATGAGTTTTAGATGTGAGACTATGCTCAAGAATTGGGGACTTGTAATCCCCCCACTTATATTTGTAATGTCCTCATTACGATATGGCGTATTACTTATTCTCGATGACAATATCGGTTGCACACTACGGGTGGTATTTTCCTCCTACCACTTTGTAGAGGTAGATTCACCTTTCGGGTAGGTCTTTCTACTATCAGGGAATTGGCCCTAATACCATTTGTAACGTTTGGGGCTTAGGTCTACATTTCGTTGTCGAGGAAAATTCATCCCAATAACTTCTTGAGCTCGGATCCGATTGGACATGTTGGCAACCACCCAAAATGATTAAACTCTAACTGTCAAATAGTAATCCCCACTACTTATAGCCCACACCCACACTTCGTGAGTTTTAGATGCGAGACTATGTTTGAAGGTTTGGACGTTATAACATTCCCAACTTATATTCACAACGTCCTCGTTGTGATAAGACTCATCATTTATTCACAGTGATAGTGATGGTTGCATGCTCTGGATAGCATTTTCCTTCTATCCTTTTGTAGGAGTGACTCCACCACTAGGGTAGCTCTTTCCACTATCAGGGGAAAATTGACTTTGATACCATTTGAAACGTCTCAAGATTGATCTCCGGTTCGTTATCAAGGAAAACGGGTCTGGGCAACTTGTTGGGTTCGGACCCAAATAGACATGTTGACAACCATCGAAAATGCTTAAAAAACAAGTTGTCAAGGGGTATTCCCCACCACTTATAACTCTCTCTCTCACACACACACACTTTATGAGTTTTATAAGTCGGACTATGTTTAGGGATTGTGGTGTTAAAGAGAGCGGAGAGGGAGGGAGGGAGTCGGCATGATAATAGATAACCCTTGGAGAGGGCAACATAGGTCAGGAAAATAGATAACCCTTTGAAAATAAATGAGAAATATTGAATTGACATACGAACCGTGCAACATATAGGGTATACACTAGTATAGGTTGTTCTGTTCCCTCACCCATTAACAATTGGATGTCAATCGGTCGACTGATGGGCATCGGATATACTCATGTCATGACCTCTCAATGATGATTCGTTGTGAGCATGGGAACCAAATCAGACGGATAATTGAACCAATCTGCATGATTTGTCCCTAAATGAATGGGTATCTAGTATGACAATTCGGATCGGGTATCCATTGTAAATTGATCTCTCAAGATTGTGCTCGAATCTAGTATCCACAGGATATCCAATTATGATGCACAAACGCCCACCTCGACGCCTAAAGTCACCATACAATATTTTATCTCCCTCCTAATTTTAATGTTCTTATCCGAATAACATCACACCTAGGACAACGAAGATCAATGCATCTACGTCGATGATGATTTGATCACAATCACTTGTATCGCATCCTCCTCTAAGCAACACTTTCGACTCTGCAACGACGATAAGAGCATTGTGATCCTCCTTTGCCTAGCTCTGACAAATGCTTATGACTCCATTGAAGACGATGATGACGTCTCCACATCAATCCTCTAATAATTACCACTCGTGTGAATTAAAATATAGAAAATGCGAACTTAATGTGTAAACCTATGGCACAATGATAGTAAAATAAAGAAATTCATGTGAACATATGCACTGAGGATGTCGTGACATATTCTCCACAGAAAATAAGGCACAAATACGTGCATTGACATGATTGATCAAGAACACTAATAATATTCAAACATCAAACAACACAAACATGTCAATATTTTAATAAATTTTACAATTGGTTAAATGCTACAATACTTTTGATTCTGACGATAACCAATGCCTCAATCAGAATCCTCCATCTTATGTCCTCCAAGCATCACTTGAAGTTTTACTAAGTTCAAGTTGGTGTTCTAATCATGAATTTCTCGATAAGAACACTTCGATTTCAATGCGCGATCACGATCCTCGTCCTCAAACAACACTTCTACTTCCGAAAAGTGAAAAAAAAAACAATTCTGCTAACATCCCTCATCCTCATATAGGCATGAGATAGTAGACCTTATACTTCCAAGTTTAGCTTCCACAACACATTGGACGTTACAAAACCGCACCGAACTTGAATATGTTCTTCAAACCAAAACTGAAAACCAAAACTGAAGGACTAGGTAGGCTTGCTCAAATTCAATCTTTTTACACTCCTAGTCTTCAAGAGGAGCTTTCAGCGGTAGGAATCGGAGCTCTCTCTCGTCAAAACCAAGTTTCGCGTACATTTTCACGTGAATAATAGGGTTTACCGAGAAGGTCCCATCATGGCAACACCAGTAGAGGTTCTTTGCAGTCACTGGAGAGGAAGTAATTGCGAAAGCACTTGTGAGGAATTCACTGAAGCAAATTTTTCCTTAAAAACTTGTGAGAGAGGGTTGTGTTTAGAAATGCCAAGAGCACATCTGTGGTTGGAAAAGGCTTACCAGTGAAGGAGATAGTCTTCCATATCATCTTTAGGAGAACAAGGCTTCCTTGGAACACCCATCTCCTTATAGAAACCAGCATACAAATAAGCTCAACAGAGAATCTTTCAAGGCACAGTCAGGTGTTTCAGAGGTTGATGAGGGGTATTTCACATAAACGTGTCGAAACTGAGTTAGAAGTAACATCCATCCATCCATCTATCTATTTTTGCAAGACATCCTGGAATTTAGTGCAGAAATATAACTTATATCATCACATATGATGAAAAAAAGTAGATATTCGTATCTATCTATTGGAGAGGGGTTTCTTTTATTTTTCCAGAATTCACGAAAACATTACTCAGTCAAAGATCCAACATCAATCAAATAACAATAGATGTCTACAGTACACGCGTGAGGCGGTTGATAACTGAAAAAGAAGTTCGACCGCGTTGCAAAATATGAGTTCTTTCCCCCTGCTTAAATCCTGCCCAAAATGTTCAGACGCTGACTTATTCAGATTGAAACTCGCATTCTGTTTCAAACAACCAGCACAAAAACTTGATACTCGGTCGAAGTTTATGAATTGAGTTTCATGGCCACTCCCCTGACTATCAAGGATTAGGTGGTCTGTAGATAAGAAACAGAGCAGTTGACGTAAATCAAGCAAGCAGCATTCTCATATTTATAACCGGAGTGAGGTCCCAAGGAAAAAAAACCCATATTTTTATTCACACTGGCAAGAGACACTAACAGACGACAGAATGTGAGCAGATACCTAGTATCATTTTTAATCGAAGATACCTATTATCATCCCAAAGCTCGACAAAAACATCAGCTTTTAGGACGGCCTCTGTGGGCACTCTAATGTGGGAAATACCCAATATGGGATGCATTGCATAAAAAAATCCGGGCGCGTGCACGTCATAATTTCTTCAACATCAGTAGCAACCGCTCTTCGGATGCAGCAGGATCTCTTTCTACCATCTGCATGGATGAGCACACATGATGAGTACATCATTGTTCCAAAGACAAATTGGTAGCATTATGAGGATTAAATATTATAACCGCAACTTCATCACAAGTATATAACACAACTAGATGTCATCACAGAACCCAGAATCACATCCTGCCCAAAAAACAGACGGTAATCACGCCATAGACGCACCATGATGACGTGGAGTTAACCAAACTAGAAGTCTCAGAAAGTGTTAGTTTTTAGTTAAAGGTAAAGAATCAATATGTTAAGACAGTGATTTGAGTAGAAAGTTATCCAGGACGGATTGGTGAGAGGGATTTGAAAAAACAAGACACCAGATTTATGTTCTCAACCTAAGAACTACAGTGTTGTACTGGTAACTTGTCATTTGTGTTTATCAATATGTTGCTCAAATGCCATGCACAACAATATGCAGCTCAGACAGTCAGACGCCAGAACACATGATAGTTATAATGCAAACCCTACTTGCGCTAGAATGACATTCTTCATTTAGAAGCAGCTGTTATCGGGAAAAATCTTAATTTTCCCACTTCTCCCCACCTGCAAACCTGTCAGAGACCACCCTTAATGCAACTACAATACACATGGTGATATCAGCCTTGTCTTAATCTGCAATTTCAGTGCATGTTGGGTTGTGTTATGTTGCCTTTTTTCTGTTTATTTTATTTCTTTTCTATTAATACTTGTTGAAAATAAGAATGTGGAACGGAATCAAAAACAAGAAATAAAACATAAACATCTTGAGATTTTACGTAGAATCATACTCTGTGAAAGTGGGATGAAACCGTGATGGAAGGTGAGTACATGGGGTGTGGGACTTCTTATATAGCCCCACAAACAGACCGGAGTCTCACTTATAAATAATGTGAGACTAAACATGAGTGGGGGGTAATTGGATCTTGGAGAGATCCAATTACCCCCCTATTACATGCTCCAACATCCCTCTCAAACTGGAGCCGAGAAAGCTGCAACTTGCAACAAAAGAAAATATACACAATTCATACACTCGATACATCAGAGAGAGACCGGAGAAGACCCCTTCAGAGTAAGTCGATGTTGGTAGACGACCTTGCATGAGGATGGCTATGCGACAATCATAACGTGCATGTAGAGTCACTGCAACGACCAGGCTATGCATACAGTGTATCGCTAGAAGAAGTCCAACACAAAGTGGTCACACCATAGAATGTGCGGAAGTAGTCGATGCTCGGTCATGGAAGGCCATATCGACGATATATCGGCGATATATTGCCGATATATCGGTATCGAGAGGTTGGGGATATCGAAATCAGAATGTATATCCTTTTACAGGGATATCGGCGATATATCGCCGTATATCGGCGATATATCGTTGTATCGGCCCATATCGGTAAAAAATGAATGGATTCAGTACAAAAAATACAAGATATCGACCGATATCACCGATATTTCGTCGATATCCCTATATATGAATGTTATTATTCAGGCAAGCTTGATTCCACTACCTATCTAGATACACCTAGTATTAAAACAATCTATGATTTATATACTTTATTGGGTATGGTGCAACAGGAGGGTGCATACAATGGTTCTTTAACTTGGTGTATTTTACAAGTTATTTCATGTTGTAAAACTTGAATGAAATCCATTTCCAATATCTAAAAGTCAATTCTTCAAAAAATCTATAAGTCACGAATTAACATTAATATCGATATGTTCGAAATGATCGATATATGCAATATAAGCTTTATAAATGATCGATATATGTGATTTAAGAGTATATTTGTAAGTTATTTAGTGATCTAAGAACTTGGATAAACTCCATTTTCAATATATATATATATAGGTCAACAACTAACAGTACAGCCGTATCGATATATGCGATATAAGGTTCATAGATGATCGATATGTGTTATCTAAGAGAGTAAGACTACATTTGTAAATTATTTAGTGATCAAAGTACTTGGATGAACTCCATTTTCAATATATATATATAGTATGTCAACAACTAACAATATCAACGATATGTTCGATATGACCGATATGTGCACTATAAGGATCATAGTCCTCATAAATGATCTATATGTATTTTCTAGGTGTATATTTGTAGTATTTCATGTTATAAGAACTTGAATGAAATCCATTTCCAATATTTATAATTCAAGAATCAATATTAATATCGATATGTTCGATATGACCGATATGTGCGATACCGATATGTGCGATATATGGTCTATAAATGGACCGATATGTGTGATATAAGTGTGTATTTGTATGTTATTTGTTGTTTTAATATCTTGGATGACCTTAATTTCTGAAAAAATGCCAAAAAGTGGCTTTTTTTGCGTCATTTTCGACATTTCCACCGATATCGTCGATATATCGTCGATATATCCCGATATATCCATTTCCGAACGGACCGAAACGATATCAATATCGATACGGCCTTCCATGTGCTGGGTGAAGACGACAGTTATGCAGTAGTAGCATGGAATGTCGGTTTGTCTTAAAATTGTGGATGGGCAATAGAAGGCTGAGATGATCCCAAGTAGAGAAGTCCATGCAATGTAGAAGACATGGAAGGACATATCGATATCGGTATCGATATCGGTACCATGTCGATACCGATATATCGCCGATATATCGACGCCATATCGCCGACATGGGGTTTAGCTCGCCTTTTTTGCGTGTCGATACCCGATATCGGACATATCGACGATATATCGATGGCCTGTCGATACCGATATATCGACGATATATCGGGATACGGCCTTCCATGGTAGAAGATAGACACATGATGATCGGCGATATGCTCCTGGTGCAGTGGTCGTCCCTCTATACAGATCTCGAGAGTTGGGGATAAGCACCCAACAATCGGGGCTAGACACCTTATGCATAGATTGCTTTTATTGAGGAGCCACAAGTAGATGGTGATGGGCAAGATAGAAATCATGTAAATACATCTCAACATAAAAATATGCCATGCACTCACTCCGCCTTCTCCCATACTTCACTAGGTTAAAGAATATAGATCCCAAGTTTAGAGAAATAAATTAATACATGCATCTTTTTATTTTTTTCATATGCCCTACTTTTTTTGCACAAATCATCCTCTTTTTTTTGTATCCATCAATTATTCTCCTTGTCTTGACTTTCTCTCTTTTTTTATGGGCCTCATTTTTTATCTTTTTTGCAATTGGCATTCCTTTTTTAAGTAGCATTCCACCTCCCCTTTCTCTCTTGTTTCAAATGAAGTGGGCCCATTGTGTCGAAATAAAAGACAAGCGGCTATTTAGGTTTCTCCTCATGGGAACCCAATTCCCACAGCCCCTGACGAGACTATCCTTGGAGATCGACGCCACCTCCAAGATGGATTTTTGCCCATGGTTTCAAATATCCCGATATATTAGCGATATATCGGTATGCCAAAGAATCGAAATCAATACCGATATGACAATATCGACACCTTTTTCGGCCCTTCCTTCACAAGTGGACGTCGATATGGCCGACATTTCGACGATATATCATCGATATATCATGAAATATCGTACTGACATAATATTGATACAGATATCAACATTTAAACCCTTAGGCTTCCATCCGAAGGCCTGATGCTGAGGAAGGAGGGCATCAACGCATGATATTGAGGAAGGAGGTATCTTTGCCACTGGGGTTGGGGGGGATAGTGTGGCTCATGTGCGAGGGCATGGAAGAGCTTGTGGGGACTCGCCGCCTAGAGGTTGACGGTGATCTAGAGTCGCCTGGAAGAGCCTGAATCTTCCTGCGTCATGTGGAACTGTTGGGAGTCGATCTCCGAGGGGGTTGTTGTTGCATGTGTGGGTGTGGGTTGCAAGCAGGAGAGGCCCAATGTGAGGAATCACACGAAGGGTCGAGCACCTGGAGCACCTCATGTAAAGGAGATGCCTAACACATCGCTTGGGATTTTCACACGTGGGGATGCTTACGTGAAGAATGATCTAGAGCCTCTGTCTTTTCGACGAAAATTAGGCCGGAAGGATGTGCGCACGTGATATCGTGCCATTGGTGATTTATGTTTGGTCTGGATCCCATCATAATGGAGAATTAGGGCTCCATCAGGAACCCTAGAATTTTCATGAACAGATCATCGAACATGGACATAATAAAACCACACAATCCATTTACTCTGAAACCATGTTGGAAGTAAGAATACGGAAGTGGAATCAAAAATAAGAAACAAAAAATAATCATCTTGAAATTTTACGTGGAACCCTACTCCGTGAGGAGCGGGATGAAACCACGAGAGAATGTCTCTACGGGCCAGATAATCTATTGAAATCTCACTCAGTGAGTACATGGAATGTGGGGCTTCTTATATAGGCTCACAGACAAACCGAAGTTCGACTTATAGATGAGGTAGGACTAAATATGATTTGGGAGGAATTGGATCTTGGAGAGATCCAATTACCCCTCTATTACATACTTCGACAATATTGAAAGGGGTTTATGTGCCGGTAGATTAAGCCCCAAGAACCCATTGTTATTCATTCTACTTCTAACAATTATGTATATATCAAGTATGGATGTGTTGCAGCAAGTTGTAATTAAATACTTGGAACCGACAAGGATCCTCTTTATTCAACCTGAGATCATGTATTATCAGTTCGCACCAAAGCCCACGTCCCAAACTGTTGATCCAATGATGATCCCCTCTCACCCTTGATGTTGGTGAAAACAATTCTCACCTCCATGTGTGCATCAGCAACACCACCGTAGTGATCCACTAAGGAGATCTCTTGATTGCCCTAATTTTGCAACTGAAAGGTGCTGTAAATTAGGTCTCAATTTAATTTCTTTTCCCTTTTTGTTATCAATTTGGATTTCGAAATAGGGATCCTCTATGTGCTTGTAGATAGATCCCAGGAAATCTCCATGTATAAACAGATGAAGGTCCAATCGATCAATCATATTGATTCAACTTCTTGGAAACTGAGATCATGTATTTTTACAGTTTTCTAGCACATTTTTAGTTTTCTTTAATGTGAGATGCAACAATATGATAAGGTATGATTCATGATAAATGCATTATCAAAAACACAACTTGTATGAAAGATTTGAAACTGGTTAAATACATCATGTGCGACATCCAAAACCATGAACTCAAAGAAACATATGCATGGTATCTTTCAAAAACAAACCTCCGAAATACCCAACAAAGTGAATCTGTTCGGAAGTTGTGAATCCAAATTAAATAAAAAATTATAAAATGATAAGATATAAGTGTGCACCTCAAAGCCAATTTTCCTGTAAAGATCTTGAGCAGGTCTATTATCAGCATTTACATGAACGAATAGGTGTTTCAGTCCTACAAATCCACAAGAAACAAATAAATTGTTTGCGAAGTATATAAGTAACTGCATAAGCGTATCAGTCCTTGCATGTGTGCTTGATAAGTCATAGGCTCAGAGCTTACCAGAAGAAGCTGCAATATCAGTAGCCAGAAACAGCATATTAGTAGCAATCCCCTGACGACGAGCAAATTTTGATACACAAACATTTGCTATATAGGCATATATGTCTGTATTGCAAGCTGTATGCTGGACGAATGTGGTTGAACTTCTGCTTGATTCCTGGACACAATTTATAATTCTCATGGAAGTTGGTGAATGATAATACAGAACTTTTACCACTTTCACTTTTTCTTCTTACCCCAAGGAAACCTTCACCTTTAACAAATAGCCGGATGCTCAAATCAAGAGTTCCTACCACACTATTTAATACAGTTCGCTTGACATTTGGATCTTCCTTTTTAACCTACATAAATATAACTTTTATATAGTAATTACTCGGACTAGTATTAAGGGCTGAACAAAAAAAAGAGAATCTGAGCAGTGAATTCGTTACAAAGAAATGATAGCTTCCATATAGTTATTACTCAGACTAATATTAAGGACATATTCGTTGCAAGGAAAGGCATGCCAAAAAAATATAAGAGTAAGGGCAGACCAATAAATTTATAGAAGGTGGAGGATGCAAGGTAAAAGACAGAAAAAGGACATGCATGTAGATATGGACATTTATAAATATTATAGTTTTGATAGAGAGATAAATGGTCAACTTGGAGTTATTTATTACTTCTGCAATTGGTTTGGTTTAAGAAATGAATGAAAAAAATTTTTCAGAAGTGCAAGAAATGAAAGATAAATGGTAGCTATCGTGAGCTAGACTGTTGGAATGGGAAATTAGTAATGATTTTTATTGTCGGGTAGATACTTGTGATTGTGGTAAAGTAGGTGAAAAAGATAAGGGTAGTAGGTGAAAAAGATAAGGGGATAGCTATTTCATCCTTTGACAATTTAACTGGAGGAACCTACAATTCTACCAGATTTATCATGTGCCTCTCATCCCCGAACCAATAGACCCTAATGCAAAGGGGGGACGCAGGAAAAAAGATGCTTTGCATTCTCCATGTGTGAGCCAAAGAGTAGATTACTCGTGGCTGCACTTTAGAGTTCAGGGTTTTGTCAAATAATGGTTTAAGATTTAGTATTTAGCACTTGATGCCCATTTACTCCTAGGGGGATCAGTTAAATAACAGTTTAGGGTTTAGAATTTAGCAAAGCGGCACTTAAAGAACCCATGATCCATGTCCTGATGAGAATAGTGACGGGTTAAGTTGATTGGGTAACTGGATCTTGTGGAAATATCCACATGGGGTAATGTTTTTGGTCACACACCTCCTTATAGCGAGAGAGTTGGATGTGAGTGGGACCGATATATAGTCATTTACAACAAATTTCAACGAGAAAAATCAATCTACAAATATGGACCTTAGGTTACTTCTCCAGTAAAGGAGGGAGATCATACTGTCTCAAACCACATAACTTGTGTTATAATGCTCGGTGATGCAGCGTGGAACCAAAATATAGGGCCGCATATTTATTCAATTTTAGCCGTTAATTTTATTTACGTTTATTTGAGTTGTCGCAATTTTAATTAAATAAACGAGATCGCATGTGATCTCAATCAATTAGTTAGAGATTTGAATTTCAAAATTAGTCGGTTAATCGGTTAGAGTCAAATTAGGATAATCAGTTTCAATTTAAATTTGATTTCTATTTTTTTAATCTCATCCCTCCTATATAAAGGGAGGATGGTCCATTATTTTAGTCAGTTCAATATTTATAAAAATTGAGATTTATCTCTCTCTCCTCTCTCGTCTCTCTCTTTCTCTCACGCGATCTACGCGGTTCTTCCTCCTCGAATCTCGCGCAACATGCGTGTTTTCTTTTCTCAACCCCTCTTTCTTCTACCACCGAAAATCCACCGTTCAAATATTTAATTTTCGACGTCGCGCCAATTTTCAATCAACATCAATTGGTATCAGAGCATGGCATCTAGGTCGTCCTCACGATCCGACGATCCCTCTCAGCAATCGCGCAGAAAGTTCAACGGATCTCGTCCCAACGACCGTGCATGGCGTGCTGAGATTAGACGAACACTGTCGAATATGCTCCAAGTTCTGTCGCAGAATAGAGAATCATTGACGCAACAAATACAAGAACTCATCGCCAAAAGAGACGGTGAAACTTTCGTCCAATTTCCTGATGAAGAGAGCCAAGGAAACTACACCGTCAACGACAATTCACTCGTTGTCCAAGTATATTCTGACTCGCAAAAGCCGCAAGAATTGATCGACAACCCATCTGCAACCTTCACACAAACCTCCCCTGCCCCACCCCTATCGCCAAGACCCCCCCCGCCTTCCCCCCGCGCCAAGACCCCCCCCCCCCCCCGCCTTCCCCCCGACCCCAGCAGCACAAGCCTCAACCCCAGCCCCTCCAGCCACCATCCTCGCACCTCCAGCGAGTCCCATTCCCCCACCAGCTTCCTCGCGGGACCCTCCACCAATCTCGCGCTCCATGCCGTCGCTTCTCCAACCCCAGCCCTCCCTCTCCTCCCCGCGACCTCCTCTCTCCCTCATCGCCGTCTCCCGCGCCTACTTCCTTCCCTCGCTGCCGCCTTCCCCTCCCCAATCCGAACCCTCTCGCCCAACACCGTCCCTTTTCCCCACGCGCCGGTCTTCACGACATCGCCTCCCCTCGCCGCCACCCAACCGCCAACGCCCCTCCGCGCCGCCTTCGCCCCTCTACCACCCTCCACACCCTCTGTATCCCCCTGCGACCCCCCTCAGCAGCCCCCGCCGCCGCATGTACCCCCTCTCGCCCAGTATTGCCCCGGCATGTACCCCTCACCCCGCCCTCGATCACGCCGACCTTCCCGCAAGCACCAGCGGGTCGTGCCCCCCATCGAGCGGTTGCCGCCCCCGCTGCCAGAGAACAACATGCCTAACCCTAACAAGAGGCACGGCATCTAAGGGTTTCGAATCCCATGAGATCGGGGATGAGAAACTAATCAGGAACATTTGCATAAAGACCCCCTGGCCCAAAAGCTTATATCAACAAGGTCATTGGAAGGATAAAACATGCTATGGATTTCCTTTAATTGAAGGGTATGAAAATTGCACCCAAACCCCCTGTTGCAGAAATATTTTAAAAGAAGGGTTGAAAAAGAGAAATTTGGAAAGCTTCCTTATCCTATTAGGACTAGGACCATGTGTTTCCCTTATTTAAAGACCCCATGGCTTCATTCATTGGACACATCTCCTCCTCTCCTCTCCTTGTGCTATTGTTTTTCTATGGACTCTCCATGGGCCGAGTTGATCGTCATGAAGATGCCTCATCAATTCTTCGAGCACCACGTCAACGGGAAGAAAATCGGATGGATGCCCACCTATGCGCCGCACATGCTCTTCCACCACGAAGCCCGTGACACCAACGCCCGCGTCGCGTGCGTGTCGATTCCGACATTCGCTCCACACCGGTTTGTGGTTTCTCATGTTCCAGATCATTACTTTCAAGATGGTATGCTCACCAAAATGGTACCAAGCAGAAGAACCGGATGTTCTTGTTATCAATGTTCATATTCGTCTCAAACTTTTTTACCAAAGATCTATGTCGTTTTGGTGCATAACGACATCAAGGCATGGATGCAAATAGTGATGTTGCGGTGCAAAAGAAAGCCATAGATGAATATAAAAGTGGCACATGCATCGTAATGAAAGGAAACATCTCAACGGCTCCATACATGTGAGGCACACAAGGAGATGATGCAAGGTGGCATTTTCTTAGGTGCTCAACATATCGTTGGTGTGTGACGGTGGAGTAGCATGACAAGTTATGCAGAATATAGAAGGGCGGCGACATTGTTCGAGAGACAGTGGTGAAGAAATCTACAGAAAAGCATGAATAATTGTAGCGAGGCAGCACACAAAAAGCCCACCACATGAGACTGCTCCGGAAGAATAGGCCTAATAATAAGTCCCGCTTAGCATATGCCACACGGAATGGGTGTCTCCCCATTGACCCTGACGGCAACATGGAGATGAAGGAGCATGGAAGAAGAAGGTCACCGTTAACCTCCAACATTTGGGTTTACAAACTTAACATTATTTATTATATCGTGTTTGCTTAGATCTAGGCCCAATTAGGGGCTACAAGGAAAAAAGTAAAAAGATAAGAAGAATCGTTCAATAGAGAGAGAAGGATGAAAAAAGATAGGAAAAGGAAATGAAAGATGATTGAGAAAATGGAAAGATAAAAAACAGGAAGAAAGAAATGAAAGGTGATTATATAAAAGGTTGGAAATAAAGAGAGGAGAAAAAGATTTTTTTGACTATATGGTTGTTTCTTCTCCCAACTTGATTTACAAGTACGGGAGAGAAAAGTATGAGTAAAGTTTTAGATTCCACCAATGATCAAGGCCAGCGGAGAGAGACTCGTGTCCATCGATGTGGAAGGAGTGAGATTCTTTTTCATCGCATGGAAGGGAAGTTATTATGCTCCATTATTCCTAGATCGCAGTACTCAATACGAGATCCTGTCAAGGTTTCTATAAGAGAGTCCCCACTTCAAGGCACGGTTTAGAAATGCACTGCCATATTAGACAGTTTACTGCATAGCGATTATGTGATATTACATGGGAGTATGCCATTTTGCACAGCTTATGTTTTTAATTTATAGTAGATAATAACTCATTATTAATGTTTTATTTCTTTAAATATGAGGAATTTTCAGATTCAAAAATAAAATTTTTAAAGAAGCATGTAGACTTAACATAAATTTGGATATTAGAAGCATGTAAACATGACCGATATGTAAGGATTGTTCTCCTTACTACAAGGCATAAAAACTAATAATTCGAATATATAAGGTTCTTAAAATAACTTAGTGTTGAAGTCAAAGTTATACCGCAACTCTATTTGCTTAGCAAACTGAATATGCAGTCTATGCTGATGAGTATAACGTTATGTGAAATGAATATGCGATGTAGATCACATAATGCAATGTGTTACTAATATGTGGTTGCATATGCGATTCATGCAGCCACATTCATGATCATTGCTTCAAGATCCCTATGAGAGAAGTCTATTTCTGACATCTTCATATATATATATATATATAGAGGGCTTATCCAATGAGCCATGTGCCCATTAACGTTTCAATGAGCACCCATTCTGGGCCATACACGTGTATTAGCAATAACTATATTTCTAATTATAGGCTACCACGTATTTAAAAAAATCCTATATTTCCTATTATACAACGTCCTTAAAAATTGGAAGACGGTTTTGAAAAGAAACGATTCAAATAAATGATTCCATGCGGATGATTAAGGATCCAAACGCTATGGTAGTAATAAATATAATTCGGTCAAGTAAATGCTTATTGTGAGATCGATAATATCAAGACAATGATCAGTAATTTACATCCAAATAGTTACATTATACAGAATTTAGTAATATGTATAAAATGGTCAAGTTTTGGACTAGTGGTCGGTGATAGAAAGGATCTAGTCGAAGCTGATTATATAGAAAGTGGAAGCGAAGGTTAAGAGAGCCGCAATGAGACCCCTCGCGGAGCGTCGGAGACGTGATGTCGAGCGCACTTTCCCCCTAATTATCCGGTCAGTGAAGGCCACTATATATTTGGGGGAGTCTCGCTATTAATATATATTTCTCGACCCCCATTCCGAGATGCTAGTCATCATAACAAATGGTTAGTAATACCATTGTCTATGTAATGTGCATTGCATTAACAAATAGTTACTTTCTTACTTGAGCAATGCCCATGACTTACTGACCATTTCTTTATTATTACTGATCTTATAGTAGCTATTACTTGAGAATCGTACACATATTACCGAACATGTGATATAAGACATAGATATATACATTACTGAACACAAACAATAATTTACTTGATAATTGTATATATATTACTTGAGTATCATCTCTAAATTACTGAATTCTGTTCAAAGTAATAAAACATATGGAAATTACTGACCATTTGTTATGATTTTACTGACTTCACAACAAGCACTTACTTGTCCATTATGTATATATTACTGAAATCTGCACCATGTAATAAGTTGAATGTAAATTATTGACTGTTGTTTAGATAAAACTGACTTCACAATAAGCACTTACTTGTCCATTGTGTATATATTACTGAATTCTGCACCATGTAATAAAATGAATGTAAATTACTGACCATTCTTTGGATATTACGGATCTCGCAACAACCATTTACGTGAGTATTGTCTCTAAATTACTAAATTCTATTCAAAGTAATAATACATATAGAAATTACTGACCATTTGTTATGGTTTTACTGACTTCACAACAAGCACTTACTTGACCATTATGTATATATTACTGAATTCTACACCATATAATAAAATGAATGTAAATTACTGACCGTTGTTTTGGATATTACTGATCTCGCAACAACCATTTACTTGATTATTGTATATATATTACTGACCTAAGCATTTGGATCTCGATTTTCTTCAAGAAATCATCGATTCGAATGTTTTCTTTCCAAAACAATATTCCTATTTTTTAGGACGCGATATAATTGGAATACCACTTATTGTTAAATCGCTTTGCATATTAATCTCCTTCCAAAAACAGCATCCTTCGAAATAGGTAACGATTCAATTGGTAATACACGTGTGTGGCCTACAAATGGTGCTCACCGAAACGCTAATGAGCCTTGTGCGCATTGGATAAAAATCATATATATATATACATGACTTTCGAACTCTGGGAGTAGGGATAAAAATGGTCGGATACGAATACGAATATAGGTATAATCATATCCTTATCCATTTTAAAATATGAATACGAATGCGGATACGAATATTGACGGATGTAAAAAATGTGTTACCATATCCTTAAAAACGAATACGAATCGGATACGAATAATAACATAATTTTTTAATAGATTAACTAAATTATACATGTTTACGATGGTTTACACATAAAATAGGTATACTAGATATATTAATTTCATAATAATTATATCAACAACGTTGAATGCAATCATAAAATGTTGTTACGTACAATTATAAATAAATATATTACTATACTTATGTATGAAACAAATATACGAATAAGAATGCGAATATAAGCAAATGTCAAAGCGATATCCATATCCGCATCCATTTTTAAAACGAATACAAATGTCAAAATATATACAAAACAAATACGATAGCAGATTGGATACGAATATATTCACATTTGTTTTCATCCCTATCTGGAAGGGATGAAACCGTCTTATGCTGAGACGACTTGTTGTAAGTGCCAATGACTTCGATCAATGCAGATACATAGCACAACCAAACAACAAATCATTATTGTAGGACCCAACCTCTAGTTTCTCCCACTCATCAACATAACTTGAAGGGTGTCATCTTCGTCATTAATAATCAAAGAAGTATGCATTGAATCGAGGTAATCCGAATGCCATATAGTCAATGTGAGTGGGCGATAGCTTTCGATTTGTCCAAATTGAGCATGCATACTCCATTTAATGGGGATGGTTAATAAAAATGGATGTTTGAGTCAATTCGATAATTGAAAGTTGCAGATAGATTCACATATTGTATTATAGATCATGTATTTAGTTCCTCATTGTCCCTTGCGAGAGAGTTGAGTGTGATCAGAACCTACATATAGGACCTTACGCTACATGTTTCAGTGAAAAGAATTAATCGACAAACAACCGGTAGGTTGCTTCTCACATAAAATAAGTTTGTCATCCAAACCATCTCAAGCCATGTAAGTTATATTTTGATGGTCCGCTTCTACACTTTGTCCTTCCAATCTGGAGCTACACTAGTTGTGTGCAAGGTTTGAAAAAATGAAAGGAGAAACGAGGTGTTTTCCATGTAGGCGAGGTAAGGCTTAGCCTCGAGGCGGTCGAGGCGTAAGCATTAGTTTCTATAGAGAAATAATTACAAAAGGTATAACAAATATATTTATTAATGAAATAATCTAATTTGACAGACATAGAATATATAACATTGTAATATATTATGAAATTATAAAGATAAGAACATGAAAAAGGGAAAAAAGGATATGTCAATTCCATAAGCCTTTCTATTAAATTTCTACCCCATTAAAAAGGAAATCATTGGCTATAACTATCACTAAAATATTTATCAAAGAGGGAGTCATTGGTTATAGTGGTCATTAAAGATATCCGAAATGTTGATATGTCTCATAAGATTTGAATACTAACCATAGGTTCTGTTGAACTTAGTTGAAGAACGGCTTGATGCCCCCCACCCTACCCTATGATCCCCATGTGCCACCATACCCAGGTACCGCCTCGACCTGCCTCAGTGCCTCGCCTAGGGCATCTGAGGCGCTCGCCATAGCAAGGGGGTCCGAGGCGATCGCCTCGGAGGCTCTTTGGCTCCGCTTCGTTTTGCCTCAAGCACCTTTGCAACTCAAGGCACGCTTTTTCAAACAATGATTGTGTGTCTCATATTCTTCATGTTTCGACCTGCTTCTCTAATTTCCATTATCAGCATGATTTTCAAATTCAAAGGACCTCCACAGGCTATGATAGCCAACTAATCACTGTAGAATTAGGAATAAGAGTCGAGTAATGGTGTGGTTATCTCGATAACGTATAAAACTATAAACTATAGCAACAGAAGAAGCCTCCTAATGCCACTTCCGAGATATACACACATATCCTCGATCGATACCCATCATCATAAGGTCCAGATAATCACGAATGTTGCTCGGATAGTTATGAGCTGATTATAGGGAGTCCTATTGACAAATCACCATGAAAGCACTCTGCAGCCAGCGCCCAAGCATCCACAGACAGGTCTACCTTCACAACATTTTCCTCGTGACATGCATATTAGAGGTCATTAAACTGCAAAAAGTCCTCAACTGTCTCCATAGTATATGAACCACCGTTAATAAAGCAGACCACTCCTCCCACCTCCATAACAAACAGGGAAAACATTCAACATTCTAGCACATGTTCTTAGATGTATTGTCCCCTGCCCTGGGCATCAGACTCATTCTTTCCAACACAATGTAGCCAAAACTTTCTTACTACACTCAATGCCTATTGCTTATTCATGTTGCAGTTTCCATGATGTGCTGAAGTATCGAAAATTGACCACTGGTCAAGCTATCCCACAATCATCATGTTAGAGTAACAATCCCATTATAAAGCAGCCGTCGAACCTTGCTACAGATCATCCCCTCCTGCTACATTCCCTCCAACCTAGCAGCTCTTAAAATGACTGACAGGGTAGAATTACCTATTCTTGTACATTGCTGTCAGTCAAAATGTTTGTTTAACAATAAAGGGTCTATTGTTCGATGCAAATAGGAATCAATGTAAACATGAAGCAGAACCTCTCAACACAAACTTTGCAATTGTCGGTTGTATATTTGCATCAAACAAACTGCAGGTTGCTCATCCACCAAGCTCTCTCCCAAGAGACTGTTCAAACGTTTTACCATTGAATGGATTAACCTAGTCCACAGAAGCTGCAATGCACACAATTACCTAGTGAAAAACACTTGAAATAGACGATCCATGCCAATATAGTTCATGCAGGCAGAACAACACATTCTGCACCTTATGTTCCCCCCAGTCAGATTTTCCCATGCCTGGAAGTATTAAGACAATAAATGATTTTTTCTAGAAGGGGATAGACTGTGTTCTAATACACACAAGACTTGAACAAAACATGCTGCATAGAAGGCAGAGGTTGCTCTTAGACATACTACTACCAATTTCTATTTCTTTGAAAGAAGAAAGGAGTTGAAGTTCCTTTTACATGAGTTCATTATGCTGATATCCTACCATTCTTTTATAGAAGAAACATATGACCATTGAATGGATTAACCTAGTCCACAGAAGCTGCAATGCACACAATTACCTAGTGAAAAACACTTGAAATAGACGATCCATGCCAATATAGTTCATGCAGGCAGAACAACACATTCTGCACCTTATGTTCCCCCCAGTCAGATTTTCCCATGCCTGGAAGTATTAAGACAATAAATGATTTTTTCTAGAAGGGGATAGACTGTGTTCTAATACACACAAGACTTGAACAAAACATGCTGCATAGAAGGCAGAGGCTGCTCTTAGACATACTACTACCAATTTCTATTTCTTTGAAAGAAGAAAGGAGTTGAAGTTCCTTTTAATGAGTTCATTATGCTGATATCCCACCATTCTTTTATAGAAGAAACATATGGCCATTGTAGGGGGCGATTTTAAGAAAAAAAGATTCAAAGGCAAAAAGCATACTGCAACAATGCAGGAACACTTCAGTGAGTTGCCATCTCGGCCTGCACACCTTCTCTTCAGAGCATAAAATTCCTGAAATCGCGAAAGAAATGATTGGAACTTCTAATTGAACAGAGTAATCTGAACAAATATAACAATCTTTACTATTATAATTGAACAGAGTAACCTAAACAAGCAATATTTACAATGCAGTTGAAATATATCTCACTATGAGCATTAAAGATTATTTATATCATTCTTGGACTCTTAGGTAAATCATTTCTACATATGAAGAAGAATGTTACAGTACACAATATGAATTTTCGAGAGCTAGTATGAATACATATTTTGTAAATCAGATACTTCACAACTTTGACAAAAGCTAATGATTGTGTAAGGATTCTATGAAAACTTGAAAAACATAAAACCCTCCCTGCATCAGCGGTGATAAAAACACTTCAAAAATGCTTCGAGATACAAACTGTATAATTCATGCATAACAAAAGTATAATTTTATCTCTGGCTATAGTTTTTATGATCTGGAACTTTTAAAAGCATAGCAAGAGAAGTTGGGGTAAAGCACATAAAAACCCTGATGGGATCTACAATAGCATGTTATGCAATACAAAGGGGGAATAAGAAATGGCATTCCTCAAATGGCCAGTGAATCTCATTTTTCTTTAAGGGACACGCCTCATGATTGGACTGTTTGTCTTGGCAATTTGGCTCCAACTAAGTGGTTTATTCAGATTTATGCTTGGATAGTTCACCATCATGGTTAATAGCCGATGCTCAGACGACGATTCTGGATGAAACAATTCTACATCAACCAAGTGACCAATTTGAGCCATAACTTTTCCAACAGCCATGCTTTGGCAGAATCCCATGACCACAAAATGCTTGGCCACAAGACAAGCAGCTACAAACCACCTGACCACAAAACGCCTCACCGATTGAAATGCAAAAATATACAGGCTGAGAATACCTAAAAGCATGGAAGGTCATATCGGCGATATATCGCAGATATATCGGTATCGAGAGGTTAGGGGTATCGAAATCGGAGTGTATATTTTTTTACAGGGATATCGGCGATATGTCATCGATATATCAGCGATATATCACCGTAAAATGAATGGATTCAGTACAAAAAATACAAGATTTCGACCGGTATCGCCGATATTTCGTCGATATTCCTATATATGAATGTTATTATTCATGCAAGCTTGATTCCACTACCGATCTAGCTACACCTAGTATTAGAAGAATCAATATTAATATCGATATGTTAGATATGACCGATATGTGCGATATATGATCTATAAATGGACTGATATGTGTGATATAAGTGTGTATTTGTACGTTATTTGTTGTTTTAATATCTTGGATGACATTAATTTCTGAAAATGCCAAAAAAATGGCTTTTTGTGTCATTTTCGACATTTCCACCGATATTGTCGATATATCCTGATATATCCATTTCCGGACGGTCCGAAATGATATTGATATCGATACGGCCTTCCACGTCTAAAAGAGACAATAGAAAGATGTCCTAATAGTTACAAAGCTCAGACAATGTATTTAAATATTTAAAAGGTAAAGACTTTAGATGCTAACAGTTTGTTGGGATGAGAATTCCAACCTGCTCTGAGTACTTCCTTTTGAAACTGTCAACGTGCCTGTTTAATATGTGAAACTTAACATCTGATTGCTGATAAAACAGAACACCAAAGTAGAGTATTAAAGAAATAGCATGTTGCATACCTCATATATCTTAAGGCTTCATAATGTGCTTCTGCCCTGAGCCACGCTGCTGCCTGCAAAGTTAAGACAAAACATGTGCTGGTAGAAATGCATGAGGAAAACTTTCAACTTATGTGGGCATAATAGACAAAGCAAAATGTCCATATGATAGTTCATGATCAAACATACTCGGCAACGTCAGATATCGAAGTTGAATCATTATGCTACGTTTCAGATGATAAATCATTTGAATTAGACATATGTAGTACATGATGTATTTTATTTGTTCGGATAGAAATGCATGAGGCAACCTTAACTTAGGACCAAAAATATCCATGAAATAGCTCGTGATCAAACACACTCGCCAAAATCAGATATAGCAGTTGAACCTTAAATAACGAGTCGCTCAAGTTAGATACATATAGTAATGATGTATTTTGTTTGTTTAAAAACTTACATGGAAGACTGTGATGGCTGCTTCAAACTAAATTAATCATTTTAAATCATTGAAATAAACATAGAGTGGTGTAATATACTAAGCCTTCTCCCACTATAAGTAGGGTCGGCTACATGAATTCTTGCTCAAATTCATGTTGAAAGATTCGACTATTTTTTACGATGGTCGTCAACTACCTAACGCAACCCCTGCAAGAGTGGGATTTGAATCCTGGTCTTTTGTGTAGTAGACACATTGTACTACCACTAGACAAATAAACAGAATGGTATTTATTTTAAGGGATATTTACACCCATAACCCTGAGTAATCTCGTAATTACCCCAGGAATCCTGCGCAAGCACGAATTACACCCAGAACCCCGAATAATGTTTAACCCTTACATTACATAACCCTGAGTCAACTTCCATCCATTTTACCGTTAACTATTGACGGTATCCGTTATGTATTTTATATGTATACCCTTCAAGTTTCTATTATTTACAAAAAAAATCATTTATCACTGACGAACCGCAAAATCGGCCCTTTAAGAGTGCGTTTTTAACACCTCAACATGTCGAAGCAGTCGGGCCGATTTTGGTCATCAAAAGATCACCTCATTTAAAGATATGCGATAATAAATCAAAATGAGATGATCGTTATTTATTTTACTTGGCAAGAAACCAAGGTCGAACTCAGGGACACGAGCCTCTCTCGTATTAATCGGATTTGAGTCTATTTAATTAAGTGTTTAGTTATAGGCATATAGGTCAAATCATGCAAAGACACAACATGACAATGCAGTAAAAATAAACACGCAATTTTTTTAAACATTTTTTATCATGCAAGTAAATGAACATGCAAAGCGAACGATATGCCCAAAATAATAATCACATGAGCTATAAGAAAATTGCGAGTCAAATCGAGTTGAACTAAATAAGCACTCTGTAATTATGAAGCAAGTAGGCATGACAAACACATATATCTGGTCACTTAGAGAATAAATTAATACATTACGGAACTTAGTGTCAAATCTAGAATTGAAGCATGCCATAATGAAGAGGACGAGAAGAGCTTCAAAATGAAACTGAAATCAACTCGATTGGAACTATGTAGCTCAAGTTATGCATAAAGAAAGACAAGGGCATAAGTGCAAGAAAACATGAAATGATAACTACAAAAAGGTCCCTGGGAAGGACTAAAAAGAAAATAAAATAAGTTCTGAGGCCTTCCCTGTAAATTAACCATAAGCGCGGGGACCTTTTTGCAAATTTGGAGAAGTTCAAGGGCGGCTCTGCAAAATACCCAGATTCACACGTGCCCCGCACGTGCTCTCTAGGCTCGGATGAAGGCTCGGGCTCAGCAGAGGTTCGGAGGCGCTTCGGCTAGGCTCGGGTGGTCCGAGGCTCGATGCAGGCTCGTGGAGGCTCGGAGCAACCGAACCTGGAGGCACGGAGACGAAGGGTCGGGCTCGTTCTGGTGATGCCACGTGGCTCCATCGCGGTCCGTTGGATCGAACAGATCCAACAGCTGAAGGAAGACGTCGACGTGGCTCTATCATGGCCGTTGGATGGTCGCTGGGGTTGGGCCATCCAACGGCCACTGTGCTTCGTCCTCGGGCTTCAGCTGGCGGCGACTTTGGAGCTCCGGCGAAGGAGCTCCTCCTCCGCCGCTCACTCTCGATCACAGTAGACCTCCTCCGAGCTCAAAGAAGGATCGTCGGAGAAGCAGGTGACTCAGGGACGGTCCAGAAGCTTTTGGTGTTGCTCGTCGATGCTTGGCTGATGGTGGCTATCTCGATGAAATCGGCTCCGGCCGATCTCCGATCATTGAGCGAACAGAGCCCTGCAAGGTTAGTAGCGTAGCCGAAGCATATATGTGCGTGCGTGAGGCGATGTGAGGAGCTCCTGCGGGCGAAGAGGGTGGTGAGCTCGAAGCTCCTCCGCCGTGAGGGCGGAGGAGGTGGGTCGGAGGTGACTGAGGGTTTGGAGGAAGGAGACGGTGAGCGGAAAGTGGCGCGAGAAAGGGGGTTTGACGACGAAGCTTTAAAGGTGGTCAATGGACGGCGAGGGCAACTGACAAGACCTGGAAAATTAAAAGAAAATAAAGAAAAAATCAAGAAAGGAAGCAGAGGACTTACCGGAGGTTTGGGTGGAGGAGGAGCCTGTGCGCGAGCTCGTGGTCGAGCTCTGGTCTTCGCTGAACCTCCGCAGCAACTGGAGGCAGCTCAAGCGGTCGCGGAGCGCCGCAGCTCCGCCGGGAACGGCGGAGGGTCGACACCGGAGAGGGTGGTCGTCATCGCTCAATCCCCTCGCCCCTCTCTGTCACAGAGAGGCGGAGGAGGGCTAGGCCTCCTCCCACGTAAAGGTGGACGGCCGTGAACAGAGGGAGGTGCTGAGTATTTGAAGGGGCGAATGTCGAAGATGGTGGAGTTCGACGTGGATTTTGAGGCGAAAGTGGGGCGAGTGGAGAGGTGTTCGTGGGTCTTGGAGGAGTGCGCGGGGGAGAGGGAAGAGTGGGTAACCTCGTGGGTAACTGGCGATGGAAGATGGAGGTTGGTGAAGGCGAGAAAAATGGAAGGGGGAGAGTAGGGCGTGCGCTGGATCGTGGGAGAGAGAGAGGGTCTCGGAGGTTGACGATGACCTCCGACCGTTGGATCTGGAGATCCAACGGTGAAGATCTAAACGCGACAGAGCGGTCGAGATTAAGTCAGGGGGCGGAGCGATCGATGGCTGATAGGATGCCACGTGTCGGATTGAGGGTAAAGCGCCATCGGGCGGTTTGGATGAGATGTGAGGGTTGATCGAGCGGCTGAAAATGGATAGCAGGTTGAGCGGCTCAGATCAAGTTCGGGGTGAAGTGATCAAAAGGCTGCAGAACAGCCACGTGTCGTGCCAAGGGAGCGGCGCGAACGGATGGTAGTGATGGGAGGCTGGAGCTGATCAAACGGATGAGAAGGAAGAGGAACGTGGACACAGCAGGGTCGTTGGATCTAAAGTGAGATCCAACGGCCAGGAGTGGTGGCGGATCCAGCAAGAAGGAGCGGGCCACGTGGAGCCCCTAGAATGGGCCACGTGGCCCAATCAGATTTATTCGAGAGAATTTTTTATTTTTGAGGGCCGAGATGGTCGAATTTGAGAAAACTCAAAACATGAAAGTTGTAGATCTTGACGAGATCTACAAGTTTCATGTTGACCAAAACTGGAAAAGAGATCAAACAAGGGCCCGAAATATTTTTGAGGGTATTTTTAAGTCTAAAAATACCACTGATTTTTGTTTTGCCATTTTTTTGTGGTTTTTAATTTATTTAGGGCTTTGTTAATTATAGGGCATTAACAGGGTTTTATTGACAAACTTTTAAGCAAGGGGGTTAATTATGGGAAATAAAGATGATGAAACTGAGGTTCATCAATCACCTTCCTCCTCCATCTTATCCTCTTCCTCCTCCAAGCAGCACCCACCTCCTCCTCCAAGCAGCAAGCACCTCCGACAACCTCCTCCTCTCCCCTTCGACCTCCAAGCAGCACCCACCATCCCAGGTCCCCCCGCCCCCTCGTGCCTCCGCCTGCAGCCCCCCTCCCCCGCGCGACTCCGCCTGCAGCCCCCCCACCCCCGCGCGACTCCGCCTGCAACCCCCCTCCCCCGCGCGACTCCGCCTGCAGCCCCCCTGCAGGCCCCCCTCCCCCGCGTGCCTCCTCCCCCTGCAGCCCCCTCCCCCGTGTGCCTCCTCCGCCTGCAGCACCCCTCCCCCGCGCGCCTCCTCCGCCTGCAGCCCCCCTCCCCCGCGCGTCTCCTCCCCCTGCAGCCCCCTCCCCCGCGTGCCTCCTCCGCCTGCAGCCCCCTACCCCGCGCGCCTCCTCCGCCTGTAGCCCCCCTACTCCGCGCGCCTCCTCCGATTAGTCCTCGTTGCTCCGAGGGATCGCCCCCTTCCCCATGTGGATTCCATCACCGCATCGGCGATCCTTCACGAACCCCTCAGGGCGTCGCACTAAGATCGCCGGACCCGCCAGGCGGCGTGTGCAGTTCGATTTCACAGGTAAAAAACTCGCTTTTTTGACGAATCCCAGCTCGCGATCAACCGTGATCCGGGCCGTGGCGGAGGAGCTGACAAGGGAGGCGTACTTGCCCCGCGATCTACAGTACACGGTCGGCGACGGTCTCGCTTCGCCCATGCGGCTCTGGCCGCCTTCCAACAAGGCCGACAACCCCGCGCTGCACAACCCCCTCCCCCGCGCGCCTCCTCCCCCTGCAGGCCCCCTCCCCCGCGCGCCTCCTCCGCCTGCAGCACCCCTCCCCCGCGCGCCTCCTCCCCCTGCAGCCCCCTCCCCCGCGCGCCTCCTCCCCCCTGCAGCCCCCTCCCCCGCGCGCCTCCTCCCCCTGCAGTCCCCCTCCCCCGCGCGCCTCCTCCCCCCTGCAGCCCCTCCCCCGCGCGTCTCCTCCCCCTGCAGCCCCCCTCCCCCGCGCGCCTCCCGCTGCAGCCCCCTCTCCCCCGCGCGACTCCGCCTGCAGCCGCCCCTCCCCCGTTGCTCGGCCTCCTCCGTGAAAGTTCCCATCGTACTAGCTCCAGGATGGAACCCACTTCCTCCTTCCTTCTTTTCTTTTTTTTTTGATTAACCTCCACCGTACGATCATGAATTGGGTTAGATTAACTCAACTATCTGGCTGAGTAAACGAACGAAACTAACGGAAGGTTATGGGTGTAAAACGGCGTGGTTATTCAGGATCCTGAGGATAATTAGTGTTTATAGAGGGTTTCTGGGGTAATTACCATATTACTCAGGGTTATAGGTGTAAATATCCCTTATTTTAAATAAAAAAATGAATTTACTACATGGCATTGTTTCAAGTGGGGTTTAAAGAACTAGAAATATGTACACCCTTGCAAGAAATTGCTTAAAAGATGTTTTTGTATGGTTTTCCAGCGAACTAATATTCAATATGCTTTAGATGGTTTAACCGTGCTAATGAATATGATTCCTTATAAAATCATCATTTAAAGGGTGTTAATATTCCTGTGAAATAAGCTTTCATTTTGAATGTACGTGTAATCTCGGTATGGTGTTTGATAAACCTGACTCTTTCTCCATAAACTTTAGATAACGTATAGGTGACATCCACTAATGTGTGTTACTTTCATAGCAAAACATCCATATCTATAGGATCGTCTGCCTACCCAATATTCCTCATTCAGTGCAGCTTCATGAGCAGCAAATCTACCAAAAGCCCGCTTCTGCACACTGCTCAGTACTTGATCACCTATCTGCAATCTGTTGAAAGAGAGGTCTGGAAGTCTTGTCACACGACCACCGAGTACTGTCTCTTGCTGTACGTTTTCAGCAGTGTCATTGTAATGGACTTCTATGCTCTTCCGTCTACAGTACAACACCGGCAGAGTTTCCCTGCAACAAACTTCAGTCAAAACAATGCAGTATCAAAGACAAAATTTCAAGTAATATAATTCAAGAAAAATCGTGTTGTTCTCTAGTAACACCTATTTCCTATGAGTGTTAGCAATTATTTGCAATCTTAGGACAAAAAATAGAAAATGGAAAAACATCAAACAAGTTGATATGCTTCCAAGTAGGGCTGTTAAATTGCTATCGAACCGAACTGTAACAAACATACATATGTTTGAGCTCGATTCGATAAAGAAGTTCATAAGTTCGAGTTCGAATTTGGTTCAATATGGGTTCATTAGTTTATGTTAGAGTTCGAGTTTGTTTGCATAATGAATATTTGAGTTCAATTCGATAATAGTTCGTTAACAGTTCTTATTTAAGCCAAACAACTAAAAATGAACGAGTTTGAAATTCATGTCCAATAACAAAGTTTGATTGTTTTAAATTGGATATGTTATGATATATATGTTGTTTTAAATTTTCAGTTGTATTCAATATCATAACATTATACAGTTTATACTGTTCGGATAAAACTTAGTTGAGCTGAAGTAATTGCCATAGATCCACAGTGATCTAACATGTATGTCCTTTCTTCATGAAGATCTGCATATTGGAGAATCAAAATAAACCAAATTTTGAATTTTTCAACATGACAAATATATAATTTTGAAAGTTTTAGAATGAACTGGACTTAACTTCTGGCATAGATTTGTACCCACTACGACAACAGGAACAGCTGGGGCTAAATAACGTAGTTCAGGCATCCACTGAGCAATGACAATTACATGCTAGCTTATATTTTACATTGAAACAAGCCTGCCAGCAAAGGGGCGTCCACACCAAGTACTAATTTTGCTGAAAACAACGAACCCAACTATTATAGCACGAAATCGCATGAGTGTGCATTTTCTATTTATTTAGACGGAATCAGTCCCTGTGTTAAGTGATGGATATGAATCACAAAGGGGCATGAACAGGGTTAAGTGTTATTGA
Source organism: Ottelia alismoides (assembly GCA_037367405.1). Classification (NCBI taxonomy): domain Eukaryota; kingdom Viridiplantae; phylum Streptophyta; class Magnoliopsida; order Alismatales; family Hydrocharitaceae; genus Ottelia; species Ottelia alismoides. Next base: position 286,217 of record JAZKJV010007569.1, on the reverse strand, counting down.
CGGTGGGCAACAAAATCACGGGCATTGTAGATTTTGCACGGTTAGCTTTGATAAATAATGAACCAACCTTGTCTACGAGTAGACATAAAAAACCAACTAAAAAGCAAGAACGTAGAACAGTAACACCATATAACAATTCATACTGTATATCTCGTCTCCTTGGGTGGCCACAACCCACAGGCAAACATAAATGGTCACCAACAACCCCACTAAACCCCTATGTGCACGAGAAACGTATGTACACATGTGAGCACGTCTCACGAGCCACAACAAAGTCATAATTATCATTTGAACATGTAAGGAGATTTCAATCCCACACTGATCAGTGCCAACTTGTGCACGGGTTGACTTTGTCCATTTGGGTCAAGCAGGAGGAATCAAGGACGGATATGCAATGAATTGCCTAATGCAAAAGAATGGTTTTGCTGATATCATGCATTTTTTCTTCAGTTAGGCAAGTTTAGCGTTCGCTGGTACACAGTGAAATGATAAAAAATACAGAAATATGCAAATGATTTAGAAAATACCTTCTTGAGAACGCTCTCGTCACTTGCCCTGGTGATAAAGAAGGTGACCAACACAAAAACATCAGCACCCCTGTTACTAAATGGCCTCAATCTGCTGTAATTTTCCTGACCTGTAAGTCCTATCAGATATGGTAACCTTCCCAATTCACTAAAGGAGAAAGAAAAAAATGAGCTGATATTAGGAGCAACATGAAGGTGAAGATGAAGGCACTGTGATACTGCAGTATACCGCAATCTCAAGTTTACAATGCTGTCATCCACCGAGACGATGGCACTGAAGGTTTAAAAACTGTTGGTTATATCCTACCTCCTCACATAGGTCAAAATGGCCAAGAAATGGGTTGAGGGCGTGAGTGGAATACTAGCGGTGGTGTGACGACAGAGAGGGCTGAGACGGCGACGGCGTTGATGGCGTTGGCCTCCGTGAATCGCGGAGCGGCGGAGGAGAGGCTGGCGTCGTCGTCGGAGACGCGGGGGAAGGGGGGAAAGGTTTGGGGGCGTTGGGCGTTCTGGAGAGGGGAATAGGGATTTGGGGAAGGCATTTGGGAAAGCATGTGGTGTTCTTTTTTCTCCTTTTTTTTTAAGTCACGGCTAGGGAAGTAAATGTAGGTATACAATATATGTAACACCATGTCTAATATTTGGATTTTATCACTTGTGCCCCTCTGAGATATTGCAATATCAGTTATACCTTTATCTTTTTAGTAATATATCAGTCGTACCCCTCACTTTTTTCGCCATTATCACTTGTACCCTTCCGTCAGATTGTTCGTCAATGAGTTGACTTAATCATGGTTTTTTCAAACTTTGGTGCAGTTGAGAGGGGTATTATTGTCCAGGAGGAGGAGGAGGACGTGGACGTCTCCGACGAGCCCCTCACCGTTGGACAATCCATTGGCGAGGATCATCCCAACGCCACCGGCCTTCTTAATGACGACCCCCTACGCCATGTCGAGGGAGTTCTCCATGCACGACGACATGCACCCACAGTCGCCGGATCGAAAGCTTGAACTTCTCGGGGTTGTAATTCATCTCAAGCCGGATGCCGATTGTAAACTCCTTATCCTCAATCCTGCGAACCTCAAAGCCCTCCTGCAGCACGGCAGCCCGAGAATTCTCCCAAACAATGGTGGGGTTCTCGGGGTAGAGAACAGGGTCGAGAGAGATGGTAAGCCTCTTGATGAAGAAGGAGAACTTGGGAACAAGGGGTTATGGTCGGAAGCGGCCGCATTGTTGGGATCCTGGTCGACCCCGTCCTCGAGGATCCTGCCGATGATCCGCAGGGTCCAAGAGGGAGGCTCGGTGGCTTTGGCGTCGGCCCACCCCTGATTGGCGAAGGTGTTGCAGACGTAGATCCTGAGAGTTTTGTGCATAGAAGGGGGGGGACTTGAGGGCCTCCTGGATGTCGATCTTCTTGCGGGAGAGAGCGGCGTCGACGCGGCATTCGAATTTGAGGAGCTGCGTGTAAAGAGCGGACTCGGGCAGGAGAGCGGCCACGCGATCGGGGAGCTTCTTCTCTGGGAGCTTCTTCTTCCTGCGGGCGGCGGGTGTGAGCTCGGCGGACTTGAAGGAGGACGGATTGGGGGAAAGGGAGGAAGGAGGGGGAGGACGGGGAGGAGGGGGCTTTTTGCGGAAGCCGCCTGGGCTGGAAGAGTGGAGAAGGATGGACTTGGAAGGGTGCACGGGGCTGGAGCTGGATGGGAGGTTGCGAACGGAATAGACCCTGGAAAGGGGAGGAAGGGATCGGCTGGGTTTGGGGTTTGGGGGGGAGGGGGGTTGCCCTAGAGGCAAGGGAGCCTGGGGTGGGAGCGGAGGAAGGAGGTCGTGGGGGTGCGTTGCCGGAGGAGGACGAGGCTGCCATGGAGGCCAACGGAGTGGGTCAAAGGCGGCGGAACAGGCGGCATCCGACGACATGCACCCATAGAGGAGGAGAAGGGGGGTAGATGACATTTCAATCCATTTTTAAAATTTAATTCTGGTGTGTCCCTAAAGATAACGTCTGTTTGCGTTTGGGATGGACGGAAACTAACCCGAGGGGTACAAGTGATAGATTTGCAAAAAGTAAGGGGCACAACTGATATTACCAAAAAGATAGGGGCATAATTGATATTGCGATATCTCGGAGGGGCACAAGTGATAAAATCCCTTTAATATTTGTAATACCATATCCTCAAGGATATATGTATTATTGTATCTTTATCCTTTTAAAAGTATGAATATAGATGTGGATACATAGATATTAAAATTATATTGTCATATATTTAAAAATGGATATGAATGTAAATAGATGCTGATCGAATACGAGCAATGTTAGAAATACTTTATAGAATCAACATGAATATACGTGAATTGAATGGAAGATGATATAAATACAATAAATATGTTCATATCGTAAAATTTATACCAAATATGGTAAGAGAAGGTATATAATTATGTTATATATGGTTAAAAATAAATCTAAAACTATATTTGTATATGAAAACGGATGTATATAGAGATATATATATTTAGGGATATTGATATTATATATGTATCCATTTCGAAACGGATGCAAATAAATATGTCAAAATTGTAAAAAATAAATACGGTGAGTCGGTGATGGATCGGATACGAATATATATGTATTTGTTTATGTCCTTGGTCATGGTCGGGTGGGATTGAAATTCAACAGGAGATGGGATTTGTAATTGATATTTGGAGATTGAAAATGGGTATTAGGAACTGAGAAATGAAACGTGGAAAATGAGATCCATGGAAGATAAAGATGGGAAATTAGTTGTATTAAAAAAAATAAATTATGTATGTTATATTTATGTAAAATAAAAATAATTTACATATGTGTGAATGAACATTTTTCGAACTGTTATCGAACGAATCCTAATCGAACACGAACATGTTCGGTCCAATTAACAAACTGGAGATTCTTCATGTATTATTGTGGATTTTTTTTTCAAATTCAGGGACACCCAAATATGATTTGTATTTCTTTGGAGTGATTGCTGGAAAGTTTAAATTCTTCAAATTTGGAACTTGACAATTTGCTTAAATATGTGTTATTGTTAGAAATGGAACAAGGACATGGTAGTTTAAACATTTCATGGAACACTATAATTGCATCAAGTATATCCTTTTCAAAATCTCATCATCGGAGAACGTAGATACCAAACCAAACCACATCGTATCCATTGTGAACACAGATAGACTTAGATATTGTCTGGATGATACCTTTGAGGTCTCGTCAAAAATAAAATTAGTATTGAGTCATCCGCTCGGATGCAAAATTTGTGCAAAAATGTCACATTTCTTTTTCGTAACATCTCATGGCGAATCACCACCCTTAACTGAGTGGAATATTTGATCCTCATTTTCACTGTAGGCACTACAATAATTAGTCGGATACCTCTTGCGAAGTTTTCCTAGAAAACAAGCATTATATGGTGTTTTGGGATCAACTATATTAAAGATAATCCACCTACTAAGTTGTTCTTAATCCATTTGTTTGTGTACTTAAGGTGTGGGTGACTTAGTCTTCTGTGTCAGAGAATTGTTAAGATTGGAAAGTTACTTTCCATTGCATGTGTATTTCAATCTGCTCCTTACGACAACAATGGCTGATATGGTGTAGGGTCATTTGTGTTGATTTTGAGTTCTGTGCATTTTAGATCCTTGCATTGATGGGTGTAACAATATGTATTTTTAAGGAACACCAACTTGTTAGCATTTTAATGGGTATACTATAACAACTCACTTTAGCATATCTTTTTACAGTGAGGTTAGTGTGGTGTCTCCTATGCTGAACGTTTATAAGTTAGGATATTGACCTAATTAGGAGGCAAGCTGATGCAACTTGCAATTAACTCAGGTTGATTGATGGGGTATTTTTTTATTTGTTTGGCAGTGTGTTTTTTCATTTAAAAATATGTGTTTTGGTTGATTTTTTTGTTAGTTGATGTTCTTGATGTTTTTGGATTGATTTAGAGTACGAGTTAATGTAGATTTAAGTTGAAGACAATCCAAACACGCACTCTATCACAAGCAAGCGATCACAAAGAACACATGTGATTTGTGTGGGAAATCCCCACTTATGAAATGGGGGTAAAAATCATAGGCAGATAGAGATTACACTGTGAGAGAAAATATAGTACAAATACAAGAATCGTAGGACCCAGGGGCGGTTCTCCTGGAATGAGACCATGTGATCACCTGCGCCTCAACCCTATAATATATATAGGGGTAATCGGTAAATGGATCCTAATCAGATCCAAAAAAAATCCGTACTTCCCTATTAATCCGGTCGACCAAGATTCATTTACAAAATATACTTGGATCGCAAATGGGTTGGTACCTCAAGACGTATTTAAACAATTTAAGTGGGAGAATATATGTTAAGATGATTGGGTATGAACTTGTTAGTGATAATCGCATTCCTGACAATATAACTATTATTTATATTGTTATGAAAATATACCTATGTATGGTCATTCAGTTTGTTGGCTTTTTTCATGATATTCAGGAATAAGAAAATCATGATCCTTTTCAGTAAATGTTATGCTATAAGGTTGTAAAGAGAAAAAGGCATTGACCCGATGAGTGTTATGTTGTAAGGTTGGAAAAAAGAAAAGGGCATTGACTTGATAACTGTATCATGATAAATTAGTTAACCTTACCATGGAGTAGAAAAGTGGAGATTTGAATCAGCCTGAACATATAATAGGGCGTCAACCAAAACAGAATCAACATTAGGATTATTGGCAGTTAATTATTCAATGTCGATTTCCTTTTGCAGTATCTTACTCGATGCCAACTACTCCTTGCAAACAAAAGAGATGTCCTAAAATAGCGGGTAATGGGTGATTTGATAGTCTCTTATTTTGAAGTTGCATGATAAGTAGTTGCGGTACTTGTTCTTGATCTCATTCTTATTCAGTAACTTATCACTGTTTTATTATATGCTTGGTTTATTTATTTGGCTTGATGATAAGAATGCTTTGGTTATTTACTGGATGCAAGGATTCCCCAATTGTCAATGTTGGTACTTGTAATTATGGACCACTTCACACCACATATGCTATTTTTCAGTAATTTGTGACTGTGTTGTTATCTTTTCTTTATCTTATAAGTTACAACTACAAGTAAATGATTGATTTATGGTTTGTGCTTCTATAGATGGATTCTGGTATGATGCTCTCTCTTAGTAATCGATGATTGTGTTATTATCTGCTTTTACTTTATCTTACAAATACATAGTTTGGTCATAATTTATGTGTTTGTATGTTGAGTCTGGAGTATATAATTTTGTTGCTTTGTTGATTTTATTGAGTTGTAAAGTTTATATTGCCTTTTGAATTAGTTATTTGTTCTATATGCTTTGATCTACCTTTGTTTAGTTCTTGTTACATAACTCAACTTGTTGTTATGCTATGGGCACCATGAAGTTTGATAACTTTTTTAAGGAAAGAGATAATGTCAGTGGTGCGAGTTGATTCCATAACCTCATGTAAATTTGACAATGTCGTGGTGCTTGTCTTCTTCATGCACTTTCCAGTACAGGTTCACAGTTGTCCTCTTGCAGTTTTTGGACATCTTGGATAATTTTCCCCAACTTTTCATGCCACTATGGTTTAAGAACCTTATTTCATCTGCTTCTATGATAAATTATTTTTCTAACTTGATTTTTCCTTCGTTTGCCTAGTTTAAATAGATTACGATGTTGGATATTAGTTAACCATGCCTCATAGTTTGTGTATGCCGTCTACAAATCAACAACTTCCATTAAGACTGGCATATGGCATGCGAGCCATGCTTTTCTTCTTACGTGGGTGTAAGATTGCTCCTTTGGAGATGTGATTGCAACTTGTTGTTTGTGACGGAATGAACCGGTTCTGGTTGGTTGTGTGACTGATGCTTTTCACATACACATTAGTATACTGGCAATGGCGATTGGCGGGTCATTTTCTTGGATATGTTGGCTAATATGTTGCACTTATGATTAGTTGTCTAGATAGTAAAAGTTACATGGACCTTCCCCTCTAATGATGCATCTTGTAGATTGCCTTGAAAGAAGATATCCGCCCCTCGCGTCTAGTCGCACATCGACTATACTGGCTTGGCTTTGAGGTGGAAAAGATGTGAATTATGAAATGGGAAGTTTTTCGATGCAATTTGATGCGATTGAAACCTTTATGTGAAAGTTTAATCTCGGAGGTATATAAAGATGGTTTCAGACTTTTTGTTTACACAAACTGAATTCTTCTGAAGCTCGCTTACTCGTGCGACTTCTTGAAAATGAGGAAGAGAATCTTGATAGCTGACAAGGGCTTGCTCAGACGGAGATTGTGGAATCAGGGAGACAGTAGGGTTTGAGGCTATACTATCATGGTGGAGTGCAAACTATCAACGGGATGTTGAATATGATTATTGAGAAGTTATTTCCTACTTACAAGGTTTTACTTGCTTACCGTTCCTATGAGATGACAAAAACACCTTTTGCCTCCAAGTTTATTCCTTTAGACAAAAGAGGTTTTTTCTGAAATATGTTCGTCCAAGTTTCTATTTCGCATGGCTGTCGAGCTACTGGGCCTTTTCCAAAAAAAATAGGAGATAATCTTGCTACTTATCTTGAACTTGATCAACTTATGATCTTTTTTACTAAACCTACAGAATATTGCAATCTCATTTTCATCTATTTCATGTCATTATGTAACTTGGAAGATGCCACTGAACTTTGGCTACTCTTTTTCCATTCTTCCGAGAGCTGCCATAAGTATGATCACCCTCGGTATCAATGTGTTTTTATCCGAAATCGTGACTTGAAACGAGTTGTAGCGGCAACATCTACAAAGGATATTGCACAAAATTCCTCAAAGTTTTTAAACACGTTGAGTCCTTTGTGAAAACAACACCATCTCTTTGCAGGAGATTACCAACCTTGCTGTCACTGCCTATACATCATGGTTTTTGCATGATAAATCTCTGTAAAATGTGCTGAGATGAACTCTGTACAACTTGCCCATACTTTAAAGATGAAAACCCTATGGAATTGTTACTTTTCAGTTACCAGCCAATTGGATTCTTTCTGCTGCTTCTCGGACTAACTTGACACCACTGCTTGAGGTTGCCGAGTCCTCCATCATCAGCTCCTCTGAACATTCCACAATATAACCTACGTAAGCATGTACAACAGTCTATATTCTTACAAAGCAAAATGCTATTACAGAGGGATTGATGTGAGACGGGCAACAAGCTGCGCCGCCAATCCCTTTTGGATGGCAAATCAAATTCTTCGAAATACAACATCTATATTCTATACCTAATTTTTCATATAAATGTTCTTGAGCCTCGCCAGCTTTTCTTCTTATCCACTTTTGTTTGACAATAAGTTTTATTAGGGTAAAATGGGGCTGCCCCCATTAGGGGAGCTAACTTGGCTCCCCCGCCCCATTTCGTCCGGATTTTTTATTTTTTTGAAAATTTCTTCCGTGAATTTTCATCAATATGTCCCTATATTGTGTCATTAGAATTTCGTGCAAAACAGAGACTCCTACTGCCTCCATCCGGATGGGATCGTTTTTAGCAATTCTGTTACTGTTAAAAAATGACTGTCTGGATAGAGGTCGTAAGAGTCTCTGTTTCACACGAACTTTTAATGACATATGATAGGGATATAATGATGAAATTCCAAGGAAGAAATTTTCAAAAAAAAAAACCGGACGAAATGGGGCAGGGGGGGCCAAGTTAGCTCCCCCAGGGGGCAACCCCAGTTAACCATGGAATTTGTGAAATGACAATGATGCTCAGAAGGCCTATCCAAATCGAGAATTAAGATCATCTTAGGTTTGGTTCAACTTAGGGCAAATCACCTTTGAATGCTCGCCCGTTTTTCATTAAACTTAAAGTTCCATGCTTGCTTACATCTTCACGAATTCTCCATCCACTAACAGATTGTATAAGAATGTCTATTGAGATTAAAACTCTGAACAAGCATCACAACAATACAAGATAGAGATAGAGACTTTTGCAGCTCAGGCACCTCATACTAGGGGGGACACCACTGTAATTCCAATTCTGAAAAAAATGCTTCAACGACTTCATTTCGATGATCATAACCAGCCTCCCATCCCATCCCTTGTTAGTTAGGACGTTTGATCTGTTAAGACATCGTATTTATGTCATCGTGTTTATGATTATATGGTCTCTTCTTTGTAATTTACCGATAAAGCTTTTCTTCTATATAAGATAGCTTTAGGGTTTGATAATTTAATCTATCTCTTTGATTTCCTCTCAACATGGTATCAGAGCGATAGTCATAAATCGGAGCCTGTGTCCTAGTTCTTTGCCCCCATCGATAGCCTCGCGCCCCGGTGCCGCCTCTGCCCGCTCGAGCGCCTCACGCAACATCGTCTCATGCCCAGGCGCCGCCTCAGCCCGCTGCTCGACCTGCGCACGCGCCCTGCGCGGTTGGAACGGCTGGAGTGCCGCCGCCTCTTGTGACACGCGCATGCCCTGTGCGCCCCTTCCCGCGCTGTAGGCCATGTACGCCTGACCGTGCCTGACTACGGTGTGGTCCTATGATATGTGTGCCTATTCTTATGTGCCCTAAATTTTTCATGCGGGTCTTGTGCACATATGCACTTGTTCTCCGTGTGTCTGTGAGCATCACAATCTAGTCCTTCCAGAGAAGGGAAGAACTCCAAGGCATGGAAGGGGTTGTGGAATGAGTCTACGCCCACGACCACCTTCATTGATGTCCAAGTAGACATTCTTATCTTAGATTTGTGTAATTCCAGTCTATAGAGATTGTTGTCACCATGTCCGACAACAAGGTGGATGTTCCGTCCTCGGATGCCTTCAAAGGTTCAACACCCATTGTCAAGATGGATGGAACCAACCATGAACTGTGGACCATGCAGTTCATGAGTTTGATGCAGTGTAATGGTAAAAATCACATCCTTACGACAGAGGAGCTAAGTGACAAGACTGGGATAAATGCCTCATGGGAGGCGGATGATGTGTATTCATCTAACTAGAGATAGCTGCTTTTATATAGCATTATTTGCAATATTGTGTATATATTCAAAGGCCATGTGATTTCAATCAGTATATTGATAAAGTCCAACTTCACCCGGTCATTATAGATTATGTTGCTAGCATTGATAATGTTGTGGTGAATAGCTTTCTGTGGAGGGATATTAAATGGTGATTGGATAATGGAGTAGTTGTCGCACAGGATGGGACATGCACTCTTGGGACCTCGGGTAGAAGCCTAGATGGCCGCAATCCCAACTGCTACGTGTAGCTACGATAGTTGGAGGACATGTTGCTTGGCACACCGATGTGCTAATCTGACAATGCTGGCCTTGGCACTTGCGTGCTTTAACCTAGTGCTCGAGCGTGGGCCAAGTATTCATGGTTGGTGGTCTAGTGTTTCACTTGTCACTTAGAGTTAACACTCGTGTACGGGCCAGTGTAGGCCACATTGGTCGATATTCCGAGTGGGAGCACTAAGAGGGGAGTTTTTTTAAGCCAAAAAGGAGGAAAGCACTCAAAGGTGCCCACCCATGGATGTATTAAAAAAGATGCTAAGAGGGGAGTTCCGAAAAATGTGGTTAATGAAATTAGGAATAAGAGATATTTCTCCTGGGCATAAGGAGGATTGGGTTATCGCAATTCGTGATTATTTGCATGTTGGAATCTAAATTGTGAATCAGAATTGTCATTGGGAAGTGGGGGTAAGTGGATGTGTTGGAACTTAATTAGGATGCATTGTACCACATCGCATGCCTATGGAGGCACCAAAATCCTAAAGCATCTTCTTTGCCGTGGAGTCAGTGTGAGGTCTCATCAAGACCAAGACCACAGATTCTCCACGAAGCTTGGTTACTCATATCGATATCTAATAACAAAAATATACATATAATTCTTTGTGAGATCAGTTACCCGATTGTTCTTTTGCACACATTTAAATTATATCGTGCTTGTTGTTGTATAGTGGTTTATATCATATTGGGCAACTTTGCTCATAATGTACCTATGTGTGGATCCACAGGTTCACAACAGTGGCTAGTTGGAGGCACCATCTTTTGTGCAGCTTCACCCTTTTTGTGGTACAGTGATTGGTAGGTCTTTTATTGTTTTATGTACTTTTTTAGAAACATGGCATGTAATGTATAATTGTAGACATCTATATTTATACCTGCATGTATATTTTTGTGAACATTTCATATACTTCGAGTCAAAAATGAATCTCTGAAATTTCCGAGATACATTTTTTATGGCTAAATTTTGTGATTTGAAGATATAAAACAATATCCGATTGATGAACAATCAATTCCATTGATTTTATTTCGTCGAGTCGGATTTTCAGATGGCCTCGATTCGCTTCGTAGTTTCCGAATTTGCATCCCAGCTTTTTCGAGCACGCATTATGATGCAATCGATTTTTTGTCGATTTCATCCGACCGATTTTTATTTGCGATCAATTGATCTATTTAAGTTATTTAATATTGTCTGATGACTTTATTGGATTAATCATGCCCTAAACGGGTCGGGATCAAGTTTACTTGGACTCATGTGTTTAGTAATTAATAAGTTTTTTTGTCCGAGAGAACGATAGCAAGTTCGACCAAATTTTATTACCGAAATCAGCACATTGCAAAACAGAAAGAAAAGGAAGCACTTAAAAAGCATGTTCTAAAATTTGGGCTGTATGCTGAACTAGTACGTCGTTTGATTTGATCTGATTGGTCGGATAATCGGTTCAAGTTAGTCAGACCGACGATGATGTCAGCATGACATCATCATTCATACAAACCTGGTTAAAATCGGATCAGACTAAATTTATTGGTCGGACTGATCTAACCGGCTTTGTGAATCGAGAAATTCAGATATAATACACACATGTACATGTCGATAAAATAATAATTCAAAATTTATTAAAGTACAATGCTAACAAGATAAACATGAAAACGAAATAGTAATTCAGTATAGCGGTAACAATATTCAAAATGAAATATGTAAAATTAAACCATTATATGGCACACGTCCATGATCCATTAAATTGATAAACAAATAGCCGAGAAAATCAAACCATATTGAACTATATTGTATATCACTTGTTCAAAGTCCAAGCATAAATAGGTTGGACAAGTAAGTGCTCATTCGATCATGTACATATTTATATGATATTAAAAGTTTTATAATTTGTATGCATTTTGTGAACGAATTATACAATTATCATATATTTCGTGGATTATATTCAAAATTCAGTATAAATTCATAATTCCAAATATAGTATTGCTTACTGATTTTGTTTGTTAAGTTACTGATGACCCTTAACAAATAGCCAATTCAAAAACCATCAAAATCGATTCAATTCAAGTCACACACTTTTCGATCCAATCGATCCAACCTGATTCATTACTGTTACTATTAGTTAAAGGATACATGCATATAATCGGTTGAACTGATAAGGCTAGTCCGATACACTTTTTTAAACCATGCCCCTGAGATAACCCGGTTCATCCCTTGTTTTCCTCGGTCATGCTTAGGTTGGATTTCCATCACAAATCAATATGATATCACATCACCTTTCTTATTTTCACCCTCTACCAACCCTTATAACCATTCAAACAACTACTATGACCTTCCTCATTCCTTCAACCAAACGAGCACTTGTTTGGTTGGTGAGTTGAATCGAGGTACACCGATGTAGCTCTCCTTTCAACCTTCCCAACCCTCTTCAAAATTTACTATTTAAAGGCTAACCCAATCCAACACAAAGAACCAAACAGGCGGGAATGGCCCGCACAAACCCGCGCCCACCGAAATAGACCGTGACGTGCCATTCCTATCTCCTCTCCGACCTTATCTCCCCACCGGCCGTCGCTCCAGGAGACCCTCCAACTCTCGACCGTCCATCCCCAACTGCATCACCCTTGCTTCTCCTTTAAGTACAAGTCCGCTCCCTCCATCCTCCATCGTCGTCGTTTCGGTTTTCGCGGTGTGGATGTTGCGCTCGTCGTGATTCACAGCAGTTCGATCTTCCCATCTCATTGCTCGTGTTAGCATTTGGGTTGGGATCGGCATAGCGGCTGCACAATTGATCATGATTTTTAGGTTTGATATAGTAATCACATCGATTGAATATGATTGTTGGATATCGGATATTTTGGTTAGGGTTTGTTAGGGAACATTTGTGATCTGGTGTCAATGACTGTTGGGTTTGCAGCAATTACGTTCCAGGGATTGATCAAGTGATATTGCCTTAAGGTTATTGGACTCAGCTGATTTATAGGGCCGACTGAATATGCATTCTAGGGTTCTTAGCACAAATATAATATTTGGTGCCACTGCCTTTGGTCTTCCTCCGAGACTAGCATGTGAATTATCTGTGCACCGTGTTTGTTTTTGGTGGAAAATGTTTTGGAATTTGTTCAGTTTATCATCATTTTTTGGCTATATTTGTTTTGATAGTCTGATACCCTGGAGGATGTAGATGAAAAGCGCTTGATATTTTGTGTGGATGTGATGGGTATGGGTTTGTCTATTATGATTTTTGATATTGCTTGGGAAAAAAAGTAAAATTTGCCGCATGTAAGGGCTTGATCTAATATGTAGTGTGAATTTGTCTTAGATATGCTCATGATGTGAATCAAAGTATTCAATCAGTGTTAAGAGTTCATAGGGATTTTTATTCTGATTTGCCTGCATTTATGCTATTAGATGCTTTTGTGTTGTGGCAATCATCCTTGAATTATTAGATGCTTTTGTGTTGTGACAATCATTTATGTGTTGTAGGGCTTGTGATTTGATCTATTTGGTTCTTAGCAGTTGTGATAGAAATTCGGTCTTTAGTTGGAAGGGAAGGTTCTAGACTGACTAAAGGGTCGTGACCATTGGTATGATATGATTTAATGGCGAAGAATTTTGCACCTGCATTTGGGTACATGTATATCATTCTCTTCCCTTATTGATTGGTTCTGTTGGAATTCGTATAATATGTTGTTTGGGGTGATGTTAGAGAAATATATTCTACTCATTGCTAGACGTACACATGCAGTTTAGTGCATCGAGTACATGACATTCATTGAAAGTTTACTTTTTTTGTTGGTTGTGATCACTGGTTTATTATAATATCATTAATGTCTCTTTTTTCACAAGGTTTCTGTTTCTTGTTGTTTTCCATAAGGTTTACCCCTCATTTCTCATACATGATTTGATGATACGGTTGGTATGCTGCAGGATCATTTGTTAGTTCTGTGCATTGTAGAGTGCATTTTAGATCCTTACATCGAAGGCTGTTACAGTCTGCCTTTTTTAGAATCGCCCATTTGCTATTTGTTAATGTTTTAATGGTTATAATATAACAACTCATTTTAGCAGATCTTTTTATTGTGAGGCTAGTGTGATGTCTCTTTTGCTGATTCTTTGTAAGTTATGTTATTGACCTAAAAAATTGACCTAATTATGGAGGCTTTATACTGTAGCAATTTAACTTGGGTTGATCGACTGTTAATTATTATTATTTCTTGACAATGTTTTTTTATTTAAAATGTTGTGTTCATGTTGGTTGTTCATGTTTTTGGGTTATGGAGTACGAGTCAGTGTAGATTTAAGTGGGAGAATATGCGTTGTTAAAATGACTGGGTATGGGCTTTTTAGTGATAATTGCATTCCTGACAATGTAACTATTATTTTTTTGCTATGGAAATACAATTGGCAGATGGTTATTCATTGTGTAGGTTTTTTCATTATATATTGGAATAAGAAATCTCGATTCCTATTTCATGATTGTGAGAAAAAAGAAGAAGGAATTGACTCGATGATTGCCACATGATAAATTAGTTAACCTTACCATGGAGTAGAAAAGTAGAGTTTTGAATCAGCCTGGATATATTAACAGGGCATCAACCAAGATAGAATCAACATTAGGATCATGGTTTTAAAAGAACTTGTCTTGAGGTGCTAGCCCAGGTTAGGTGTGGGACTCGGGGCGTTGCGGCAGTCCTCGAAGTGTCGAGGTGCCGTGCTGCAGAAGTTTGTTATCCATTTATATATTTTATATATCAATTATTATGATATATTAAGTATATACTATCAAATATTAACAATTTAACTTGTTATACACTCACATATATTTATTCTATATCCAAAAAATTGTGTTAGTCGTATAAAATTTATTTTAGGACGTGGGCGGTCTTCCGTGCTGGTAGGGTATGGTGCGACATGGGGGGGGTGCATAAAATGGTTCTTTAACTTGGTCCACCGAATTAGATAGTTAGGATTCAAAGCATATCAATATGTGTGTGTTAGTCATATAACATATATAGTACAACATAAACATATTGTATGTTGTGTATGTTAATAATATATGTTAGTCGCATAATTTTGCTTCACCCATGCACATAAATGGAGGTACTATATATGGATGACAATAAGTTAGAATTCAAAGCAAATAATGCAAAGAATATTATATATATTCTCTTGTCCATAACATATATGGTGAATATGTTAGATAATATATAAATTTATGATGTTATGAATATATATAATTATCTTAAGTGTATTTATGTATATTTTCCTATATAAACTGAGGCTTATGCTTCGCCTCGTCAAGGGAAAACTGTCTCAATCTGCCTCATGTTTTTAAAAACCATGATTATGATTATTGGTAGTTGCTGATTCAAGTTAACTCTCAATGCCATCTGCTCCTAGCCAGGGAGACATCCTAGAATGCGAGATAATGGGTGATTTGATAGTTTTCTATTTTGAACTTGTCTGATCAATAGTTGCTGTTGTTGATCCCATTCTTGATCATTGTTTTATTTTCTGCTTAATTTATTTCTCTGACTCGATAATAAGATTGCTTTGGTATTTATTATATGTAAATATTGCCCATTTTTGATACTGTGCCTTGTATATACGAACTACTTCAAAATTTCAAATAGTAGATGCTACTTTTCAGTAATTTGTGATTTTTCAGTAATTTGTGATTGTGTTCTTATCTGCATTTACTTTATCTTACAAGCTACAACTGTAAGGCAATTGTTATGTTTTGTGCTTTTATTGGTGATTCTGGTACGATGCTCTCTCTTAGTAATTTGTGACTGTTATTATCGGCTTTTTCTTTACCTCACAAGTACATATTTTGGTCATGGTTTATGTATCTATAGGTGGAGTCCGGAGTATTTAATGTTGCTGCTTTTTTGAATTTTATTGAGTTGTAAAATTTAGATTGCTTTTTGAATTTGCTATTTATTCAACATGCTTCGATCTACCTTTATTTAGCTATTGTTGCCTAGCTCTTAACTTGTTGTTATGCTCTAGTCACAGTGGAGTCCTACCTTTATTTAGCTCTTGTTGCCTAACTCTTAACTTGTCGTTACACTTTAGTCACCATGATGTTTGACCTGTTTTTTCGATGCAGTATTCATACTGGAAATCACATTAAGAAATGCTCTATTAGCCATCAAGTGGAGCATTCATGAAGGACTCATGCTTTTTCTATTCTTTTCTTTGCACAAATAGGTCATCCTGGACTTTGAACTAGAGACCTCGTCCATGAAGTACATCATTGAATCTATAATCCAACCAATTGGGATTGGATGAGAATTGATTGATTCTTTTCGGGAGCGATTCACCCTTCCCAAATACGGATATCATTTGCCTTATATGTGAAAATATATTCGGACGGATCTTTACTTGCAGTAGAACATTAGCCTAAAAAATTTCAAAAGCCCATTCAAGAAAGAACTGACGTCAATGGTGCGCGTTGAATCCATAACCCTGTGTAAGTTTGACCATGCACTGGTCCTTGTCTTCTTTATGTATTTCTGGTCCATGTTAATGGTTCTCCTCTTGCAGTTTTTAGACCTCTTGGATAATATTCCCCACCTTTTTCTGTCACTCTGGTTTAAGAACTTTGTTCTACTTGCTACTGTAATGAACTAGTTCTCTAACTTGATTTTCTTTCATTTGCCTGGTTTAAATAGATTATGGTCTTGGATTTAATTTTCGTGCCTCATTGTCTGCGTATGTTGTCCACAATTCAACTTCCCTTGAGACTGGCAGTTGCCATGTGACCCATGCTTTTTTTGTCACATGTGGGTGTAAGATTGTTCCCCTCGAGAGATATGATTGCAATCTGTTGTCTGCGAGGTAATGAACTGGTTTTGGTTGTTTGTATGATTGATACTTTTCATCTACACATTAGTATAGTAGCAATGGCAGGTCATTTTCCTGGATATGTTAGCTGATATGTTGCACACATTATTTAGTTGTCTAAATAGTTAAAGCGCACTGTACATGTTCTTGATTCTTGGCTTTGAGGTGGAAAAGGTGAGAATTATGAAGTGGGAGATTTTCAATGCAATATGATGTGATTGAATGTTTATTTCTGTGAAGACACACCAAACACAGCAGTTTGTGTGAAAGTTTAATCTCGGAGGTATATTATATATGGAAGATGGTTTCAGACTTTTGTTTACATGAAGTAAATCCTTCTGAAGCTCGCTTACTTAGAGCATCTTCTTGAAAAAAAGAGGAAGAGAATCTTGGTAGCTTATATGGGCTTGGTCGGATGGACATCATGGAATTCGGGGAAGTGAGCAGGGTTTGATGCTAATACTATCAGAGTGGAGTGCACACTATCAATGGGAAATTGAATAATGTTTATTGAGAAGGTATATCCTACTTACAAGGTTTTACTTGCTTACATTTTCTATGAGTTGCCATAGAAACGTTTTGCCTCCATATATTTTTTCCCTCTAGACATAAAAATTATGATTGTTTGTGGGTTTTTTTCTGGAATATGCTTGTGCATGTTTCTATTTCAGGAAGTTGTGGAGCAATTGGATCTTTTCCAATAAAGCAGCAACTTATCTTGCAACCCTGGTTCTTGCCACTTAGTTTGGATTTGAGCAAATTTCTGATCTTTTTGACTAAAGCAACAGATAAACTTGCAATCTCATTGTTATCTGTTTCATGTACTTGGAAGATGCCACAGAACTTTGGTTACTCTTTTTCCAGCCTTATGTGAGCTGCCATAAGTACGATCATCCTCGGTATCAATGTGTTCTATCAAGAACTGTAACTTGGAACGATTGTATATGCAACATCTACAATGTTGCACAAAATTCCCCAAAGATTTTAAATGATGTAGAGTCATTTGTGAAAATATCAACACCATGTCTTGGTAGGAGTCGACTCTCCTTATTGTCTCTGCCTATACATCATGGCTTTTACACGATAAACTTCAGTGAAGTGTTCTGAGATGAACTCTGCACAACTTGCTCATACTTCAAAGATGAAAACCCCTGGGATTGCTGCTGTTCAGATGCTGGCCAATTGGATTTTTTTCTGCTGCTTCTGGGGCAAACTTGCCAACTCTGATTGAGGTCGTAGATGCCTCCATCATCAGCTCCTCTAAATGATATATAATATTACCTACGCAAGTGTGCACGATAGTCTGTCTTGCACCTGATTTTTCAATTAAATGTTCTCGAACCTCACGAGCTTTTCTTCGTATCCACTTCCACATCCCCTGTTAAAAGCATTAAATTCAAAGATTGTTGATTGTATTATCTCTAGACTTTGTGAATTGACATTTATGCTCAGAAGGCCTACCCCAGTTGGGAATTCAGAACATCTCAGGTTTGGTTGACCTTAGGGTACACCTTTGAATGCTTGACATTTTTCATTGAACTTAAAATTCCTTACTTTCTTACACCTTCACAAATTTTCTATCCATTTACAGATAGTACAAGAATGTGTATGGAGATTAGAACTCTGAAAAAGCATCATAGCAATACAAAATATAGATAGACTTTTGCAGCTCAAGCTCCTCATTCTCGGGGAGACAACACTAGAATTCCAATTCTCAAAAGAAGCTTCTCTGACTTCAATTGGATGATCATAAGCAGCATCCCTTCTGATTCCTTGTTATTAAGGTGGTTTGATCAAAAGCATACGATGGAGCATTGATTTGATGACTTTTCTTTTGTGCGCGCTTTCTCCATGCGTGCCAATTGGCGCTATACATGAGTTAAATCTTTAGATGCACTATCAAACACCTACCCTTCTCTCCTATTCAAAGCCTTTGTGACTAAATGAAGGATTTTTGGAGTGTGGACTTTAAACTAATAACAACATTCTTAACCACAGGGAAAATTGCAGACTTCATAGGTCAAACTTTCAATTATTTATTTGTATGCATGATCTTCATTCCTAGTTTTGTTTTGTGAATATATGTTGCGCTGGAGGTGGTGTTAGTTGGATGTTGGGCATTGTTGAAATAGATCATTATTGAGTCCAGCTGGAGTCTTTAACCGGTGGGGAATGGAGCCGTGAACTAGATGGGGATCTGGGATTTTTATAATTCAATTGTCACAGAGTTGATGCTCAGTCTGAAGATGAGAAAAACCTTTCATGGATATGGGGGAATTATTTTGTTTAAATTGGTGTGTGTCCCATTATTGTGTTATGTTTGGTATTTGTTTTATTTGTGATTCCTGTTTCTAATGGAAGTGAAAATTTAGAACACTCTAGTTAAATTGTGCAAAGAGGATTTTTATATGTATAGAAAATATCCATGTATTTACAATATAAAGAAACTGTCAGAGTGAAAGTGTTCTTTATTCTTGTTAACAAGCAATTTCACATTTTTTGTTTGACTCTATCCATGCACATCTTGCACTTATTATATTTGATTTCTGAAGGCAAGAGTATATCATTTCTTTGAATTGCTTCGAACCTGACAAATAAAACGCTATTATCAAAGAAGACCCTTGTGAGGATGTAAATTCAACCCAGTTCTAGTTTGAACTGTCAAGATCACTATCCCATATGGATTTTAATGCTAAATGCTAAAGTAGGTATTCTAAAGTTTTTCCATTGTTTCCCTACTGTTGATAGATATGCTAAAATGGATGTTTCAAATTAGTTGTACTTTGTTCTCTGCCTTTTTTCATTTGCTAATATGGTACTATGTGCGTTCTTGGTTTGTGGAATGATGTACCTTCTATTTTTGTGCCTTTTGTCCCTTTTTAGACTTGACTTAGAACTAGTAATACTAGACATGTCATCTGCGTACTAAAAGTTTTCCATGGAAGTTTGAACAAATTCTCATTTTCTCCTGTTATTAATCATTACATTATGGTAGATACTCATCTTAACCATCATTAAGGTGATACTTTTGTTTGTGCACTTTCACATGACACATCTCCATGTTATCTACTCCATGCTGCAGGCATAACCTAGAATATGTTGGCCATTTTTTGACGTCTCATTGGTAAAGTGGAGGCTGTCTCTTTTTGGTGACAGATTTCGTCCTTTCATGTCTTAGAATGTAGATGCATCTGTGGTTGGTGACAGATTTCGTCCTTTCATGTCTGTCTCTTTTTTTTATATAACTGTGCAAGATGCCTGTGGAAGTCCAGACATGATTGGTTAGTGTTCTATCTGAGAGGAGCCCTCTTGGTGAGGGCTTGGAGGATGCTCCTGGAGATCGATGTTGAAACTGGGAAATGTCTGCAGATAAAAGTTGGGACTTTGAATGAGGCACCATTAACCATGCCTAAGGGTATAGGAAATTTGTGATGTCATTCAATGATCTTTGCTTGATAGTGTGCATCCGCAAGGTTCTCTATTGTGGAAGAAAAGGATGGTAAAGTGGGGGCTGTCTCTTTTAAAATGTAGATGCATCTGTGGTTGGTGGCAGATTTTGTCCCTTTCATGTCTGTCTCTTTTTTTTATAACTGTGCAAGATGCCTATGGAAGTCCAGACATGATTGGTTAGCGTTCTATCTGAGAGGAGTGCTCTTGGTGAGGGCTTGGAGGATGCTCCTGGAGATCGATGTTGAAACTGGGAAACGTCTGCAGATAAAAGTTGGGACTTTGAATGAGGCACCATTAACCATGCCTAAGGGTATAGGAAATTTGTGATGTCATTCACTTATCTTTGCTTGATAGTGTGCATCCGCAAGGTTCTCTATTGTGGAAGAAAAGGATGGTAAAGTGGGGGCTGTCTCTTTTAAAATGTAGATGCATCTGTGGTTGGTGGCAGATTTTGTCCCTTTCATGTCTGTCTCTTTTTTTTTATAACTGTGCAAGATGCCTATGGAAGTCCAGACATGATTGGTTAGCGTTCTATCTGAGAGGAGTGCTCTTGGTGAGGGCTTGGAGGATGCTCCTGGAGATCGATGTTGAAGCTGGGAAATGTCTGCAGATAACTGTTGGGACTTCGAATGAGGCACCATTAACCATGCCTAAGGGTATAGGAAATTTGTGATGTCATTCACTTATCTTTACTTGATAGTGTGTGTCCGCAAGGCTCTCTATTGTGGAAGAAAAGGATGGTATATAATTTGCTCTCTAAGCAGAGAGAATTTATGCATGGGATCTCTGTCATGGTTTTTGTGGTCGTTTTTCCACCTTCGCCTTCAAGTCCAATGATTTCTGAATGCTCCGATATAAATGCAATGTATTTGTGACACAATTTTGGATGTGTTTTCATCTACAAAAGAGGTAGCTTGTTCTCTTACAGTGGAAGGTCTTGAAGGAAAATATGATTGATGTGCATTCTATCCAGCCTGATGTCCAAGAAACAGTTGACTGAGAAACGGTAGAGTTGTCTGATTAAAGATTTACATGAATCCTGACTACCAAAGGATGGGGTCTGTGTTACTTGGACTTTTGTCTCGTTGGTGAACATTTCTGGAGGTGATGGCTCATTAATGAAGCAGTCCATGTTTTCATAGGCCATATGCAATTCTAAAGTTTGTTCTTAACTGTCAACAGTTTTCAAAAAAGATTTAGTTTTCTACTTTATTTGACGGATTATGAGGATGCGTTGAAGAATCGGTCAGTGGAGGAAGGAAATGCAACTGTGATGCATCAGAGATGGTAAATTAAGAACATGGGAAATGGTCCAACTGCTATCATGTCATAAGAGTTTAACATCAATGTGTGAGATGATTTGCTTGTTTGTTTCTACAGTATTGACTCGTGGCTGTATTGGTTGATTTCTGATCTTCTCCTTGTTTTGTTTGTATTGATTGATTTCTGCCAGTCTTTTTCTTGTGCGGCAAGTTTGAAACTTTGAAGCACCTACCTAAGGATATTGAGCTGTTATTGTTGTATTGATTGATTTTTGAACCTCAGCCTTATTTGACTAGTTTTTGATGTTGAAGCATCTAACTCGTCAAGCACCCTGATACACTAATTTCCTCTTGGAGCCTTTCTTTATCTAATCCCAATTTGGAGATCAAGGTTCTACTTTTGATGATGTTAAGAGCACGCTAATTTAATTCATGAGATTGTGCTTAACGGAGACTGGAGAGAATCACATATTAGTGCATGTATAGTAGCAAAGGATGGGTCTTGGTCTTGTACTGTTGAGGTTAAGAATAGGCTTATTGATGTAGAAGCGATGCACTAATTTCCTCTTGGAGGCTTGCTTAATCTAATCCCAAGTTGGCGATCAAGGTTATACTTTTGATGATGTTAATGTATGGATCACATATATTTTTTAGGAAAAAATAAGGATTTTAGTTTATATAGCAAGGAAGGGTCTTGAACTTCCATTCATGATTTCATGTGTGGTTGTGTTCTTGATACTTTGCCAAGTTATAGCTGTGAAGTCCAAATTTTTTGGTCGTGGTCTTCCATTCTTGAATTTCATGTGTGTTCTTGGTACGTTGCCAAGTTATCGCTGCATAGTTCAGTAACATGTTTGGAAGTTTAAAGCTATGCATGGTTCTGTTCTACCATCATAAGATCTAGTGTTGTACTATGCCAAACATACAAAGTGCAAATCTATGACATCAAGTTTCTGGTTCTATACTTGAGTTCCATGGATGAAGTACTTTGAAGTCTATACGTATGCAGTGTTCTTGTCACTAGGATCTTGCTGGACAGAGTTACAGAATTGGTTTTGGTGTGCTATTTGTGGCTTTCCATTTTTATTAGAAGAGGTGCTGGAAGTGTGCTTATGTACTGGTTCTATCCATGTCACGTTCCTGGATTTTTACAGCAAGTTTCTGGGATTCTATAGTTCCATGGATGAAGTACTTTGAAGTATATACATATGCAGTGTTCTTGTCGCTAGGATCTTGTTGGACAGAGTTACAGAATTGGTTTTGGTGTGGTATTTGTGGCTTTCCATTTTTATTAGAAGAGGTGCTGGAAGTGTGCTTATGTACTGGTTCTATCCATGTCATGTTCCTGGATTTTTACTGCAAAAAATATTTATCTGGATGTATGGAATATGCAACTCTTCAATTGGTCTGCCTTTGCCATTGGTTGGTGGCTGTTTAATATCAATTGAAAGAGACTGCTGTGGGGTAAGTGCCCTATATAGAGATTTAAGATGCAGCAGTTATTTTAGTTATTTTCTTCAATTAAAGTTATACCAGTTGAACCCAAACTACCAGAGTTATACCAGTTACTTGTTAGCAGCTAAAGTTAATCACGAGCTGCAGCTTAAGTTTACTAATGTGTTTTCTTAACATTTTGATTTGCCCTTGGAATGTTGGGATCTGGGAACTGATGACAAAAAAATGGTGGCAACCACGGGGATTGAGCAGGAGAAGCAGTAATATGATGCAGTTGGGGGCTGAAAATTTGATCTCTTTCCTTGTTTATGACCCAATTTGAGAAGAAAGAGGTTGACAGGTGTTGCTGAGGGTTGGAGGAGGAAATTGAACTTTCCCAGCGGATATATTTCTGAGTTTTTTATATCTCATCCACTATTGGTTTCCTTGAAATGATGCCCTCTAATGCAGTTGGTTTCTTCTGCTGACTTGTGGCCTCTGAAGATGGAATGACTTTGTTCAGTATATTGTGTTTGAATCTGTCTGTGGCTTGTCACATCTTGCAATTCAGGTCTGCTTTGGTCGATCACCAGGGTATTAGCAAGGAATGTACATGTTTTCTACTGCTCCCTCTGGCCGGTTGGAACATATAATGGTGATATTTGGTATGGTATGCTTGATTTTATCTGCTCTGTGCCATCTTGCAATTTTGAGTTTTTGTTTATCTATTCTGCTTGCATTATGCCACTGCCGATAATATGCGTTAAAGATCTAGTTGTCCATGTTAACATTTACTTACAAGGGGAACATGTAATATATTTTATTGTGATATATTGATTATGGGCGAGTTTTGTCCTGGTCTTGCTGTGTTAGCATAGACTATCAGTGACCAGACATTGATAAGAACAGTGCATCATTCTCATTTTGGTTAGTTTCACCTTTTTTTAAGTCTTAATGTGGAGTTTGCCTTGGAAACCACTTAGTTTTATACTATTATCTCCGATCTCATTTATTTAGTTAAGTGGTTAACAATAGCCTATGTTGTGTTCTTACTGCATTTATGTTTACAAATGAGCTTATTATTTCACATTTTGTGGTTGTTTTAAATTTTTAATCATTAGTTTGTACTGGCATTCTCACTTTCTGAGTTAGAACTATGTGCTTTCTTGGATGGGGGGGATATTGAACTTTCAGACTCAGTCAATTTTCCTTTTGTTTTTTTATGACCTTGAGAGATGGAATATTTACTGAAAATGTTATCTATATGTTGCTTATTATCCATAGAAGTTAGAACACTCTTTTCTCTTGATTTTTATCTTTTGATGACATTTCTGGGAGTGCTGTCACCACACATCTGTTTTTATGCTTGTAAAACTTGGGAGCTACTGATGGTTTAGAAGTAATTGGATGGTTTATGCCAAAGGGTTGGGGCTATCTTTGGTCAAGAAGGGGAATGTGTGGATGGTTTGTCTTCGGGAAGAAGCTGATGCTACTGGTGCTTTCAAGAGAGGTGTTTGCTTCAATGAGTATTTAACATTGCAATTTACACTAATTTCTGCACTGTACATGATACTATAAAGTGCATTCCTTTCACTGCAATGTCATTGTTTGCAATTACGTTCATTAAGCTTCTCTTAGGAATGATTCAAAAGGCTATGTGCCACTGGTTTTTTTGTGTGACAAGGTTTTAGATATATCCTTTCCGCGGGAATGATTCAAGAAGTTTTTTACGTGCCATTGGAAGGTTCCAAACCTCTTAAATTTGCAGAATACAATGCTGTGAATATTTTCCCCTTGATATTCCAAGAAAAATCTTCAGCATGGTAGAGACTCTTGGATGTATGTTTAGTTGGTGAAACATTTGGGAGGTTGTGGTGATGACACTTGTGACAAGCAAGCAATCCATGTTTGGCTTGTTTGCATTAGCATTATGCATTGTTAAAGTGAATTCTTGACTGTTAATGGTTCTAATAAAGATTTATTTTTCTATTATATTTGGTGGAATATAAAGGATGGGGATGTGCAGGTTGAAATAGTCAGCGAAAGTTGGGGGACCCCCCATTTATATTTCTCAATCTATACAAAGTGAATATGGTCAAGGGAGACCATCACAGTTTCGTATGTACATGTCAATATAAGAGTCATGTATGCTGGTGTTTTTTGATATATTATGTTTATTTTCACCAAGTTGCTTTGAAGTACAAACTAATATTTGGTGTTTGTCTATCATTCTCATTACAAGTTGTGTTACACTGGAACAAAATTAAAAGCAGTATTTGATTACAGCAAGGTCCTGATCTTCTACTCTTGAGTTACATGTGAGGATACTTATTAATCTCTTTTATATAAGGAGGTGCTTTGATGCTGAACAAAGTAATATTAATATGTGGTGTTTGTCTATCATTATAAGTTGTGCCACACTGGAACAAAATCAAAAGCAATATTTGATTACAACAAGGTCCTGATCTTCTACTCTTGAGTTACATGTGAGGATATTTATTAATCTCTTTTATATAAGGAGGTCTTGCCCGTCATCGTGGGGTCCTTTTACTGACATCTGCAGAATGGTTTTGGTCATCTATTCATGGGATTCCACGTATTGTTCTTGAGATTATTTTACAAGATGGGTTGCTGGAAGTATGCTCGTATACTGCTTTATCTATCACTACTTGTTCTTGGTTTTCTATTAGAAAACATTTTTGAAGACGGAGTTCTTCGGTTGATCTGTCATTGTTAAGGTTTATAGTTCGTTACCAACTGAACAATCTTGATCTTTTGATCCAATGACTAAAGCAATTGTTGGCAAGTATTGTGGATTGTGAAGAAGGGGTATTATGTAGTCGATGGTTAAAAAGTTGTGGTGACCCCAATCTGAAAAGAAGAAAGAAGTTTCCGAGTATTCAATTGATGAATTCTGAGAGTCGGTGGAGGAAAAAATGATGGGTTTTTTTACCCATCTGATGATTAGGCATTTTATGTGGTTTGAGTGTTTTAACCTGTTTGCTATTAGTTTCCCCAGACTGAAGCTCATAACCAGGGTACTATTGCACATGTCTTGGTAATATTGTGCTGTACTTATCTTCTGCCTACTGTGTTGTAATTCTGAATTGCTGTGGTCTATCACTCACTAGGATTGTATTAACGGAATTTGTGTGTTTCTATTGTCCTAGCCTGTCTGGCTGGATTTTGTGATCGAGATTTCTGGTATGGCATGTATGAATTTCTGTTCTGCTGCCTTTGGATTTTGTGATGGAGATTTCTGGTATGGCATATATGAATTTTTGTTCTGCTGCCTTAATATGCACTTATCAATGGGTCGGGCAGTATAGTCGATTCTCCTTTCTTGATTATGGATCAGTTGTCCTGTTCTTGCTGTGTCATTCCAGTCTGATTAGTCTCAAAGAACATTTCATCATTCTCGTACAGGTTGACTTCATTTGTTTCATCTGTTATTACAGCGACTTGACTTTCTATCAGATAATCTACTTTTGCTTGGAATGTTGAGACGGAGTGTTAGAGGGGATTCAGGGAATGAGAATGGCCTTGGAGAGTCTAGATTTATCAAGATCCTGTAGTTTGTGCCTCCTTGTGACCGTCTTTTAGATGATATGCTTTGCTTGGAATGTTTGGAGCTGGGAGAAGTTTAGATAATCTAAGAAATTAATGGCTGGTTGTGTTTGAGGGAATCGGAATTTGCTAGGATAAAATTTGTGCCTTTCTAATCTATTAATCAGCATGACTGTCTTTTAATATGGGGTATCTCAAATTAAATGAATAGTGTGCGATCACCTTTTAAGTGATGATTTTGCTCTTGTTTATCCAGCTCTTTATTCCTTGTTTTCTTGTTCTATTTCTCATCGTTCTTTTTTTTTTTAAATTTTGTTGGTGTGTTAGTTAAATTCACAGTTTCTTTGTTTCTGATTGTTGCTATCACTGGTTGTTTGTTTGCGTGCTTTGCTATTTCTTGATTTTAATGCTTTTAACTCCGCCATTGCCGGTCCCAAGCCCGGGTGTGAAAGGAGGAGGGGAAGTGTTAAATGTCTCTTCCTGTCCATGCCTTCTTTGTAAAAATGGGCAAGACAGCACTGATTATGTTTTCTGCTTTTTGCCTGATGGTATAATGTCCGTCTTGATTATTTCTAATGCTAAACACATGCAGCTGTGCGTACTTGTCAGTCTGTTGCACCAGAGGAAGATTTTGCGGTGTGCAGTTGCAGATGTGCGCAGTTTTCTTGGCACCGCTTAATTGATCACTTGCTGGGTGCTTGGTTGCTTGTTTCTGCTTACTGCATTCTGGTATTCTTCAGATCCATCTTTTGGTAATTGGTTGCTGTGACTTGTTGCTGCTGGGGTGTACTGCATTCTGGTATTCTTCGTATGTTTTTTTTGGTGATTTTGTTCTGTGACGGTCGCTGTTGCAGCAGTTTCTATTGTAGCAGGTTGTTGTGTTGGTATCTTTGTTGCCGCCTTTCCATTGCTATTATTCTTGTGTCTTGGTTTGTGGTTTTTTGAGTGGATGATTCTTGACCCCATTTGCTATTTGTTGATTGCAGGTTGTCGGTATCATTGGTACTGTTCTGTGCCTGTGGCTTCTTTGTTGATCCCCGCCTACAAGTTTCGCTGGAATGTTCCCTTCCAAATCATCAGTAGGAGGCATTTGATATTGTTGGGAGTGTGAAAATGGATAGTCTACTTGTGCAAATTATCGCCATTAAGTAAAGATCTTTGATTTTAACCCTACTTCAAGTAACATACATCTTATTTTTTGGAAGAGATTGGCTCAGGATGCGTGGATGGTTCTTGGCATGCATGGTTAAAATAAGGGTGGAGGGATATATCAATTGATTGGGAGATTTATCTTCCTTGATAAAGGACCTTTTGTTGCTGCTTTGCTTACGATGGTGTCTGATGCCTAAATGTAAATATTTTGATTATCATTTTGAGGAATCATGGATGTGCAGTGCACACTAGAAAATCTTTTGGGATAATAATGAGTAGAAAAAAGCAGTACATATATTTCCTCTCAACGTTCATTCTCAAGATCACTTGAGGAAGGTATTTTTGACATCTAATTTACAAATCGGTCAGTTCCTGTTATATGGAGCAAAGATTGTTGTGTGGATAAATCTTATCTTTGCTATTGGAGATTAAATCTCAAAATTGCTAGCTATAGGTATGAAGTCCTTTGCAACTCATTGGTTCTTCAATCTGTCTATTAACCCATTCGAAGCATGTTGGGTCATCGGTACCCATGTGCAAGCTGCAAGAGCAATATCGGTGGGACATGACATATGGTCCAAAGTACTTCTTGAAAGGAGATCCATCAGCCATGCTTCCATCATGAATTTTGAAGAGCCATATGATGATCACATGGAAGAAGCATGGTCATATGAGTTTTTGAAAGAAAATGTTACAACTAGATAATATATCAGTAGAAGTAAAACGTGACAGAGTGCATAGTATTGCCTTATGGGCTACAATGGCAGTCTGTAGGAGAAATTGAAAAGATGATAGGTTGTGGAAATGCAACATCCATGCCCATTTAGGTCATGACATATGCGCTCCTTTTGCAATTGTCGTAGCCAAGTAAGGTCGACATCATTGAAGATATTATAAGGGCATGTTGATAGATACATATATGCAACATTTTTTTAGAGATAAGCATTACAGAGGAGTTACAACTATCACAATGGAAGTGTTGCCTAGATGTTCTTACATAGGTTGACTTACTTGGATGCAAACCATTTGGTATTCTACCAGAATTGCAGAAACATGCTACACGATATAGGAGCTTAGTACGCAAATTGCTCTACCTCACTGTCATTAAGCCATATATATCTATCATATGTTGTGAGTATAGCCAACCATCACATGGAAAGCCCTTTTTGCAACAACGGTCAGGATGTTCTTCCAAGCCTTCTATATCTGAAGATATCTCAAGGGAGATGCCTCTTTTATGGGGTCAATTGTTATATTGACCTCACTTCTATGCAAATACGGATTATGCTAGCTCTCTTGAGGATAGATGTAACATCCGAATCCGTACACACCCGAACCCGACCCGATTAAGGTCTGTTTAACCCAATAAAGTTGCCGGTCGGCATCAGATGACTTATATCGACTAATTGGTCGTGAATCAAAAGCCGTTCGGTTAAAATCGATCAAAAATCGATCGTTTCGTAATTCGTGCCGCGAAAAGCCGCGACACAAATTCAGAAACCGTAAAACGAACCGAGACCGTCATGAGATCCAATTCGACAAAAGAAGACCAACGGAATTGACCGTTCGTCAATCGGATGTCGTTTGATATTTTAAAATCACAAAATTTAATCTAAAAAAAAATCGTATCCGAAAATTTCGGGTATTCAAAACTCGATCGGAAGTATATCAATATTATACTCATTTCGATCGTCGTTGAAAAACGATCAAATCGAGATATTTCGCATCGAATTCTGACACTCGAGGCATGAATACGGTCAACTTTATGTTTGTTAAGTAAAGAAAGTTTTGAATATATAATATATATATTAAATTAATTATTACAAGTCTCTACTCGGTTGCAGTATAAAATAAAATTCAATTTATTCTGCTACTGTAGCAACAGACTACCAAAAAAAAAATCCAACGAGAATAGACCAGCCGTATACCACTTGTCCCTTTCTTTTATACCACTTGGCCCCTTCTTTTATTCCACTTGGCAGTCCAAACCCCCTTATTTATATCAACCTCCCATGATTTTTCTCTAATTTCCTCTTTCGAATTCTACCGAGAAGGGAGTACTTCTCTGTCGTGCTGCTCTCCACTGCAGTGGGGACAAAGGCTCTTGTATTTTGGGTTGCGAGTTTGCTCTTCAACAGGAAGAAGAAACTTCTCTGCATAGGATGCTACTGCTGCAGCAAGGCAGCAACCTTTTGTTGCTGAAAACCACTTGACGGTTCCAAATTTCTGCTGCTCCTCTTCTCCACAAAATTCTTGCATGCATGTTCTTCAAGGTACCATCCTATTAGCCCTCTTGCTGCCATGCATGAGATTATCCATATCCTCTTATTCTCCTTTCAAATTTATTCTGGAATCGATGAATCAAAGGGATCCAGAAAAAAAAATTGAAAATGTAGTACGGTTATTCTCTGCTCTTGACTTAAGAAAAAGAAATTTTGAATTTAAAATTTCTGTCTGTTCCAGTGTTCTTTACACCTATAAAAAAACACATGATTAAGACCTACAAGTTCTGTTCGTTGTTCCTGTTTAGAAAAAGAAAGTTTTTTTTATTTGCTGCTCCTGGAAGTCCCCGGTTTCTTCTCCATTTGGCTGCTGCATGCAGCCATAGCTACTGCTCCAGCCAGAGTTTCAACACCCAATGAAGTCCATTCTGGAGCTGTTCTTGGAAGTTGTTCTTACATGCAATTGGATCTCAAATTTTTGAAGATCCATTGGTACATCCCTCCCCTCCTCCTTGCTGCCATACATGCTTATTTCACTTGATATATGTACAATCCTATTACCTATTTCTTGCTTCCATACATGCCAATTACACATTTAATTTCCATGCCAAGTTTTTAAACCCTGGAATTCCAAGGAGGAAACTTGAAGATATGAAAAATTTCATACAATGATCTCTATCTCAATTCAGAATCTCTGCTCTTGTTTGGAACAAATAAAATTTTGATTTAAATTATGTTATGGGTTTCTACTCCTGCTCCTGTTTGGAAGAAAAATAAATAAATATTTGGTTGATAAAATCTGATCACGCAAGTGAATATAGGAGATTAAGTCTCTTCTCTGGTTGTTTGACTGCGGACAACCACTATTAGGACATCTATCTCTCAACTCTACGAGATTAGGAAAGAAATAATTGGGAGGTAATTAGCATACGATTAGCTTTTTATTGTAAGTAGGATCCAATGACTATGTTGCATATTCTGAAACCGAGCATGCTATTTTAAGTATACAATTGCATTGATGTCTTCTTTATGTAGCCCAAAATACTAAATATATGTTAAGTTTTGTTAATAGTTTCAGTGCCACTGGAAATTTCCTAATTAGTCATGTTTTATAGGAAATGAACATATATATGTTTTAGTTGGCCTTTGAGTTAAATACAGTACAAGTACTGTGTACGTTTCCTTTGGATGGTAACAGATTGTATCCTAAATTATGATATTAATAATTATTATAATTTTACAAGGAAAGCAGACTATTAGCAAGACAGTCTAGAATAGATTCAATCTTTTGATTTTAATTAAGTAGATAGCAGTAGCAGAGAAAATTTCAATTTAGTTTATATCCATATCTTTTGTATAATGAAGGCAAGCAGACTAAATGCCTAAAAAAATAGACTTTAACAAGTCTTGATCTTATAATAGACGATTTACCAAAGGTTATGTCATGTTTGTTGGTGGCAACCTCATTACATGGCGGAACAAGAAGCAAACAATGATCTTTAGGTCGAGTGCAGAGGCTAAATGCATGGTGATGATTCGAGCTTTTTATGAGATTACATGGCTAGTATTCCCATACCTTTGTAGTGTGATAATACACCTGCTACATACATTGCCACAAATCTTGTATTTCATGAGTGGATCAAGCACATCAAAGTTTGATTGTCATTTCATTTGAGATGCAATATGAAGGAAGATCATTACTCCTCATATCTCTATAGATCTTCAGCTTTTCACTAAGGTTATTCAAAGAAACCCATCTCTTGCTTGATTTTCAAGTTAGGAATGATCGACAGGTATGCTTCAACTTGAGGGTGAGCGATAGCTATTTGATTTTATTTTCTTTATCACTTTCTCTTTATTGAGTCATTTAACCCTTCCAGGATTACTTATATATTTACTTCTTTTTGGGCTCTAGGATTTCACATTATATAAGAAACCCTGTACCTCTTGAATAAGGTATTCCATTCATGTGCAAATTCTTTCTCCACATTATATAATTTTAAATTTTGTATCTAGAAGGTCGGTAGTTGACCTCTTTTTTATCCCATCGAGGTTTTTTTATGTATTTCTTCTTGTCCTTGTTTCTTGCTCATTAATATCACATTAGTATCGGAAGCAAAGGGAATGTAAATAACTAAATCCATTTCTTGTTGGTTGTTTTTATCTGGATTTCAGGAAGAAGGTTTTGATTGGTACGGTTCTTATTTGGATCTTGCGTATCTATCTGCTAGAGTAGATCTTGCCAAGCCTTCTTTGTTCTTTCCATTATTCTTTCCTAGTTTTCTTTCCATGAGTAGCTTACATATTGTTCACGACATCCCCATCGTATATCATCATTTCTCTATTGATGGCCTTCACTCTTGTTCTTCCCTTAAAGGATGGGATTTGGTTAATAAGATATAAAGGGGTCAAGTGCCTTTATTGAGTAGGGGGATATACAAGGTGTGCAGAAAAGTTGAGAATGAACTGAATCACTTTAATCAATGGGTAGATGTTACATGTTTTTGCAATTCTGTTGAGATGCTTGATGGTTTGCATCCGAGTAAGCACACATCTGTAAGAATATCCAAACAATACCTTCATTAAGATAAGTGTAACCCCTTTGCAGTGTGTATCACCTCAATGCCTTGGAAGTATTTGATTGACCAAGGTTTGTGGTGACACACATTTTAGAGGAATGCCTTGGTCTCAAGAATGCCTACCTTGTCATCTCCAGTAATAAAATCATGTCATCAACGTCAATCGCAAGTATAACAGTGCTAGAAGACCTTTGTCTGATGAATATAGAGTAGTCAGATTTTGTCATACGGAAACCCAAATAGATGATATTGAGTTATTTGGTCCATCTATAAACTGTGCCCTTTGGCTAGTGGAACAGAAGATCAAAGAGAAGACATCTGAGTAAAAGAAAGTTTTTTTCTCCGGTTCCTCTCATCCTCGACCCTTTTAATAGTGGAATGGAAAAACAACGAGAAGACATTTTGAATGGAAAAGTTTCTTTCTCTTTTCCTTTCTTCCTTTACCTCTCCTTTAATACTCCTGTTTCGTCTCTTTCGGACCACCATCTTAGCAACCTCCCCCCTCCTTTTTGCAACCCTCCATCTTTTTGACCCTTCACTCCTTCCTTCTGTTCTAATCTTGAAGATATTTATGTTGGCTCGACAACACTTCAGATGATATATCAGTAACGAGGATGATCGATCACTAAGTAATTAGAAATGATGACTGGCAGATCAGTATTTTGGGAATGATCAACCAAACTGTGATTAATAAATAATACACAAAGTTGATTGATCAAGGAAGATCTTTCAAAAAAGATAAAAAGTGATGGATCAACTTTGAAGCATGATTGACCGCAAAAGTCTACTTGAAAATACACATTAATAAAAATTGATTAATAACTTATAATAAATCACAGTGTCAATTGTTGGATTGACAGGAAACAATCAACAGATTAAGAATAATTAACTAGAAGTGAGTTACTGATCGATCAAAGTCAGTGTTATGTGACTTGGGGATTCTTTGGAAGATCATCAACACCCACTGATTGTTATACTAATGTCTGCTATGGAAAAGGATGGCCATTCTTTTCTGCAAGATCTCTACACATGGGTGACGATTTCGAACCGCTCGCGGTTCAAAAAATCGAGGATGCCCTTAACATGTATTGAGCAAAGGGAATGTTTCCTAAAAAAAACTCAACCATCAATCAGACCGACGTTGATACCATGTGGAAAAACAAGCAAGGAAGATAACATACTTCGAACACAAGGATTTGCATACAAAATCCTTCTGAAGACAAGGGAAAAACTACAGGAGGTACAACCCAACATATATATATATATATATATATATATATATATATATATATATATATATATAGGCTGCTAGGTTTTCTGTTTATTCCAGTTAATCATCAACCGGCGGGCGTGTATTTTATACGAAGCGTTCAATGAATTTATGGAAGATCTATTTATCCAAGTACAACACAACACATCAGTGTTCAGTATGATCATCTTTTCATTAGAGTGTATTGCTGGGAAAAATCTTGGGTCTCTTAAACTTGAATGATTCCTGCTGACTATCTTTTTAATTGAGATTTCTGCACGCCTTTATTTGCTGTTCATGTTCCTATAGATTGAGATGACATCAAAAATCTTATTAGCCTTTACATTTGTGTCATTTTAGAATTTAGCAACTTTTTTTCCTGCTCTTGTTCCTAATATAGACCGAGCAACTTCTGCACTCATGAATGTTTGGAGGGGATGTTTGGAAGAATCCAGTATGCTGGGAAAAAGTTTGGATCTCTAAAATTAATTGAGAGATTAGTTTGTCCTCTTATCTCTTGTTTCATTGCTCGTTATTATCTTTTTCAATATTGTTTTTTTAATTGAAATCTGTATGTATAGTTTGTGTGGGAACTTTCTAGCTAAGGACCGAAACTAGCAGATTAAATAAACCAGTATTTGTTATTAATATCAGGATCTCTTA
Source organism: Ottelia alismoides (assembly GCA_037367405.1). Classification (NCBI taxonomy): domain Eukaryota; kingdom Viridiplantae; phylum Streptophyta; class Magnoliopsida; order Alismatales; family Hydrocharitaceae; genus Ottelia; species Ottelia alismoides. Next base: position 251,951 of record JAZKJV010007569.1, on the reverse strand, counting down.
AATTGAGTTGTCATGACCATCTTTCTACTCTTTTTATTGTTCCATGTCTTATCGTCCTCCTTTTTTTAAAGTTTTGCTGCTGTAGTCGAATATATTTGTATTCATTTGTGTTAGAACTTCTAGTTCGCAGAGAAAAGATGGAATAATTACTAGGGTTTTTATCAGTTGTGCCCCTCAATATTGCAATATCAGTTATGTCTCTCTCTTTTTTTGCAATATCAGTTGTGTCCCTGATTTCTTGCACCGTTATCATTTGTGCCCTTTGTTAGCTTGGCCGGGGGCACAATTGATATTGCGAAAAGGGCACAAATGATAACGATGCAAGAAGTCGGGAACACACCTCATATTGTAAAAAGGGAGGGGTATAACTGACGTTGAAATATCTCAGTGGCATAACCGATAAAAATCCAGGCATGAACTGACAAGTTAATTAAATCTTGTTAAATTTTATTGTTCCTTTGTCCGTGGGGTGTTAACGTTGGTATTAATAATTGTCTGCCAGTGTACTTGACATTTTTCCGACTTTTTTTTTCATTTGATTTTATTGCTTTTAACTCTGCCATTGCTGGTCCCTAGCCCGGCTGCGAAAGGAGGGGAGCAATGAAGTAATGTTTCTTTACGTCAACAATGACTCTGTTTTCAGCATTTTGCGTTGCAGTATTCAGTGTTGCAGAAGACGGTATTCGGTATTCAGTCGGAGGGGTCACTGAATAGAGAATAATTGATATTCGGACGACTATTCGGAATTATTCGGTTTTGTATTTTTTAATATAAAAATTATTTATAATACATATATTCTTATATTTTTATACATATATGGTCATTATTTAACATGAATCCAAGATAAAAGTACCAATAAATATAATAGACATATAGAATTTGACATTTGTGGCGATACCATGGTAAAATGTAACCCATAAATATTGAAAAATAAAAATAAAAAATAAAAATATGAAGAGTCAAACTCCAGTCGGCCTCATAGTTGGGCCAGTCGGCCGAATAGTCGGCCGACTATTGCCCGACTGGAGGTTTGTTCAGTCGGGTACCCCACCGCACCTCATAGTCGGACCGACTATTCGGGATAGTCGGCCGACTATTGCAACACTGGCAGTATTATGCCTAGTTATTTCTCCTTAACCCGACGGACGGGAGGGATTTGTAGATATGCAAGGATGGTTATTTCTTGGTGAGGAAAGCATACAAAGCATTATGTTCAACAACGATTTTAGATCCAGGACTTTTTGCACGTAATTGTGCGTGTATATGGACATGGAGGTTCGCTTTGTAGCTAAAGAAATTTTCATGGCTTCTGTGCAGAGGGTGCATTAAGACAGAGGCTAGGAGATCACAGTGGTTCCAAGATGCGCATGCATCCAGTGCGAAGAGGAGCTGGAAGACATCAATCACATTTTCTTTAGTTGTGCATGCTTAAGGCGGGTTCGAGATGAATGTGGACTTCTTTTTGGGGGGCTCGATTGGCGAAGGATGGAGACACTCTGATGAAGGGTTGTGGCCACAATTTGATCTATCTGATTGGCTAGGAACGAGGTCATCTTTAAACAAGAACGCCTTTATTTTGAGAATGTAATCGAACATGCTAAAGCATTCTTGGATGCTTGGTCTTTGTAACACTATGTACCTTCCATCCAATGAATATGTAAGGGTGCACATCAACCCGTATTTTTCGTCAAAAAATATCCTTTGCAATCTATGAAAACAAGGGAAGGGCTCAACAGCCGCGGCGATGTTACCCTTTGAAGTACATGTGCATATTTCCTTCTTGCAGATATAATTCTACTCTTACCCGAAAGATTTACTTTCAATTCTCATATTTAGGAGCAAATAATTCACTTCAATAGTCTGGCAGTATGCCTACTACCCAAAAGATCAATGTACGAATCCTCATTCCATCATGTTTACGTGTTAAAAAAAAGACGGTATAGATGGGAAGAAAAGATGCACAATAATAAGAAGACTAGGCCATGGTTCAATTTCTCTTCAGGAGTGGTTCTTTATCTAGGGTGAAGTACATGTTCATTTCTGTCATAGTCTAACTACTTTGAGTTGTTATTGTTTCCTATAAAAATAGAGAACTAGCGAAATTATCTTAGATCATGATTTGGTTGTTATTGTGACTCACTGATAGTGGTCGATATAAGAGAAACTTCAAATGATGCAGTGTCTTTCCTTGGATTAGGAAAGCTTTTTGTTGTTTCCATTTATATTAAATACGACAGTTGAGAGATCGAAGACATGTTAACCACGGAAAGTAGGTTGGTGAATATGGATCCCAATTTTGTATATTTTTCCTAATTTTTGTGTGGAGTCTTGAATGGGTTTAAATTAGTTAGGGTTCTATAATATATCCTAGGTTTTTGTGCATTATATATAGTTTGTTGTATTAGAGAGATGTACGTACATTATAATTTATATGCGACTAATTGCACATGAGTTGAGGTCGGATTTTCCAATTCTGACTTTTTTGGGTAATAAGTCAAGACAAAGGTAGTGATTTTTTTTGTTAAAAACGCCAAACTCATTGCATCTACATGGCATGAAGAAGATAAGGTTATTGATGTAATATTGTATAATTAAAGGGTCTATTATGTAAACATCGTAAAAAGAATATCGATGTATTGTAAATAACTTTCTTTATAATGAAAACAAATTCCTGCTCTCATCCTTCGTCTTAACCATCTTTTTTTTATATTCCCTTGAATACCATGTGGAAATATTTGAAATACATATATGGATGCAAAGGGACAGATACATCCCAATATAAATATACATGTTAGTATATCATTATCGGTTTTAAAATTTGGATATGGAAATTAAATTCTTTCTGATATCGAAAATCGAAAATCATATCCTCAAATATAATTATAGATACAGAATTGATCATCGTAATTCAAATATAAATGTTTAACAAACAGATAACGATTATCCTACGATATGTAACTATCACCAAAAACTTAGATTAACAAGAAATATTTTTGCAGAGTTTAATCTAATAGTTAATTAAATCAAAATTACCTAAACTATATATACACCAAAATAAAGAAGAAAATATAGTAATACGCTAGATTAAGTATTTTTTTATAAAAAATAATTAAATAACATTTTTCATGTACTCGAAAATAACTTTAAAATGCTATATCACATTTGACCATGTAATATATTTACATCTATGTCATACAATATGCACATAATGATCTATTATTACGGATATGTATATCCAAATCCACCAAAAAAACAAAACCATGTTCGCATCTATATCCTAAAAATGGAAACAATATACGTGTGTGTGTATATATGATATTTGCAAATAATTAATAATTTATATTCTTATCTATATTTATATTTGTCAAAATAAAATATGTGCAGGCGTAAAAAGAGACACTATGGATGAATACGAATATTGGCAATTGCTTTCCTCAGGTGTATAGAAGAAAAAACTGAGAAAATTATGTGTTTCCTTATCTTTACATAGAGATCAATTTTAGCAGCACTTTGTTAAAAAAAGCAATATAATCATATAAGTATTCTAGAAATATAGCCCCCGTACAAATATGTCGTACATACGTGGGGAATTTTGCGCGGCGCGCCAAACCTTACATCCTGACCAAATTGCCCCCTGTATTTCTCCATAATAATAAGAAAACCCCAACTTCGAACCTGCGGGCTCTTCCCTTTCCGCATCATCTACGGCTGACATCACCCCTATCGGGTGGCGTGTTGCGCTGTACATCACCTTATTTATAACTGTGAACTGTTGTTTGAGAAAACTATCGCGGTAAAAGGGAGGAAGGTTTTCCGCTAATTGCGAGAGAACGTGGATATCTATTATTATATATTAAGTAGGGGTCTTGACTAGGGTTGTGTATGGTTCACGGGTTTCACGGTTATCCGATCCGATTCGTATGGATCGACCCTAAATCAATTGTTATCCAAAGAATCTCATCGGATCGGGTATCCAACCCTATTTGACCCGTGACATACGGGCTCCGATCCAATGGTCCGCGGATAACCATGGGTCAACCCATCTCATAACTCCTTCAATCGGGATGATGTCTATGGGTCTACCTAGATGGTATTCATTAGGAATGCAAATGGACAGATAAGGATATGGGTATAGGTGTTACCATATATGCATTATTATATATTTTGCAGCGGCACTTTGATATATATGTTTAATTTTGTAGGCTTTTGTGGACCGTTAATTATCGGTTGTTTGAGTCGAATTGTCGAGGATAGTGTAATAGTGATAATCAATTTAATAACCATCATTAGTTAATTTGCTTTATTTCGGATGTCGTAATACGATCGACTACTAAATTTCACAACAATATTTACTAGTACTAAAATGAAAATATAGCAAAGAATATTTTTTTTGTTCGTTTTCATATCTTCGGCAGTAAGATATATAATAATTGAATATTATTTGTTACTTGATTTTTTAAAATCACATGAACTTTGAAAAAACAAATCCTATTCGTATGTAGTCTTTATTCGACATGTATTTAAATTCCATATTTATTGGATCCATATTTGGATTTCACTTTTTATTCGATTCATATATGGATTAGCTCTTTATCCAATATGTGGTTGGGCCCGCTCTTTATTCGATCCGTATTTGGATTCGATAAATATCTGATTCGGATTCGTATCCATATTTTTAAGGATATGGTTTCCTTAATGCATATCCGAATCATATCCGTATCCGATTCGTATTCGATAGAGATGAAGCGAATATGGATATGGAAATAGGCATATCTAATCCGTATTCGATCCGTTTTTATCCTTAGTCTTAAGCACAACAAAAATAATTAATATTATGTCTGATCCGTCACCATATCCGACCTACAAGCAATCGATAACAATGCATGTTTCAGCAACGATATTTGAGTGGGGTAGCGCTCCTTCGCCCACTGCTTTGTTTCCCATATTTTATACGGAATTACCGTTGAAGATAAGATTTTTTTAAAAAACACTAATTTAATCATAGTTAGATAAATATGAACGTAGAATTCATGATTAAGAGAAATTTTATATTTGAACATTGGAGAAGTCGAAATAAAAGCCCGTGCAAAGCGATATCGATATGAAATTGTCCCGTTGTATATCACTATGTAAGTGTCAAATTGATATATCCGTGTACCATCTGGCATATTCATTTCATACATATTTTGACTTCGGACATTTACATTTTAAAATATAATCGCAAATTTTGTAGTGTTTGACTTTTTTTGTCATTTATATTTTTACACGAAATCCTATTTTGGAAGCTTTAACAAAATTTATTTGGCTTGCATCTAATTCTTTTGAATCCGCGAATACCCACGGGTGATCAGATATCCAATGGGTATCCAATCTAATGGATAACCGTTTTGATTGGAGCGGGTTGATCCGTTGATCCAATATCATGGATCGGATCGAGTCAACTCTAAATGGAGCGGGTTTTCGCCCCACGAACACCCCTAGTCTTGACTCATATTAAGCATAGATCTTGGCCTCCACCTATTAGTTTTTGACATCCCAATTCTATTTGAGATATTTACATCCATAATTCTAAGTAATTTCGTAATTACAATCATAACCTTGCGTAATCGTAAATTGCACGAGAAATCTCGGATAGTCACTCCGTCTCACACTAATGATCCTTTGTTAGTTTTTCCATTTATCCAACTATATCATTGTGTTAATTTAACCATAGTCTATCCCATGACTATTAAAAAAAACAAAAACCTTACCCCCTCCTTGTTCCTTCTCCAACAGACTGACATCCTCTCCCTCCCCTCAGCTTCCGCCCGACGTCCTTAGGTCATTCTTCCACGTCAAGTCCCACCGCGACCTTATCGCTGCCAACAACCTCCCCACCTCCACCCTCCCCAATGACACCATCCGTGCTGCCGTCGCCATCCACATCCCCATCCCTTGCTCATGCTCCAACGACACCAGCACCTCCAAGGGCGGTCGCCTTCAACGGCATTCGCAACCCAGATCTCAACGACCTGGCCAGAACGTGTCAATCCTGCTGTCGTGCAGTTGCGACGCCGTCGACGGGAAGGCAGTGGTGCGCTACGCGCACAAGGTAAAGGATGGGAGCACCGTGGTGGAGATCGGCACAAATGTGCTTGAATTTTTCGGCGGTGGATCCAGAGGTCGATAACCACACAAATGTGCTCGAATTGCTTGCGAGACTTCAGATTGGGCACTTGGAAGCAAAGAACAAAGCTCTGGATGAAGTTCTGAATCTCTTCATTTTTGGTCAGATCTAACGCAAGAATCTTAAGTGGCACTTAACTTATAACGAGTTCTTCTCATCTTATATCCTGCCAAAATTCCTGCAAAAAAACCCTTTTTATACTACAGATCGAACACAAAAAAATGAACAAGTTATAGTTGATACACAAATTATGGAATTCTTTTTTAGGTAAAAACAAACTTCTCATTTCTTTTTAGCAAAAACAAACAGATTTGATCACCCACTTTCTTAAATTTCCGTATAATTGAAAGATCAACAATATTTTCATGAAACATATCTATCATATCTTTGTTCCTATATCATATATGGGGTGTTCACTTTCAGTGTATAGGCCATCCATGGTAACATGGAGTTGCACCTGACATGGAGTGACAAGGCATTAGATTCTGATGTTTTTTCTCGACTCAAGCAGTTCTCAGCTATGAATAAGTTAAAAGAAGATGGCCTTGAGAGTAAGATAATCTACTTTACAAGCCACTTGATCTGGACCATAGTACGCCTCGAGTGCGAGATCAAGACCAACCTCATGGGCCCCCATCAAGTAACAAGGGTGAAAATCCCCCAATCCCACCAACCAAACACAAAAATATAAAAATGGGTTATCCTCGCTCAGATAACCTACGTATCAAACGCACCTTAAAAGATATTTTTGCCATCTTGGGTATAGGCTAGCACCCGTGCACAAGGTTTAAAAAACAGGACCGGACCGGTCGATCAGACCGGTTGACTCGGGAACTGGCTCCGACCCGGTCGGTTCAGCCGGTTTTGTGTAATTAATTTCAAAAAAAATAAAAAAACGGGTTGACTCAGATTGACACAATTTTGATGGTTTGGTAAATTTTTCAAAAATAATGGTTAAATAATGAAATAATGGGATTTTTTTTCACTTGTAACCTTCTTAACTTCTACGATATAAGTTATGTCCCCTTCTTTTTTAGAATATATGTTCTGCCAATACTTTCTTAGAGTAATTTTCTAGAAGCAACTATAAATGAATAATTACAATATTATATCCATATATAATTCTAGAAAATGTGACTACCTTTTATAGAGTTTTACTCAAAATAGACGATCATGTTATTCTATTGAAAAATTGGACATTTTAAATGATTATTTCATTGATATATAAATACATAGTTATATATATGTATCCGGTTTTATCGGTTCAGAAAATCGGTTCGATCGGTCTGACCATTAAATTAAGCTCGATCGGATTTTTTTCAAGTCGATAAGAATGATGACGTCATGCTGACATCATCACCATTCTGATCGATTTGGAGCGACGATCCGACTCGATTGGACCAAATCGAAAGCTGACCGGTTCAATATCCGGTATGGTTTTTAAAACCTTACCCATGCATCCCACGGGTATGCACTAGTATATATCCATTTGGATGGCAACCGGTAAGGATATTTCTAACTAGGAATAAGGAATAAAGTGATATACAAGATAAGCAAGGTATACTCGATTTGTTGGATAATGAATAGACAAAAATATTGTAGATGATATCATCACATATCTCTACTTTATCACGTGATTACCACTCGGGGGTTATTTGTAAGAAATCATATGTAAAAATGGTTTTTGTGGCGGCGAGAAATAAATAAAACGGAGAAACGCTGATGCCATTAAATGCTGCTTAAAAAAATGGGCTCTGTTGTTTTGAATCTGGTTCTAATGGTGGGGCATTTTTTGTATTAGTCGTTCCTTGTTATTGTCCAGGTCGTAAAATTATATTACTTTAGGTCTGTAATGCGATTACAGAGAAATAACGTGTTTGTATTACATCCGTAAGAATCCAAATAGATACACACTTTCATCTACTAGTCCATGCAATTTCCTCATAAACTTCTCATAATTTAATATTTCAAATCTCCTTCACATTAACCTCGTGTCAAGTGAATCACATCCAAAATTATTATTATGCATCGATGGTAATAAACAGTATCACTAGAACTTTCAATGTGTGGTAGTTGTTTTCTACGTTAATCGTTGGGAGGCACCGTAGCAATAATCCCACACCGCTTGTTGTAACTCCTTCCCCTTCGGCTACAGTCTATATAAGACTCCCACTGCCTACAACTGAAAGCACGCAGCTGCGTGGTGTGCACAGAGCGAACTATTCTTTCGCTTTTTACTAAAGAATACCGTGTGCTCGCCACATTAAGCAGCATACGCTTATTTTTGGAGGTCTCCTTCCTTTCGTGGTTGGGCCCCACAATCCAAATTGAAAATGTTTTCTTTGTAAATATTTTCGAACTTGAAATAAATTCTTTCTATATAATTTCGTACTAGAAATAAATTGGAATTTTTATCCGACTGACCTTGTACCTTGTAATCTTTTGCAATTACCTATACAACTTTTGAAACGACCTTTTGAAATTGCTAACCCTTACCCTACAGACCCTGCGGTTAAGTTCCGTTAATTTACCTGTTAAAATTAACCAGATTCCGTCATGTTCCTTTATATCATAGTCATTTTGTTTATTTAATTTACATTGATTGCCATTCCATCATCTGAGACCCCCCGGGCAATGGAGTCTCCCGCCGTCGCCGCTGCTTCACCCCCCCACACGATGGAGTCCGCTTCGCCGCCGCCGCTGCTTCGCGCCCCTGGCCGCCACCGCGCGCGATGGAATCCCCCCGACCCGTCGATGATGGAGGACCCCTGCCCCCCAGTTGCTGCTGCTTCTTCGCCCCCGTTGCCCCGCGCGATGCAGGTCCGTCCCCCCCCCCCCCCCGACGCCCCCGATGGAGTCCCCACCCCCCGTGCGATGCATGTCTCCCCCTCCCGCAGCTTCGCCCCCGCCGCCGCCCTCCCCCCTGCGCGATGGAGCCCCCCTCCCCCCCCGCCGCGCGATGGAGTCCCCACCCCCACCCCCCGCGCGATGCAGGTCTCCCCCTCCCGCAGCTTCGCCGCCGCCCTCCCCCCTGCGCGATGGAGTCCCCTCCCCACCCCCCGTGCGATGCAGGTCTACCTCCCGCAGCTTCGCCCCCGCCCTCCCCCCTGCGCGATGGAGCGCCCCCCTCCCCGGCCCGCCGACGATGGAGGCCATCCCCCTGCAGCTGCTACTTCGGCCCGACACGATTTTCTTTCCTCTTGTTTTTTTTATTTTGGCTAATCGTAGTCGTTGGATGGTAAATTGGTTAGGTTAACTCAAGACTAACCTAAGTATTTGACTCAAATATAGTTAAAATTGACGGCAGGGTTAATGGGGTAATACGGAGCAAGTTTACGGGGTCTAGGGAGGAATTACGATGTTTCGAAGGTCGTAGCGGTAATTGCAAAAGATTATAGGATTTGTCGGGTAAAAATTCCAAATAAATTTGGAGCTTGAATTCAGATTCACAGAAGCAAGAGAAGTTAAAAAGTGCGAGGAAATTATGGAAACATGCGAGGAAATGATCATTTATGCCGGTATCAACTATCCATGGCCGACATAAAGGAGTTGCATTAAATCTGTCATTGCCGGTATGCTTCTTTATTGGGCATCCGGTACCTTGATCCCTCATGCTTTTGTCAGGCTGATTGACATGCCTTGCATTGACTTCTTGTGGGGCTATGGTCATCATGATATTGCTTGGGCTTCGGTATGCCTCCCCAAGGTGGAGGGCGGACTTGGATCACGATCACTATATACCATATGTGGTGCAACGATTGTGGCTTGGTCTTGACAGCTCCTCACCTTAGACTCTGATATTTGTGTCACGATCCATCCCGCTTAATCCTTGAGACGAGCATGACATAAAACTTATTCTTGTCTTAACAATTTTTACTATTCATGTATAGCACAATATAATAATCAGTAGAGAAACTCAATTTTTGAAATGTTGCAACTCATAATAAATATATCACCATAATCATAAACAATTCCACATATAAAACATAATATGTATAATGTATACATAATTGAAAATAAAAAAATCGAATATGTCACGGTCGAAAAACATCATAAAACAAATATTAACTATGATGGAACAACCTCTTTTACTAGGTGTTTCTTTCATATTTGTTTTATTTAGATCAATGCTTTCTTTCCTCTTAGTACCTGAAAAAATTGATTTGGAATGGTGAGCCTAAACTCGTCGGCGTGAGCCTAAACCCGGTGAATGTGTCACAAACCTCCAGCTACATAATTGTAAACTTTATCTGTTTAGCATAGTTTGAAAAATAATGGACATTATATATTTAAACTTGATTTTTGCATAGCTAAAAAAATATTTTCCTAAAAAAATATTTTCCTTATAGTATTTTCAAAATCAAAGTAAGCTTGATAATCGTTGTTGCAAGTAAAACAATGGTTAAAAATAACCAAAACTTCTGAAATCATATATCAACATATGATAGAAAACAAGTTGCCAAATATCTTTTAACCTACAGATCCTTTGCTGATTAGAGTTATAGAATAGTCTCTTGAGTGAGAGATTATAATTTACTAAGATAATTGCACTGTAGAGAAATGTTCACGGTAAAAATCTCTATCTCATCTAAACTTATCCATGAAATTTAAAGAAATATAATTGATGGATGAACATACCTATGATCTACATGTTCTCAATCCTCTAGTTCTTGCGAAGGAGATAACAACTGATGGTTGCAGGTTTATCTGTGTAATTCTCTCCTTCCATCCACTACTTAAAAAAATGGAGAGACTGAGAATCCCATACACACATATCGACTTTATTTTCTAACTCAACACGTGGATGAACACTTGTCGTGCACTTGTTTTCTTTGGCATGTAATAACAATGATAAACGATGGATAAAGATGTCTCTAACTCCACTACATATACTCCCATCTTACTAAATTAAAGTTGCCTTAACTCCATACGCATATCTTTTAATTTATACATATATCATCTATATTTTTTTCCCACTAATCTCACGTGGCTTCCATCACATGATATCAACCCTATATGATTATTTTATACTTCATATGATAACATTATCAATTTCTTTAAATAAGAAATGCTAGTCATTTCTAAGTATGATGCACGATGTATGTATAGTATTTATATTTTTACCATTGACAGTATACATACATTGTGCATAGATCACAACATTAAATTGATAAATACTATGCATTATACATACATTGTTTATCAACGAGATTAGATCACAACATTAAATGGTAATACATTGTGCATAGATCTCATTTATACATACATAGTGTGACATTGTGCATAGATCTCATTTATACATATATAGTGTGACATTACCATTGATATGTCATCTACTCACCCAAGTATGTATAAATGAGTAAATTATACATACATAGTATCAATAGATCACAACATTAAATTGATAAATACTATGCATTATCAATGAGATCTATGCACAATGTATTACACATATAGTATTTATCAATGAGATCTATGCACAATGTATGTATAGTATAATGCATACATTACCATTGATATGTCATCTACTCACCCAAGTTCATAGATCTCAACATTAAATTCACAGAGAAAGTACTAATTTATATAAATATCAGAAAGTACTAATTTATATAAATATCGAGATTGGTTACCTTCCTATTCCCCCTTAATGTATGCATTATTCTTAACACAAGATCAATATAAAATCACAAAGTAATACAATGTGATGGGTATTATAATTTGGACCCTCTACACGCGTGAGAAATACTTGAAGGACCTTTCCATCTGGGAGGTGTCTTGCGCTAATTCTGATTCCTTGATTTGGAAGCATATGCTGGTTTGCTGCATCACCCTACAGGGCGTAATATCTGGTTCCCCACATTGCTTGGTATGGACCCATTCCACTAAAGGATTCTCCTTTGGGGGAGCTTGTAACCTCGCCCGACCTCGTGGCATTGAGGTTCTATGGGCTGATGAGTTTTGGTGCAAAAAAGCAAACCCAAAGCACTCTTGTATGCTTTATCATGCGACATTGAATAGGTTGCCTACCGCTGATTGTTTCGCAAAGCATGGGATATGTGCGCCACCCCCTTGCTACCTTTGCTCGGGCTCTTTGGAATGCTGAGACCATATCTTTTTCGACTACATCTTCTCGTATCGGGCCTATTGTTCGTGTTTGGTGCCCTAATGTTGCCCCAATCACATCTACTGCCATTGCCGGATATTTTGGAGTGGATTCGGCACACGGTTGTGGGTGACTCCAACCATTGCTCATGCGTTGATGTTGCTACTATGATCTGGACGATTTGGCAAGAAAAGAATCGTAGCTGGGCTGAAGGCTGCTCCTCCACCGTTGAGAAGGTGACCTCTTCCGTTGTGGTTGAAATTCATATTACAGTGAATTAAGGTTGGATCTGAGATTTTCTCCCCAGTTCCTTTTTTTAATCTCCTTGAATTTGTTTTTTAATTCCCTGTAATATGTTGTTGAGGCGTCGTTTCCCCGAGCAGGAATAGTCCATTTTACAAAAATTTAGATCACATATTTACAATTCAAAAAAGATTAGCAACGTAGCTTGTTTCTTGTTTCTCTCGTATGTAATCCCTGTTCATGGAAATTAATCTTATAGAGAGAAAATTTACATAAATGCACCTCTCGTTGCTCATACAACTACTAATCTCCATCTGTCCCCAATAGGGCTAATTCAACCGAACTGTAACGAAAGGACCTATGTTCGAGTTCGGTTCGATAAGGAAGTTCGAAAGTTCGAGTTCAATTCGATAAATATTCGATAGGATATGTTCGAGTTCAAGTTCGTTTAGAAAACGAACGTTCGAGTTCGGTTCGATAACAATTTGTTAACAATTTAACCTAACTAAAACTTGTTTATATGAACAAGTTCGGAATTGGAGTACAATAACAAGGTTCGATAAGCAATAAAAATAAGAAATTATTCAAATTAAAGTGATACAAAGTCCAATAAACACTACAATTTCTTTAACCTTGAAATTTACTAAGTGTATAAATACTAAGTTACATATACAAATACATACACATTTACATATATCAAATTCGAATATTTATCGAACGAACATATGTTATGTTCATGTTCGATTCATTAAACTATCGAACTAAAATTTGAAGTTCATGTTCAATTCGTTTAAAAACAAACGAACATTTTTCGAACCGTTATCGAACGAACTCTAATCGAATACGAACATGTTCAGTTCGATTAGCATCCCTAATCCCGAAATGATGGGGTATTAATTTTTTTGGGACTTTGATACTACCACCACTAGGGTTTTACCTTTTTCTCCCTTTTTCTACAATGGTGAGGCACTAGCATTGCGCACAGACCCCGGTGTCGCACTCAAAACTTGAAACAGATCAGCACGAGAGGGATAAGATCCCATTCCCTGTCTGCCATCGGTGAAGGATCGCAGCGAAAGGCCCTCCCTTTTCTTTCTGTTTCGAGGTATCGAGACCTCGTTTTCTAGCGTTTTTTGTCAATGCATGTCCTGGTTGGCTTCTTTGTTACGTATTCCTGTGTTTTTTTGGGTGTTGTGGATTGAGTGCATTTGTGGGTTTTGATTCTTCTGCCCTCTTGGGATGTCAAAATCCAATCTTGAGTATTTTGTTTCTGTGATTTTGGGGGAGCTGTGGATCGACAACGTTTGTGGGTTTTGATTCTCTTGCATGCTTTTAATGTCAGATTTCCATCTTGACGCTGTTCGGTCGTTTGCATTTTGAAGCTCTTTGTTGGTATGTCTTGGACATATCAAATCAAGTGCATTTCATCTTTTTTTACTTTTTATTTCTGGGATACCTAATTATGTGATTCTGTAAGTTTTAAAGGGAGCCTAATCGGAGTGCGTTTGTAGGTGTTTGATTATTTTGCTCGCTCCTGGTGTCAAGGTTCTAGCTCTCTGTTACTTTTGGGTTTGATATGATCAAGATCATTTCGAGGTTTTGATCACTATTATTTGTTTTGTGATATGAAATGTTATCACTTGCATGTTTTTCTCTGGTCTACTTTTGTCTTGATGTGATAATGCGACGTGGCAAGTAGTTGTCTTGATATTGTGCTTTTTCTCGGTCCACTTGGGTTTCCCTGATATTCATGCTTAAGTTCCAGCCTACATTTTGTTATTTTTTCTCCTTTTAATAATAGCATTCTCATATTGTGGTCTCTGGTTCTGGTGTTGGATAGCGACGTTTCGTTTTTTGTGGGTTTATGATATTGTTGTCGGTTGTTGATGTGTCCATTCAGTTGCTCGTGCAGTTGTTGAGGTTCTGCCTCATTTGGGTTGCCTATTTGTTGCTGAATCTCCATTCTTATATATGTTCATTGTTACTTTTTTTAATGGTTAATCTCAATTTGTTGTTTTCAGTGGCATTGCTGTTGTCCTTGTTGTAGACAACATGTTGTCATATTAATGGTATCTTGTGCTTTTGTTGTTTAGGAAGCGGTGGTTTATCGTATAGTTCGTGCTATTGTTGTTGTTGATGTAATTCTTCAGTGGTTTGCCCATTTTTAACCGTCATTTCTACCTTGAACCTCTATTCTTGCATATGACTATTCATTCATTTTTATTGACATTTTAGTTTATGTTGTGCATCTTATAGTAACATGTTTTTGGCTATGAGATACGGGTTTGCATTTCTAATAGGTGAACGAACTTTTTAAGCAAGGAAATGGATACCCCTGGAGATGCCGAGCTTCCGCCGCCTCCGCCAGAGATACCATCCAATGTTGTTCCTGAGCAAGTTAAGGCATCTAAGCCCAAAAGGAATCCTATTCGGAGGCCTGGGTTTGGAAGAAAGGGACAAATGATCCCACTACTCACTAATCACTTCAAGGTTGGGGTGGGTAATGTTAATGATTACTTCTATCACTACAGCGTAAGATCCATTTTCCATCAAAGTTGTCTATGTTGGCGCATTTGATAAATGGTTTCTGTAAGTGCGCATTTGTTTGTTTTCTTTTGGTTAGGTTGCTCTGAAGTATGAGGATGATAGACCAGTTGATGGGAAGGGTATTGGACGGAGGGTTATAGAGAAATTGCAGCAGACCTATGATTCTGAGCTTGGAGGGAAGGATTTTGCTTATGATGGTGAGAAGAGCTTGTTCACCCTTGGCTCGCTTCCACAAGTAAACAATGAATTCACTGTTGTTCTTGAGGACCTATCATCCAATAGGTATTGTGGGAATCTCCACAGAGTGTTTTATTTTTCTTTTTTAAATTTATTTAACCTTGAGTGTAATCTTGTTTTTTTCAGGATTCCGGCAAATGGAAATGGGAGTCCTGGTGGACATGGCAGTCCAAGTGAAAGTGATCGTAAGAGAATGAGGCGCCCGTTTCAGTCTAAGACATTCCGAGTTGAACTGAGTTTTG
Source organism: Ottelia alismoides (assembly GCA_037367405.1). NCBI lineage: Eukaryota > Viridiplantae > Streptophyta > Magnoliopsida > Alismatales > Hydrocharitaceae > Ottelia > Ottelia alismoides. The sequence continues at coordinate 236,413 of JAZKJV010007569.1, read as the reverse complement.
CTGCTAAGGTCCCAATGCAGGCCATTGCCAGTGCTCTGAGAGGTGATGAATCAGAGAACTCACAGGAGGCTTTCAGGGTGCTAGACATCATCCTGAGGCAGAATGCTTCAAAAAAGTAGACCATGAAGACCTTATTGATTTATTTGTACTCTTCATCGTGCATGCCTTAATGTATATGAATGTGCCATCATTGTAGGGGTTGTCTGCTTGTTCGACAGTCTTTCTTTTTCAATGATCCATCTAATTTTACTGATCTGGGGGGTGGTGTTACGGGCTGCAGAGGTTTCCATTCTAGTTTCCGAACGACGCAGGGTGGTCTGTCTCTGAACATAGGTATTTTCTGCTGGCATCCTGCATGCTCTTTTTTGGTTGATTACCGAGAAGCAGTGGGTGTGTACTGCGCATATATCACAAGTTCTTTTTTGTTACTATCTAATTCTTATTTGTTCCAAGAATTTATCCATTCGTGATTTCACTGAAGTTGCCATTATTCATTGTTAAGTTTATTTTTTACTGTAGATGTTTCTACTACAATGATAGTCAAGCCTGGTCCAGTTATAGATTTCTTAATTGCAAACCAAAATGTCCGCAGTCCTCATGACATCGATTGGGCCAAGGTATGCGCATTTCTAATTTCATCTCATATTTATCTGCAACGGTGACTGATCGTTGGTTTGTTGTCATTGTTAAAAGGCCAAGCGCACACTAAAGAATCTGAGAATCAAAACAAGACCTTCTAATTCTGAATTCAAAATTGTTGGTCTGAGTGATTTGCCATGCAATCAGCAAAGGTAAATGCTTTTTGACTTTTTAAATCATGTATCAAGTTTCTACCCTCCTGTCTTTGCTATTTTTCTCTGTTACTTTGTTTGGAATGTAGATTCGAGCTTAAGCAGAGAAATGGAAATGGTGGTGAACCCACAACAATCGAGATAACAGTGTATGATTATTTTGTTAACTACCGGAACATAGAATTGACTTTCTCGGCTGATCTTCCTTGCATCAATGTTGGGAAGCCAAAACGCCCAACTTACTTCCCAGTAGAGGTTTCTGCAGACTCTCCTTTATTATTTGTTTAGATTTATAATTTCTGGCAAGATGGTATAGGTTGCTTACTTGTGTATAACTGTTCCATGGTTAAGCTTTGTTCGCTTGTTTCACTGCAACGGTACACCAAAGCATTATCCACATTTCAGAGAGCTTCTCTTGTTGAGAAGTCCCGACAAAAGCCACGGGAAAGAATGCAAGTTCTAACTGATGTATGTCTTTAGATCTCTTGCATATGTTTGCTTAATCTTATTATCAAATATAGTTTATTTGGACTTATCATCCCTCCTTACCTTGTAGGCATTGAAGCATAGCAACTACGGTGCCGATCCACTACTGCAAGCTTGTGGCATTTCCATTAGCAACCAATTTACTCAGGTTGAGGGACGAGTTTTGCCGCCGCCTAAGGTCTACCGCTCATTTTGTTTCTCATTTTCTTCTATACCTGTCAGTCATCCGTCTCTTGTATTTTTGTAAGAACAACTTGATCCTTTGACAAATTCGAATGTGTATATTTTTCCTATTGCAGCTGAAAGTGGGAAACGGGGAAGACTTTATGCCCCGTGGTGGAAGATGGAATTTCAATAATAAGGTTTTTTTCGTTAAGCATACCACGTTCTAATTGCATGGTGTATTGTATCATGTATCTTAATGGAATGCTTTATGCAGAAACTATTTGAAGCCTCTACTGTCGAGAGATGGGCTGTTGTTAATTTCTCTGCACGCTGTGATAGTCGTCGTCTTGTACAAGATCTTGTGAGATGTGGACAAGTGAAAGGAGTTGTAAGTGCTTCTATTCTGCACAGTTCTTATGACAAACTTTCTTGTGAGTGCATAGCATTTTTATTGAAGACATAAAAAAATTGAAGTCCCTTCTTTTGTAGAATGTTGAGCAACCATTCGATATAATTGATGAGAGTAATGCTGTGCGAAGGGCTCCTGCAAATGTCCGTGTTGATGACATGTTTGAACAAATCAAATTAAAGTTGCCTGGAATCCCGAAGTTTCTACTCTGCATTTTACCCGAGAGGAAAAATTCAGACATTTATGGTTGGAACTGCACTGTTTTTTGTATTCTTTCATGTGGCTCAGAACTTGTACTTATTAACATCAACTGGTTTTTAGGTCCCTGGAAGCGGAAGAATTTAGCTGATTTTGGCATAGTAACCCAGTGCATAGCTCCTATGAAGGTTAATGATCAGTATCTTACCAATGTCCTCCTCAAAATAAATGCAAAAGTGAGCCCAGTTTTTTCTCTGAACTTTTTTAGTTGTTTAAACAAAGCGTTTTTTTTGTATGCTTACATGATTTCTTTTGCAGCTTGGTGGTGTTAATTCTCTGTTGTATGTCGAACATTCACCGTCCATTCCAAAGGTCTCACAAGTTCCAACTATTATACTTGGTATGGATGTGTCACATGGACAACCTGGGAGGGCTGATGTTCCATCTATTGCTGCTGTAAGCATTTATGCTTTTGAGATCCCTGATAAGAAACCACTGACAAATAAAAATATTCTCCAGTAACCATTTCCTTCTTTAACATGTTCCCATGTTTTTAGATGGTTAGTTCGCGGCAGTGGCCTCTTATTTCTCGTTACAGAGCTGCTGTTAGGACTCAGTCACCTAAAGTTGAGATGATGGATTCTCTGTTTAAGCCTCTCCCAGATAATGATGATGCAGGCTTAGTACGGTTGGTCTCTGATAATGCTCATCTCTAGTTAAATCATTCCTGATGTCCCTTGCCTTGTGATTTATTTATTTGCTTGCAACTTTGCACATGCAGGGAGCTCTTATTGGACTTTTATGGAAGTTCTGGCAAAAGGAAGCCTGACCAAGTAATCATTTTTAGGTATAACATCCATCAAAATGATAGCATTTTGAAGCTAATGGCCCAAACTAGCCGTCAAACTTGGATGACCTTGTTTCACATAGCATGCCAGATGCTTTTTCATCCCATATCTTACTTCCCTCTGATTTTCTATTAATGTTTGCTTAATCGAGTCCAAAATGTTGCCCAACGGATGTCTCATTTATTTATTGTTTGCTGTTTGGATCGTGTTTGGAAAACTTACATGTTTGTTGCTTGCTGATTAAACATGCATAAATGCTATTTCTAGCATGATTTCGATCATTAAGCAACTTTGTCTTTGAAGTTGTGAACTTTCAGAAATTCCTCTCAGTCCACGATCAATTGGTGTTCAAGCGATACGTGTTCCATCTTTGTCATTTTTAGTTTCTATAAAGGAATGATGATCATATTTATAGATATCACATTGGCACTGACTTTCTTAAAGAGCTCCTCATTGTACTAGTGGTGTCAAGCTTAATTCAAAGTGTTTAAAGCTGGATTTTTGAACTAATATTGTTTTGTTTCTAAAAGCCCTAGAGGTAATGTTTTTAATGGAGTACTCATGCATTCTCCATAGAGTTTTCATGTTCTTATTGATGAAAGTAGTACTCATGATTCTCCATAGAGTTTTCATGTTCTTGTTGATGAATGTACCTGCCGGCATACCCTTTAAGTCACATTGAGTGATATTATCTCTTATGTCTTCGATGATGTCGATGTAATTTACCATGTATCATTGTATCTTACCTTCCAGGGATGGAGTGAGTGAGTCACAGTTCAGCCAGGTTCTTAACGTCGAGTTGGATCAAATTATCGAGGTTACATTCCACTAGGCCAACGTAATTGACAAGTTTTTGCCTTCCTCATATGAGATGTGTTCATTATTTTTGTTATCTGTCAGGCGTGCAAATTTCTTGATGAAAGTTGGACCCCAAAATTTACACTGATTGTTGCCCAGAAAAACCATCATACAAAATTCTTTCAGCCTGGATCCCCTGATAACGTTCCTCCAGGTAGTTATAATTAGATAGTGTTTCTAGTCAAGAATTTCTCTCTTTGTTGCTGCTCTTTTTATCTTCTAGAGGGAAAATTTGATGGTAGAAAGCAATAATCTTCTTTATCCTCTGCAGGCACTGTTGTTGACAACAAAGTCTGCCACCCTAAGAATTTTGATTTCTACATGTGTTCTCATGCGGGGATGATCGTAAGTCTGAGCCTTTTTATGTATGCATGTATTTCTCATTGTTCATTTATATTATATTCCTGAGGGGGGTCACCTCTTGGATCTTTCAATGTGCCTGAAGTACGTATTAAACACCGTTACTATAATAGTTAAGATTATGTTTTTAGCGGAAATGGATAATCAATGAATTATTGCACTTCCATATTGTTATATCAATAATGTCCGACATTGTTTATCATTTTGGATTTTAACACCATGCTTTTTTTATGTCTGCTTTCACCTTATACTTTAGTATGCGGACTCAACTTGTGATTTTCAATATAATATCTAATGGGGTAAAATGTATATCCTACTAGGGACCAGCTAACTTGGCTACTCCCACCCATTTTCCTTAATTTTTTGTAATATTTTGTAGAACTCCTGCGAGATTTAAATCACATATTGTCATGATGTTGTCATTCAAATTTCTTAAAAAACAGGCACTCCTAACATGTCCATTTAGAAGGGGTCAATTTTAGCCATTCTGAGACCATCAAATTTTGACATGCTTGATGGATGGGACATGAATCACGAATTGACTCGAAATTTAAATAACAACATCATGATGATATGTGATTTAAATCCCCCAGAAGTTTTTAAAAATTATTGTAAAAATAAAAAGAAAAAGTCGGGAGTAGCCAAGTTAAATACTTCCTAGTAGCATTTTACCCTATCTAATGTTGTCAGTGTGCATAATACCTGAGGTGTATACGACAATGCTACGAGGAAAACCCTCGGAGTTAGGTTTTCTTGACCAAATCTACAGGAGGATGTTATATAATATGTGGTTCTTTTTTTATCCTCTTCTATTCTTGGCTTCTCCTTCAGGAGTTATTTCCTGAGGGATGATACATGTTTGCCAAGGTGGTTCTCTGTGACGTCAGTGTTTTTTTTCTTCTATATTCCATCTGATATCTGTACTCCTAAATTGGGAGGTCAATCTGAAAATTCTCCTGTGTTGATTCATCCATGGATGATTTCTCTACAAAAGAAAGAATTTATAGTGTCGACGAACCTTATTTCACATTTAACTCGATATTGAAAGATTGAGTAGTCAAATATAAATCAAAATCTCATTTACCCGATGTTATGTGCATGTTTTATATACCCGTCTGATCCGCATCGAAGATATGCATGGTTGATTTGTTTACCATTATCAATTGGTGGCTGATGCGTATGGATAATAAAAAGTACATGTTTTGTTTCTTTTGTTGATCAGGGTACAACCAGGCCTACTCACTACCATGTTCTCCACGACGAAATTGGGTTTGCCGCAGATGAGTTGCAAGAGCTGGTCCACTCCTTATCCTATGTGTAAGAGTTCATATTACCCACCTTACTTGTTTCTACTCTCAGAACTCGTATTTCATGTTATCTGAAAAGTCTGATCTTACTGTTACTTCATTTGCACGATCAGTTATCAGCGAAGCACGACAGCAATATCAGTAGGTAAGGGACGTTCTCAATAGAAGATAGTCCTTGAATCATGTATCCCCATTTCATCTCCTTACAATGTGATGTGCTGCATTCTTTTTCTTCCAGTTGCGCCCATCTGCTATGCCCACCTGGCTGCAGCGCAGATCTCGCAGTTCATGAAGTTCGATGAGATGTCCGAGACTTCTTCTAGCCACGGGGTGACATCTGCCGGTAGCATTCCAGTGCCGGAGCTGCCACGGCTGCACGACAAGGTGAGCAGCTCCATGTTTTTCTGCTGAAGCGCTGGATGTGGGACATCAGTGGACAGTTGATGCTCTGCTGTGTGGCAGATTTTTTTGGGTTTGTTGGTCCTTGTTTTGACCCTTGGCTCGCTGGGTAGCACCTTAGCATTTTGTCGTCCCGATGTTAGATTCGCCCGATGATGTTATCGGGCTTGCTTAGTAGTGTAAATATTGATAGATCAGTAGTCAGTACTCACCTCACAGTCTGATCATAGGTTGACTCAGGTTTATGTTACGATGGAATTATATTATGGATGCAAGTTTGCCAGCAGATTGGATGTACGCTTTTAGTGCACATGTGCAGAGAATGGTTTGGGTTTTCACGAGCCACAAGATCTCAATGCCATCTCTAAAGTATGGTTGAGGTTTTCAGTTTTAGACGGTAAAGCTTGAATCTCATGAATCCTGGACTAGAAGTGCAATTTACCCAACTTCAAAAGTTCCCGTTTGCGCGCTGGAACTCTGAGTCCACCGGTACGGAGAACATCGTAATTCCCCCCTCACCCCCGTAACTCTAGGGATCATGGACCGGTTAGATTAACTCATTTCTAACTCAAAGAAGTTAACTCTAGATGTGTTCGTGGGGTAAGACGGAGCAACTTTACGGGGGTGAGGGAGGAATTACGATGTTTCAAAGGTCGTAGAGATAATTGACAAAGATTATAAGGTCTGTCGGGTAAAAATCTCTAAAAAGAAGGTAAGAACAGTAACCACATCTTCAAATGCAACAGAAACGATAAAAAGAAGAGAGCGCCCCATCAAATGCTCCTCTCCCTCGAATTGCTCCTCGCCGCCGCACAACCGGCACCCCTGGCTCCGCTCTTCGTCCTCGGTTACTCCTTGATTGGCTGCGCCCTCAATACCTTCCTCCACACTCTCCTCCACCCACAGCTCCTCCTGCCCCAACCTCCTCCCCGAACTCCCCGGCAAGTCCTCGACCATAAAAAACCAATCTTTATCGACTCTAGATGTGAATTGAACTCTCCTTGCAGCCGAGAAGATGGGCATCCCTCCCTCGATCCCTTTCTAGGCCATCGATGCCTCCGATCCCCATGCAAGGAGCCTCGAGCGAAGGGGGATCAATTTTGGTGCCGAATATGGGCGGATTGTGGATGACGTGCCCTCGACGCTGCTGTTCAAAGGGCTCAATACGCAGCTCACACTTGCCTTTGATGCAATTCAGATGCTGCAGCTTGTGCTCGATCACGTAGCCGCGGCATGCACGGCTTCATCCCATGTGTTCTACGTCTCATTCGGGAAGGAAGATTACGTCGATCTCCTCTCACACGAATCGAATGTCGTGAAGAGGTACGGGAGGCGGGGTCTGGCGAGTTTGCTCGTTCCTCTTGTCATTCTGAGGCGACATGTTTGGCGATATGACAATGAGGACTTTCTTTGCAGGATCTTTACTATGCAGGAGCGAGGAAGGTGGTGGGTGTTGATACCATTGGGATGTGCTCCTTTATTCGCTGTTGAAGAGTACAGGGACCTCGATCAATGGAGCTGCACGAAGGAGATCAATGATCTTGTGATGGAGTACGATGGATTGCCGAATGCCAGTGTCAGTAGTTTGAGCTCAGAGCTGCCCGCAGCGAAGTTGGTTTTCTGCGGTGTGTAAGAGGGATTGACGAATATCATCTCCAACAGTTTTTTAGTTCAGTTTATTATTCTATCGAGTTTCTCCTAAAATCATTGCAATTAATATCCTTTTAATTCTACAAACAAGATCCTGCACATTCTTAGACTAATTGACATCTTTTAACGGCCATAATCAGCCTTAATACCCAATTCAGCACATCTCCATTTTTGATGTTTATAGAGAGCTGAGAGATCATACAACCATCTTGCACTATCTTTATTTAGCCACCAAAATCATCTGATCATACACATACTCTCAGGACAGGAAAACAGCAGTTGAAGAAAAATACAGAGCACACAGTCGATGAATCCGAGCATATTTAACATGGAGTTTCACTTATTTACTAGCAAGGTTGGGGGTCTAGTCCACCTCTCCTCCCCCAGTACTAACCGTCTCCTTCTCCTCTATGCCGTATTGTGTTTGCGCTCCTTCCGTGCCTCCTCCGGTACGAGCAACCTTCGGTGCATCCCCACCCTGCACAGCTCTACCACCACCCGCCTCCGGTTGCCTCAGCTCCATCTCCCCTTTGGACAAGATCTCACTCTCTCCCACTTTTGGCCTGCATGTTTACACAAAGAACATCAGATTCAGAGCATGTTTGTTACACAAAGAATATCAGATTCAGAGCATGTTTGTATAATCTGAATTTCACGGCTCCGTCTTTACCTGCCGGACGCATGGCCGGAGGTATGTTCTGCGCCTTGGCCCATCTGTTCCTTCTCATCCTTGGATATCTGCAATCCTTCCATCTTCTCTCTTGCAGATTCTTCTGCCTTCTCCTGCATATTAAGTCATGGAGACATAGAACTTTGCATTAAGAACACCGGTGTGGTAAAAGTCAACCAACGATTGACCCGATTAACAGGTCAAACTAGTCTAGCCAGTGAGGTGACCGACCGAGTATCGACTAAACCAATTTTTGTTTGAAGATACCATATTTTATTAATGTTTTGCATTTTCTTGTAAGCAAACTTATTATAATATACTTAATATTTTATTTAAGTTCAATTACTTCTTTTATTTTATTACTTCATTTATTTTATTATGATGGTATAAAAATATACAAAATCTACGTAAATATATGTATAAAAATGAGTTATATATTTAAAATAATCATAGATTAAAAACCGATAAAAGTCCGAATAAATCCGATTAGTCGCTAACTTCCGATTAAACCTAGTCAATGACTGAGTACTGACTATCAACTTTTGCAACCTTCACAAGAACACTACTCGGCAGTTCAGAGTTTTAAGCGCATTGAGGCAAAGACTAATGTAACTCATGCTTGCCAACATTGTTGAATGCACATGAAGAAACAAATATATGCATAAAAAGTGGAGCATTTCATGTGCTATACTAGTAATGTGGCGAGTCATCACGATGGCTAGGCCTCAAATTTCAGCGAAATTCGATCGAATTTCTGTCGAATATCGATATCCAGTCGAAATCTAAATTCGATCGAAATGGTCGAAATGACCGAAATATAGGGACCTGAAATTTCAGTCGAAATTCGACGGAAATTCTACCGAAATTTCATTTTGACCGGTCGAAACAGACATTTAAGGCGTTATTTAAGGCATCCTTTAAAATAAATTTGAAGCATATCTTAATAGAATCACAACTCAGTAACTACGATGTTAAATACTACTGATCATAAAAGAAAATATTGCCACGGAATAAACATACCTTGGTAGCCTGTCCAGTCTCCTCCATCTTCCCTGTGGTCTCCCTTCCCTTCTCTCCAGCAACCTCCACCCCTTCCATGGCCCTGCCCTTCAATTCCCCGGCTTTCTTTTCGCCGGCATCCTTGTACTCACCCATCTTCTGAGCTGTTGCATCCTTACCTTCCTTCGCCTTCTCTGCCGCCCGCTCCTTATATTCTCCCACCTTCTGGGCGGCAGCATCGGTACCCTCCTTCGCCTTCTCCAAGCTCCAATCCTTGTACTCACCCATCTTCTGGGCGGCACCATCCTTGCCCTCCCTCGCCTTCTCCGCCGCCAAGTCCTTGTACTCTCCCATCTTTTGGGCAGCTGCATCCTTACCCTCCTTCGCCTTCTCCGCGCCCCATTCCTTGTACTCACCCATCTTCTGGGCAGTAGCATCCTTGCTCTCCTTCGCCTTCTCCGCGCTCCAATCCTTATACTCACCCATCTTGCGGGCTGCGACATCCTTGCCTTCACCGAGCTTCTCCGCCGCGGCATCCTTGTACTCGCCTATCTTCCCCATTGCCGCCTCCCTACCTTCCTCCGCCTTCTCCATTGCCGCGTCTTTATACTCCCTCGCCTTCTCCCCTCCTTCCCTCCCCTTCTCCGCCGCCCACTCCCCATACTCTCCCGCCTTCCCCGTCGCCACGTCCTTCACCTGTCCAGCCTTCTCCGCTACCACATCCTTCACGTATCCCGCCTTCTCCGCCGCGGCATCCTTCGTCCCCCTCGCCTTCTCCGCCACCTGCTGCGCTGCACCGGTTGCCGCACCCTTCGCCTGCTCGTAGGTGCCCTGGACGGCCCTGATCACCGTCTTGGCACCCTCCTGGATGGTACCCACAACGCCTCCTCCTCGCTGCTGTACCTCCACGGGTTGTTGGGTGAGCTCTGGTGGCTGCTCAACGGTTGCCGCTTGACGCTCTTTTCCGGCCAGCTTTTCGCTCTCCTCCAGGCGCTGGAGCTCGTGGACAGCCCTTTTCGGCTCGTCCTTGGCTCTCTCGGCTTCCCTCACCGGTTGCTGCTCAGCGGTTGTCGCTCGACGCTCTTGACCGGCCAGCTTTTGGCTCTCCTCCAGGTGCTGGAGCTCCTCGGCAGCCCTTCTCGACTCGTCCTCGGCTCTCTCGGCTTGCCTCACACCTTCCTTCATCTCCTGCGTGGACGCCATTGTTGCGCTGGTTGTCTTGAATAAGGGTGTGGATAAATGGTGCAGTAGCTATGTGCATGCATGGATGTCACTAATAGATATCTATATATAGATATGAGATATAAGCATATGAGGATAACGATATGGGGATCGAAGGACAAGAAGGTGGGAGGTACGTGGAGCGGCCACGATGGGGAGGCGTCGGAGTCGGTGGACACGTAGTGGGCACGTGGCGTGGTCTTTGCTGATAAGAATGCGTGTATAGCTTGGCTACGAAGATTGGAGTTTGTATTGATTCGGTGGGAGATGTTGATGCAGATTCATGCAGACGTGGGACGTGGATTTCAGTCGTTTGTCACTTGTAGGTGAAGCTTCCATTTCCCTTATTTAAGTAGCAGATTTTAACGCATGCCCTCCAATCAAATTAGTCATATATAAATATATAGCTATGATATTGTTCATTATAAAATAATCTTTTATATTTAAAATTAGCAGATGAATATCATATATATATAGTAATGATCCACATAATGACATTTATTCATTATTATTTTTCAGAAATTTAAGTAATTGTCACTAAAATTTGTACTAAAATTTTAATTAAAATTTGAATTAAAAAACTAATGATGATTAATTAAAATTCTAAAAAATAACAACAGACGACAATCGTTATGTGGATCATTGGTAATGATGTAGCGACATATATTATATTTGTCATTAGGTTTAAGTATAAAAAATATTTTGCAATGAACAAAATCTTCACAATATATTTATAAGCAGTTGTTCTTCGACGGATTTTGACATAACAATATCACTGTAACTCAATTTTATTGTAGTGAAAGATAGGAGTTGTAAAGCTTTGAATTTGGCATATCTCGGATCCTATATAATAAAATCCGGCATGTCAAGAGGAAACCAACAGAATTTGTTTCGTGTGAATCGGACTTCGTTTCGATTTGTTATAAATTTCGGAAGAAAGAGAAGTAAGGTGGGTTAAGACGTCATTAACCCATAACGACTGTCATTAAGACTAATTAAACATGATTAAAGAAATTAATGATGGATTAAAAACCACTAATGATCATTAGTAAATACTAATCAATAGTTAGCAAAAAATAAGTGTAAGCTGTGAAAGTTTAACCGTGATTAGTAAAAGTTAATCACGATTAGTGTTAATTAAGCGTCGTTAGCGAATCTAGAATCCTCTAGAATATTCTAACTTAAATTCCAAGTTTGGGATAAGTTTTGGCTAAAACCATGGGACAAAATCATGGGTCGCTAAACCCTGGTTAAGGTCTAAACCATAGTTATCTAACCATGGTTAGTGGTTTTCTAGAGCCTATAAATAGACCCCCCCCACCCATTCATTCTCTACGATTTCCACTACCACCACCACCCCAAGGCTAGGGTCCAGTGGTCAGGAGGAGGAGTGGGAGGTGAGGAAGGAGCGCTAGCGAAGCGCTGTCGGGAGAACGAGGAGGAGAAATGTATGATCCTCTCTTAGTTTGCTTCGTAAGATAGACTTTCAATTCATCCTCTTGTTCTTCCAAGTTTTATTCTTGATTCATCTTTCTTTCCGATTCGTTTCCTATTGTGGTTCGGGGAGAAATATGTGTAACACCCTACTTAGGTGCGGGTTGCTATGCACGTCAGTGAACCCTGTGATTCGTCACACGTTCACTCATCTAAGACGCGTGGTGTCTACTGATTCTCCATCGCTTATGTTTTTATTCTTTCAATTATACTTTTATAGTTATTTTGATGGAGAAATATGTATAATACCCTACTTAGATGCGGGCGGTTATACACGTTAGTGAACCATGTGATTCGTCATGCGTTCACTCACCTAAGATGCGTGGTGTCTATCGATTCTTCATCTCTTGTTTTTGAGTATATTCTTTCAGTTTCATTGTTATTTTCCTCTCGATTGATTTTATAAAAGAAACTCTTTTCGTTTTTTTGGAATATGTCCCGATATAAAAGGAAACTCTGTCGAAATTTTCTGAGAAATATGTCCTGATATAAGGGGAAACTCTGCCGAAATTTTCCTAAAAATATCACCTCGTATAAGGGGAAGCTCTGTTGAAATTTCAAGAGAAAATCTGTTCTCGGCGTTCTTTGCGTTCTTCGTTCGTTCTCCACGTTCTTGACACGTTATTAGCGTCTTGGAAACAAAAATGAAATTTGATCTTTTCAGGAGCCTTAAAACATCTTTTCTGAAAACAAAACACGATAAAGCCTTGCATACGTGAGAGAGAGCTCGATTAGGTAACGGAATCCTTCCTTTTGCTGTTGGATTTTCATACGAGATTATTGAAATTCTTGATTTTACGTTCTTTGCTATGAAGAACCCTAATTTTGGCTATTTTTGAAAAAATCTGAAGAGTTGCTTTGTGATTTCCACTAAAATAAGGTTTAAGCATCAAACTGATACGGTATTTTTGAAAGTTAGGGTTTGGGAGTGAAAATATGCATAAATACGAGTATATATGCATATGAATAATATATGTGTGAGTCTATACTAAGTGTTGGTGATTATGTAAATCGAAGAATTAACGAAAGAATTACATCATGGGAATTGATGTGGTTTGAGTTGGATCCTGAAAAAGATCGTGTGTCATGTTAAGAATGACTGGGAATAGAACTACAAGTCGGGCATGCAACCTGTAGGTTTGTCGGAAGGAACCTGTATTGAAGTTTCCCTACCTAGGTGGTACACGGTTGCCCTGTTATGATAAGTGCGCACGAAATGAATGATTTGCAACGTGTGGTACCCGGAGCCAATATCTTCGGGTTGAACGACGGAAGATGTGGTCGTGGCATGTGGAGGCACGAGTGGTTCAATAGCGGTTGGGTCACGATAATATGTATTTAAAGCCGCTAGGTTATATGATTAAATGTTAGCCTGATGTTTTAAGAAACCGAGTCCTCGAGGACGGTGTGCTCATTTGTTTTCCAGGCCGAGGGTTTGAGACCCTGTTTAATAAAAGAAAAGAAAAGTTGTCGGGGTAGTATTGAAAGATTGGTTGAGGCGACGTGCGGTAGCATAAGCTTACCAAGATTAACACAGTCTCCAATTCCAAAGTGTCCACAGCTTCGGAGTCCAAGAATGGTGGGGTTCCCCTGGACTAATCCCTGACGTGGAATAGAAAGGAATATGACTTAAATTAATAAGAAGGAATGAAACCTTTTGTGATAACAAGTTTTGCAAAATTACACAATTTGTTTGCTTTTCTCTTCTTCGTTACTTAGCATTCGCTAATTTTTATCTTATGACAGGCGTCGGTGAGTCATCGCAGGGACTTTAAAAATCCAACCAGTTTGCATACTAGACATCCAGTCAGCCACAGTAGCTTTTCTTTGTAAGGTAGTTAGTAATATTTTTGTATATTTCCTTTCAACTGACGTACATGTAAAGGGTTGTAGTGGGATGATTGATCATGTAAACTTTATTTTGTGAATGGCAAAGTGTTCAAATACTTCCTTCTGAGTATGTTTATCTGCAGTCTGTTTCTTAATGTTAATTGTGATTGCTGAATAAATTATTGCTGAGTAACCAAATCCGAATATGAGAGGATCCGACGGCCCCGGAATTGGGGTCGTGACAATAGATAACCTGTATCCAATTACATCCCTAATGATGAGACGTATTACCATATAAATCTGCCAATATGACCAAAATAATCAATTTTGAAGCATAATATGTTTTGAGACTTTGAGGGATTTCATGTTGAGAGTGGAAAACACAATAGGAATTATTGTGTTGATCTCATTCGTTCATCCAAGATCCAAGGAAGGAGGTTGCCTGAGGCAATAAACCACTCTTTTAGGTGGTTTCAAGTGTTAACCGCTTGTGTGGTCGCAGACATGCGCATTCTTACTGCCACTGGATGCTCATTCTTAGCACCCTTCATACTGAGTTAAGTCCAAAGCTTTGTTCCTACCGTAAACAGCAAACAGCATGTCATTATGGGATGCATATTCTTACCATTGGAGCACATCATTCCCAGTCGATGATCAATTATAACAATACAGGTGATAACAGAACATATCATTGGAGGTTCAAATTGGAGGGAATGACATGATGTTGGGATTTCAATCACTCCTTGGTTTCTGGAACTCACTGGAGCTTCTATTTCGCTTATACAGGAGAAAGCTGATGATTGATCAAATCTGAAGCTGTTTACTACTCTTGAATCAAAAGTTGAAGAGTGGCCAAGATGGATTTCTAATGCTATGTGAAGTTGCATCTAATTCACTATTTTTTCTGGGAAGATAATATATCATTGATGACAGAGATTAGAAGACAAGATTTTCAGGATTTATACACTTTCAGTTTTCATGGCTTTTTATGTCTTACTATACACAGTTTTAAACAATTTCCCCTTATTTTTACTTGTATACCCCCTTTGAAGGCATCATATGTAAGCTTCTAATTTTCTAGTGAAATAAAACTGCAAATTGAGATTACAGTTACAAAAAAGTGATAGCATTTGAAACCACATGAAAAGAGTGGTTATTAACAGCCAAACAGCTTCTTCCCTTGGATCTCGGATGGACGGCTGGGATAAGCACAACATGCCAATCAATCAAATCATTGAACTGTCTGACCCTAAGCAAGAAAAAAATTTAATTAATAAAAAGTAAATTGAGTACAATGAACTGTGATTGTTTCAGTTCTAGCACCTAAACTAAAATACCATTTCCATTATGATTCTACCAGAGATGGCTCTTCTTTCCTTGTCATTCTCATAGTTCAGCATTGCCATCTCAAAATAATACTAATCATGCTCTAGAAGGGAACCCCAACAAGAAAAATCATATCCAAGTACCTCCTAAGACTGCAAAAATCTTCTAAAACAGAAGATGTTCAGGATATATATGAGCAAGAAAGAACAACAAGAATCATGCAGACTCGCCACCCTCCGGATCCGCACTGATAGGCTCATCGTTACCTTTTGCCTCTTCAGCTGGTGTGGATGCTTCGCTCTTCTGAGGGCCTGGTCCAGAAGAGACCTTCACCATTGATGGACGCAAGAGCCTATCACCAAGCTTGAACCCTTTCCGGAACTCTAGTAGTATAATTCCTTCATCAAACTCGGTGGATTCCTCCTGCATTATCGCTTCGTGGAGCTGTCATAAAGAGTTAATCAGACTAAGCATTTGCATAGTGGAAAAATCCATGTATTTTTTTGTTATTAAAAGCTGTTATTAAAAGCAATGCCCAACTTTATGTATCAAAAATCATTTGGGTTTTTTTGAAGTCAAAAAATCGTTGGAGTTTGCGAGAGAACCGACCATTAGCGATGTAGATTCATGTTTTCGTGCTTTTTCCATGGTAGATAAAACGTACAAACTATTCTAGCAACAGAAAGGCAACTCACCGTAGGGTCGAATGCACAGCCAACAGTTTCTACAGTTTCAACACCCAATGAATTCATGATTTCGATAAATTGTTTATAAATGCTCTGGTAGCTGTTGTTGATCTTCTCCTCTCCCTCGGTCTCCAACTTGATCTGCGCTTTTGCCCTTTCGAAGTTATCTAGCACAGGCAGTAAGCTCTCGATCAACTCCCCTTGCACATTTGTCATCAATGAAAGTCTCTCTCGCTCGGTTCTTTTACGGAAGTTATCAAAGTCAGCACTGATCCTTAGAATTCGTTCCTTTTCAGCAGACAACTCTTCAGAGAGTAGGGCCACTTTCTTTGCAATAGGTTCTTTCTCACTTTCGAGTGATAGAAGAAAGTTTTCTACATCAGCTACAGTAGTCTGATCATCGTTTGCCAAAGCTTCCTTGTACGATAGCAACAGCGCTGCTAAAGCTGAATTGGTTTTTTCTTCTGCATCGACAATGCCTCCATTGGCAGCTTCCTTCTGGGTTTTGGTTTCACCTTCGTACTCATCCTGCCGAGCATGTTCATAATTAGCAATCTCTTTACAATTAAAAGTTTTCAATTTGAAATTCAAGTGGACAAAAAGGGTGCAACGGAAAACGCCTTCAGGATTCGAGTTAGCAATCTGAGAAGTTCAAGAAACCATGGTATAAAAAACCACAATCATCTAAGAGGAAAAAATTATGGACGTGGACAGTAGCTGAGGACAACATCCTACCTCGAAACCCTTGCTATCATCTGTCTAGTGGTTTTCTTTCATCGGCCCTGTGATTCACGCTTGTTGCACACAATTTACAAGAACAAAAATTGTATGAAAACCCAATGAATATAATGCCAATAATGTATACTCATGCCTATAAAACGAGCATATATCTCCAAGAATTTTTCTTCCAGTGTAGGGTGATATTGCCAAAAGAGCCTTGAGTGATGAGTCTGACCCCCTGTCTTTTGCCAAATAAAAAGCAAAAGAAAAAATAAACACCCAAGGACTGACAAGCATGCAAGTCTTTCATCATGTTAAATGTAATTGAAGCCATGCCAGAATTTAGAATGACCACATTTGATGACTCATACTTTTTCCATAACAATACTAATTCTGGGCGATTACCTGACGGCCCTCATAACTTTTTATTCTAGGCATTAGAGCATAAGTCCAGGTACCAGAGAATGGTTTTACAACAGAAATAAGGTGTATATATCAGGGATAAAGTAGTTCAGAGTACAACCAGCATAGTAGTATAAACGCATAAGTAATATAAATTGCCTATTTTATTATGTTTAAGGACGTGGATAGGGGTGTGCATGGTTACAGAGTTAAACGGTACCCACCCCGATCCGGAAAAAATGACCTTGGACTCCTGGATACTGACGCAATTATTTCCAAATTGATAGGGCAACCCGAATTGAAGAAAAGGTTGATTTGGAGATTTTTCAAATTAGGGATTTCCATTCCTAATTAGTCAATTTTAATTAGCTTGCTTATTTAATCTAAATAAATTGAGATTGCAATCTCAACTCTTTTGGTAGATAAAATCAATTAGAGTCAATTAAGATCGAGTGGGATTTTAAATTTGATTTACTTTCTATTTTTGTAATTCCACCCCTCCTATATAAAGAGGTTGGTAGTCTATTGTGAGAGACAGTTCAGTTGATATGAAAATCTGAGTTTATTTCTCTTTCTCTCTTTCTATCTCTCAGCGCAATCTTCGCATTTTATCCCAAAACCCCGTGCATCCGGCGTGTTCTCCTCTTTCTCCCTCTCCTTCTAAATTTCTTCCACTAAAATTATATCTTTTGACCGTTGCAAATTTCCAACTGCATCAATTGGTATCAGAGCATGGCAACCGAATCATTCCTACGATTCGACGATCCCGTCGAGTATTGGAAGATGCAATACGATTTAAGTCGTCTCTCCTATGGCCGGCACTCACGCTTGCATTTGAGGAAGTTCAAAAAGCGTCTTTTATCAAGCATTAAAGCCCAAGAATGGATGGATGCAACATTCAGTGAAGATTCGCTCGACAATAACAAAATTCAGACCGCTGTGCTTGCTGTCCAGCCTTATTTTGGTGCGGAAAACGAAGGTATTTTTGTTTGAGATGAATATTTTAGGGTTTTTATCACTCGTGCCCCTCTGAGATATCGCAATATCAGTTATGCCCCTATCTTTTTGATAATATCAGTTGTGCCCTTCACTTCTTGTCGTTTTATCACCTGTACCCCTCGAGTTAGTTTCCGTCCATCCCAAACGCAAACGGACGTTAACTTTAGGGATACATCAGGAATTAAATGAAAACAAATGAATTCAAAAGTAAAGACATTGTTCATCTTCCTCATCCCCCTGCTCCTGCCTCCTCCCCCGCCCCTGCGCCCCCAGACCTCGTGCCCCCGCAACCCCGCGCCTCCCCCATCCCCAGTCGACCCACTCCGGCGCCTTCACGGGCCCCCTGGCCCCTGCCTCCTCCGCCCCTGCCTCCTCCCCTCACCCCTGCGCCCCCAGGCCCCGTGCCCCCGCAACCTCGCACCTCCCCCTTCCCCTGCCGACCCGCTCCGGCACCTTCACGCCCCCCTAGCCCCTGCCTCCTCCGCCCCTGCGCCCCCAGGCCTCGCGCCTCCTGCAGCTCCCCATCCCTCTGTCTCGTGCTTCCCCCTCCCCCTACGCCGCCCCGTGTCGCCACCGCCCCCGCCCCCAGATCGCCCCTCCGCCCATGTGCCTAGAGTCCCTCCCGTGTAAAGACCTCCACGGTCATGTCATCCCAGCTGCAGCAGCAACCCCTCGTCCGTGTAACACTACCCGCGCGAAGCTTCCTACGCAGACTGATCTCTGCTTGATCGTCGACTAAAGCACCTCCTCTCCAACCCTCCATCGTGCATCCTACGTGGGCCGACCCGACACCAACCATCGTACGAAGGCCTCCATCGCCACCACAAGATGCCTGAACCACCAGACCGATCACCGTCGATCATTAATGCACAAACCTCCCATCGTGCGTAGGGTGGAGCATGGGTCCGGACCGGCCCTACCCAGCTCGCTGCCCGACCCGCACTAGCCCGACCCAAGCCCAAGCCCACTGCCAAAATGGGCGGGCCTGGCTGATATTTTGGTCCATTTGTAAAGTCGGGCCGGGCTCGGGCTTACATGTGCCAAGCCCATCAGCCCACGGGCCGGCCCGACTTCATACCTGCCTCTAGGCCCGGCCGCCCGTAGGCCCGCGGCCCGCCACCCTAATTCCCAACACGAACCGTTACTTCCATTTCCCCCTGACGGCTATGCCCCTCTCCCTCTCGCCTAACCCTAGCCGCCCGCTACCCTAATTCCCATCCCACGATTCTCACCCGAGTCCCTCCCCTCTCCACCCTGCCGCCTCTCCCTCCCCTCTCCACCTCCCCCCTCGGCCGCTCCACCCCTCCGGCCCATTGGTTGCCGCCCACCGCCCGTGCGCGCCTCTAGCATCAGGCGACAACCCTCCACTCCGCCGCCTCTCCCTCCACTCTCCACCTCCCCGCTCGGCCTCTCCACCCCTCCGGCCCATTGGCTGCCGCCCACCGCCTCGCGCGCATCCGGCAACAACCCTCCACCCCGCCGCCTCTCCCTCCCCTCTCCACCTCCCCGCTCGACTGCTCCACTCCTCCAGCCCATTGGTTGTCGCCCACCGCCCGCGCACGCCTCCGGTATCCGGTGACAGTCCTCCACCCCGCCGCATCTCCCTCCCCTCTCCACCTCCTAGCGGGCTAGCGACCGACGCCGCTTCCCGCAGCCCCGCTCCCAGGTATTAACTTCTGCGGGATTCGTAGGCTGGCCCAACCCAGGCCCGACCCATCATAAGTCGGGATGGGCTCGGGCTTGGGCCCAGCCCTTGATAAAATAGCGGGCCTGGGCCCGGCCCGTGGGCCTGATTTTTTAAATGGGCCTGGGTTGGGCTAGGTTGGGCCCGGCCCAAGCCCGACCCATGCTCCACCCTAATCGTGCGCCCTGTTGATTGCGTGCACCGCCTGCAAGCTCCGTCGACCGCCCCCGCGTGATCATTAGATGGCTCCGCAGAAGATGAATAAGAACAAATGAAGGAGGAAGAAGATAAAAAGAAGTCTGGACAATAATACCCCTCTTAACTGCATCAAGGTTTGAAAAAATCATGATTAAGTCAACTCATTGACGGTCAATCTGACAGAAGGGCATAAGTGATAACGAAGAAAGAAGTGAGGGGCACAACTGATATTATCAAAAAGATAGGGGCATAACGGATATTGCGATATCTCAGAGGGGCACAAGTGATAAAAACTCAATATTTTATTGATACAACCGTTGTAGAGGCACATGAGGAAAAGGGACCTATTTTTTACGACTATTCCGTGGGTGGCGAAGTCGAACTTCTCGATTTGTTCACCGGTGTACTTGCTATCCGGGAAGGGACAGGACATGATAGCAATGTCGAGAAGGGGGATGAAATCCCCGCCGTGGTCCTCTCCGTTACAGCCCAAGAGGCCTTTGCACCGTCACCAACCGAGCAACCCCTGCTCGCATATCACCTTGAGCGCAACTTGCGCAGCCACCATCAATGCCCCCAGCCTTGTGCGCCGCCTGTGCGCCACCTCTTCGGACAGACAAGCCATCCCCGCCATCGTGAGTTCTTCCAATAGCCCCCTCCCCGACACCGCGCATACATCAGGTGCGGGAGTCGCCAACGCCTTCTCTCGGTCACGAGACCCCCTCGCCGAGGTGTGAAATCATGTGGCAGGCAGTACTCCTACAGTTGTGGGTCTCGCCCGGGCCCGCTTCATAACCGGTACAACCATGCGAGCTCCCACCTCCCTCCTTGTCGTCATCACGCACGAAGGGGTTGCGCTAGTGGAGACCCCTGCCATCGACGCTGCCAGAGGTCCCCCTTTCCAGTTCGTCGTCGTCGTTCCCTTGGTATCGGTCCTTGCGCGATCCCACGTCGATCGCATGGCTGGATTTCTAATCCTAGGGTTTCGCGTCGTTCAAAACGAAAGGAGGAAAGAGTACCGCACGGGCCTCCTAGTTTAACTCCCAGGAATGGTCAATCCCATAAAATTAGGGATTTGGGATATTATTGGGAAAATTACAGAGGTATTCCTCCTCCTAAAATTATTTATCAAAAGGGCCAATTGGAGGACATATTATGCTATGAAATCCTTTTAAGTGAAGGGGTAGAACATTTGCAGCCATATCTCTCAGTTGAAAGAAATTACAAACGTAATAGTGAAAAGAATTCGAATTGGGGGGATCCAAACCACCAGTTCAAACGAAACTCTCCAACAACAAACCAAAGATCGAGCAATTCGTCAGGAGACAAATTTTTCAAGCGGAGGAGAATTGATGCAATTATTTCCAAACTGATAGGGCAACCCGAATCGAAGAAATAGCTGATTTGGATATTTTTTCAAATTAGGGATTTCCATTCCTAATTAGTCTAAATAAATTGAGATTGCAATCTCAACTCTTTTGGTAGATAAAATCAATTAGAGTCAATTAGGATCGAGTGGGATTTTAAATTTGATTCACTTTCTATTTTTGTAATTCCACCCCTCCTATATAAAGGGGTTGGTAGTCTATTGTAAGAGACAGTTCAGTTGATATGAAAATTTGAGTTATTTCTCTTTCTCTTTTTCTATCTCTCAACGTGATCTTCGCATTTTATCCCAAAACCTCGCGCATCCGGCGTGTTCTCCTCTTTCTCCCTCTCCTTCTAAATTTCTTCCACTAAAATTATATCTTTCGACCATTGCAAATTTACAACTGCATCAGATACCCGCTCAAATTATATAGGTCGGGTACCCAATCCAATCTCACCTATAACCTATTCGAATAGGTTTCCACGGGTAACCGTGGGTACCCAAATAGATGTAGGTGGGCATGGGTTATCCAAGCTTGTGAGAGTATATACATTATCTAGTTTGTTGTTAACCATTCGATTTCAAATTGATAATCTTATCTCTTCTCCGGCTCATTAAATTTCCTCTAAGTGGAGCATAAAATCAGATCGATCCGGATTATTTTTTATATGGGACAGATCAGGGCCTGTGTTTCCTTCAAGGTGTGGAATCTGGACGAGTCCGATCCGAACCCACAAATATATGCAAAAACCAGGTTCGTCCCAACTTTCAGATGGATAAGAGGAAGGCTTACTAATCCGAGCCAACGGCAACAACAAATTCAATTGATAAGTACCAACTTACCGCGGGATCCTCTACAAAGCGTGTGCCATACATTTGTTAATGCAAGAGTGTGATTTAAGCGGTGGGATTTGAATCGAGATGTGATAGACGACTCGACGTCGTTCATAGAGTTGAGTCCATTGATGTACCTCATATTGATGCACGATTGGTTGAATGGTAGATTTCAATTATGCAATTGGTTTATCTCGAGTTGAGGTGTGCACTACCATGGATAGTGGATTTTGATTGCAACGACCATTGCAAATGCACTTGGTTTAGCTCGAATTATTTGCAACGCCTCGAGTCCTTCCTCCGGCACTGCAAACTCTAGATTGATTGTTCCAATACCACGGATCCTTCTTCCCTTACCGTGAACTCCGAGTGATAATGTCAGTGCTATGAATCCTTTCTCCGATGTCTCTTCTCTCTCACACCTTCAACACCGTCATCTAATAATTATGTGATTATAAAAGCGTAAATTTATCCAATTACGACAATTAATGATGAATGTGATAATTTCATCTATGGATCGAACAATGAGGGTAACAATTAATTACAACAGATATGGTAATCCTTAGCAAAATTTCCATATTTACCATCATAATTGCTAGCAATCTTTAGCAAATTTGCTGATTTGATCATGGACAGCATACAATACCTACAACATCTAACTATATTACGATATTGTATGTTAATAAGTAGCGTTCACAAATAAGTAACTGTAATGGTAAGATGATGAGCTAACTTTATAGAAAAATTGTAATGGCATTTACATATTAGTTAATTAAAGGAAATACAACAATGATTTAAACTGAATGATGATATTTCAAATCGTACCATGGATATCCGTGGGTACCAACGATCTATACATATAATGAAGGCACCTGTAAGAATCGGATACCCATCGAAACGGGTCGGGTACATTAGTGCAGTGATAATGATGGGTCAGGGTGGGTCATGAACAAACAGTTCGGATACCTGCCCCACGAACACACACCTAAATGTGGATAAGTTAAAAATATAACATCGCATAATGTTGTCATGCTAATGGCAATGATTATTAGTGGATAATGTTCGATTGACCAAAAAACTTAAAAAACTCGAGAATAAACAAAAGAGGAAAACATACTAACGTGAAGTTTAATAATTAGCCCTATAATGAATATCTTGTAGAATCCAGACTTAATCGCCTATTATATTTGTCGTGTCAATAGCATACTCAAAAATATTCACGGTAGTGTTCCTATGCCATTAGTTTTTTGGATATAAACTCGGGATTGACCCAAGATCTGAATGGAGGCGAAGAAACCATGTAGTTGACCCTACTTAATTGTGGGAAAAGGTTTTGTTGTTGTTGTGTATGCCATGTATGTGTAGATGCTCCTCTAGTACATGACAACTTATTTATATTCTTGGTTTAAGATTATCTGGTGCAGCGCAAGATGTGGATATCTACTTTAGTTGATATCGATTTCTGAGAGTTGCATTAACTCCTTATGATGCAGTCAATCATGCTCTTAAACTTTTGCAACCATACCCCCTTAATGGGAAAGAATTATAAATTTAATATGGAAGATGAGCAAAATTGGGAGATTCGATCAACAAGCCATTCTCCACCAACAGTTTGAAGATCAAGCAATTCGTTGGAAGACAAATTTTCAGAGGAGAAATGATGCGGCGTAAAACAGATAAATAGGACAGCATTTATCTATTTTTATCTGTTAATTAGAGTCCAATTTTATTTACGAATAATTGAGTCATTGCAATTTTTTTAAACAAAAGAGATCACAAGTGATCTCAATTAGTGGTCAAATGAGGTAGTTAATCAGTTAGAGTCAGTAAGGATAAGGTAGGTTTGAATTTAGATTCAAATCAATTAGAGTCAACTTAAATTTAAATTTCTTTCAAATCTTGTCCTCTTATATAAAAGGGATGGTAGTCTATCGTTTCAAAATAGTTGAAGTTGAATTAAAAATAAGATTTTATCTCTCTCATCTCTCTCTTCTTCCCCACACGATCTTCGCGATTCTTTTTCAAAATCCCTCGTTTTTCCGACGAGTTTTCTCCTCTCAACACCTTTGTTTTCTTCTCAACCAAAATTTCCACCATCAAAATAAATTTTTATCCATTGCAGTTTTTCAATTTGCATCACATATATTATCATGCTTATGTTAATTTTTCCAGACTGTCCTGGGTTTCTCTTTTGAAGCAAAAGTCTTAAGCGAGTACTATTATTCAAAATTTTGTAGTTGAAATCAAAAATATTTTCTCTGCTCCAAATACAATATATTCATTCGGATAATGTGCTTGAGTTTTGTGCTACACATTTGTCGCTTTTTTTAGCTCACATGGCATTATTGATCATCCATCAAGTCCTTTGCGGCAGGATGCAAACACCGACATTTTCTAGATATCACAAAGACTCTCCTCATACAGACTCGGACTCCACATTAATTTTGTGGTGATGATGTGATGATAGCTTGTTATCTCATAAACTGGATGCCCTCCACAATCTTGGGTGAAAAGCACCATTTGGACTTCCTTTTCCTGATCTCTCTTACACCATGAGTGTTTGGGTGTGTATCGTTTGTCCGTATCCTACATCCTAGTCATAACAAGTCCCTCCTCGAGCAGTCAAATGTATGTTTGTTGGTTACTTCCGTGATAAGTAGTGTACTCGTTGCGGAGCAGTTGGAGATGGTTATGGTGGACAGGGTGGAGCTTGCGGTTGTGGTGGATTGTGTTGGACAACTTCACTTGAAAAATAATCCGAGTAAAAATCATATCCTTGCACAGCTCCTGTCTGGATTGAATAGAATAGAATCCTTCCATTCTACTACCACCATGATAACATGAGTCAAATTCCTAAGTAGTACCTGGGAATTATATAAATACCCAGGTTCTACGTAATGTTTTTTTTTACTCCAAAACTACAGAGGTGTCGCATGTTGAACATGTGACACCTCTTAAGTTTTTTTTTTACCCAGGAACTGCGTTAGTGTCGCATGTTGGATGTGCGCTATAGATAACGCATATTCAACATGCGATATCGCCCCTAATTAAGACCCGCGCCCAGCGGCCTTCTCATTTCCCGACCTTGCCCGACATCTCGTCCCTTTCCACCCGCAACCCAGCCGCCCCCGACGCCCTCCTCTCCACCCGCATCTTCTGAGCTCCTCCTCTCTCAACAACACCCTTTTTGGTCACTCCTAGCCCCGCGGAACACTCCTTTTCCGTGGTTTCAGTGATTGGCACCGTTCTAGCTGTCCCCGCTTCTCATTAGGGCTAATCACTTGTTGCGAAGAATTGGACTTGGTAAAACGTTTTCTTTAATTTTTTTGTATCATATGCATGTTATTTTCATTTCTCGAATGTATGACGTTTGCTTGTACGTTGTCTCACGTATTAGGTTAGAATGGAGCAGTTGTATTGTATGTGTCATTTGGGTAGTACACTCATGTCCGGATCGTCAACCAACGTGAGGGGGGTTGTGTTGACTCCTAATATGACTTTCGATGAGATGTTGAACTTGGTTTACCGTAAGTTCAACTTGGATATTGACATTCAAAACATCCGATTATTACATCGCATCCCTCGAGGCCCAGGGGAGGAACCGTCATTTTCATCTATTGTCGATGATGATGATGTGCAGGCAGTTCTTGTCTATGCTCGGACCATTGGGAAATCAATGCCTACCGATATTTATGTTGAAGATGTATCTGTGAGCGAAGTCCCAACTGTTATGACTAACAAGGGACCGTCTGGAGTCCTGAGCACACAAGCAGCAGTTGTCCGCAGCACGCCACCAAGAATTGTCCCTACCATGGGACCCTACTTTGATACGGATGCGCCTGTAACGCAGCCAAGCACGGTTCAGGATTTGGGCTTGAGTGAGCCGTTGCAGCGAGAGGTTAACCGGATGGATCAGGATTTCATCCCTTGGGGGACCGATGATGACCTGGAAGAAGGTAGCGAAGATGTCGAAGATGATCTGATGGACGAGGAGCTCCCAACTGATGAACAAACCATTTGCATATTGGCGGTTTTGTACGAGACACGTCGCGAGCAACTTCAATAGTGTCTTTAAAAATGGCTCCATGAAAGCTCTGGTGCAAGCCGCAGCATTACAGACGACACCTAGGAAGTTCGCGTACTTCATGAGGAAATTACAAGAGTGGAATAATGGAGCAGCTAGATGGTTTTCAACTCATGATTGTCGTCGTGAGCAATGGATCTTGGCCTATGACGGTGGGTATAGGTTTGGTCAGATGACTACAAATCTGAGCGAAAGCTATAATGCAGTTCTTAAAGATGCCCGTTGCTTGCCAATCTCTGCGTTAATCGAGAAGACATTTTATAATTGTGTGTCATACTTCATTCAGCATTTTGAAGAAGCAAGCGCAGCCATTGCTGCTGGTCGAAAATTCACGCATTACGCATCGACAGAGCTGACCCGTTGGACTGCAGCTGCGAATGGACACACAGTAACCCAGGTACAAGTACAACCGGAAATATTGTTCGAGGTGTCTACCAGGGCTCGACGGACGTCTACTGGTATTCGCGGGCGCAAACAGTATACGGTAAACTTGCTACAAAGGAAATGCACTTGCAACAAGTGGCAAATATATCGTATCCCATGTTCCCACGCCATTGCAGTCATTTCAAAGCGTCGGGCTGATGTAGATTCCTATGTTGGAGAGTGGTACACCTGGGAGAAACAGTTGCAGGTTTACGGAGGACAATTTTTTCCCATCGGTGATCGTGAAACATGGCCCGTTAGGAGTCCGCTGGGCAACGGCGTTTGCCCATCGTAGACAGCCCACACACGTGGTGAGACCCTACAGGGATGCTTTTGACATGCAATCACCCGAGCAGGTAATTTTACATTTACAAATTTTTCCTATATCATCAAAACAAATAGTAATCGTAATACAATTTTTGCATTCAGGTATTTTGGACTCCCTATACGGATGAGATCCGCGCCCATCTCCCAGCCAACTCTCTTGAGGGCGAACACATTTGGATAGCTGAAGTGCCTTTGATATACTTCCACATTGTGGAGTATTACTACCCAGGTCGGTGCAAGAGACAATTTGGGGGTCTTCAAGATATCCCACGTAGTTGCTCCACATTTCCAGAACTCCACGCTATCGATTTGAGGGGGAAAGTACATGTGGATTGGAGGGCAAAACACAGCGTGTATATTGCCCGCTGGGATGAGCGGGAAGTTAGAACTGTTCGCATCGATCGGTCCAGAGGGGTACTCGCGACGCCCGCATACGAGCAATGGTATCCGACCATTACTCGAAGATTTGTCGGACGTTTGGGTGCAACTCTGGCAAGCAACGTAAGTACTCGAACTATAATTTTTTTGATAAAATAATTATCAAAACTGTTTCAAATTCACACCTACGTATTTTCCATGGATGCAGCTCGCTCTGTGGAGCCGTGTCTACGACATTGGACACGAGGAATGCCGTGAGATTGCGGCACAAGCGAAGGCGGAAATGACAGAGTGGCTCTCATTACAATTTGCAGATGCTGTCACGTTACATGACGAGCGTGCAGATGTGGCCAGGGAGGAGGCAAGGCGAGGAAGGGCAAGAGGACGGGGACGAGGAAGAGGTCGAGGTAGGGCGCGTGAACAAGTCGCGGAACCCATGGACTTTGAAGAGGCCGCTGCGGAGGATGATAACATTGCGCAAGGAGACTACTTCACACCTGCCACCGAGCGACCAAGAGAGGACTTGCCAACGCCTCAAGCACCGTTGAGGCACGGATTGGCCCCCAGCCAGACACGACCAACTTACTGCACACTAACGCCGCCGTCCATGCCTACATTCGAGGAAGATGCCCCAGGACCCTCTCAAATCCACATGATAGACGAAGCGAACCGTCTATTACCGTTCCATCCTCCAGATTCTACGATTACATACCAGCGGAGGAAAAAACGTTGAATTGTAATCAATGTAATTTTTAATATGAAGCAAAAAATGTAAAGTGTATTCATGAACAAGTCTATATTGAAATGTCTTCTTTGATGTTTGGAATGTCTACAATGTTTGCATTGTCTGGAATGTTTACAAAAATGTCTATTTACATTAAAAGCATGGGATTGGCATGCCTTTTCAAGGGTTAATAAAAACTTGAAATTCCAAAGCCCACACTTGGACAGCCATTTGCGCCGAAAAATTACTGTAAAGATGACGCATTTTGAACATGCGTCATATGTTCAACTTTCAAAGGCCACACCGGCCCCAGCCATTTCGAGGAAAATTTCCTGTAAGGATAACGCATGTTCAACATGCGATACCTATACAGAACATTTCGAGACTTGCGATACCTGTACAGACCATTTCGATAGGAATTCCCTGGATATATGTCGCATGTTGAATATGCGTTATCTATAGCGCACATCCAACATGCGACACTAACACAGTTCCTGGGTAAAAAAAAAACTTAAGGGGTGTCGCATGTTCAACATGCGACACCTCTGTAGTTTTCGAGTAAAAAAAAAATTACGTAGAACTTGGGTATTTATGTAAATCCCAGATACTACTTAGGAATTTGACTCTGATAACATCCATAGTCATACAAGAGATGTAGATAAGACGCCATTGGTCTTGCTACAAAGTGTTGATGAAAGACGCCATCATGATAAGATGATTCTTGAAAACTTGATTGGGACTCTTGATAAGAACTGAAACATAACGAAAGAGTGAGGATGCTTCAACATCCTAGCATTACAAATCACTCCTCTCAATTCTAAGAGATCCAAAAGAAGAGATCAAATCCTCCATATAATACCCCAAAAAAAGTCCTCCATATAATATCAATTTGACGGTGATCATATGGTTCATCCTAACTCCCACAGAACCCAATCCTATGGACATCTTACCTAGTGCCCATGGGACCCACACTCGTAGCCCATGAGGTGTGGACTTGGTGTGTTCTCCGTGTGCATTTCAATGCTGATCTATATATTATTGTCTAGCTTCCAACATTTGACTATCAGTTGGTAGTGGTATTTTTCCACCATTGCTAGAATCCGCAACACACTGCCATTGCTTATCTCTGCAGTTGCACCGCCTGCATCAACATCGTCATTACCATCATCCTTCAACCTGGAATAAGAGTAGGATGCACTGTCGCTATCACTCTCGATTGCCTGATTGGCATTTCCATGTCACGGTCTGGCTAAGAAATCATCAGTGTCACGAGTTATCTGCTTCGCAATCATTGAGTTTGGTCTTCCTCCTTCATCAAGGACAAGAAGACCATTGATTTTCATTCTTTTTCTTAAGTGCTCTCAATTTATAACTATGAGATTCCAGTGACCTCGGCTTCCTTGCCTCCTACTTCCAAAGAGAGCCACTTCCTTCTTCATTGCTTTTATCTTCTTGCTTAGTTATTTCTTTTGCTTCTCTTTTCTTCTCTCTTTGCTTCATTCCTTGCTCATTTTTCTGTATATTCTCATTTGATGTCATAATCTTGGGTTTTGTAATTATTGATCTGTGTAGGTCTATGACTATTTTATGTGATTCAATATTAATTTCTTTTCTTGCTACGTAGAAAAAAACAGTATGGTATTTTATAATGAGGATAGCGGCCTATCGCTCTCTTGTATAGTGGAGACCAATGGGACAATTATACAGAGAACCACGAAATAAAAAAGGACTCTAAAAGGTCCATGACGTTTAAAGCTCTAAACAACTCCATTATTATAGATCTATCGTGCTTGGCTTGGAACTACGTCTCTAAAAGTCAATATAGAGAAACAACTTGAGAAAAATATCGGCAGCCTGTTTTGTAGAGGAAACACGAGAAGTGGACACATACCACATCCAAATTATAAAAGGGGGATAGAGGAAATCTACCTCTATATGCTTTATCTCTCATGAAAGGTGGGATTATTTGCAATAAATTGTGTTACCTTATTGTCACATCTTTATTGTTTGAGAGAAATAGTTCCCATAGAAGACAATTTAACCGATTTCTCAATTGTATTTGAGCCATATAACCTTTCGGGGACTTTTATACAATTCTCTTTTTTCTCTCTCTAGGATTTCACGCTATATAAGAAACCCAGACCCATGGAATAAGGCACAACGATTCATTCTATTCTCCACATGGTATCAGAGTAGTGGTCCTAGACCAGTATTCTGGCCTAAATCCCACCGCCACCGCAAGCTACGCTTGTGTGGGCCTCCTCCTTGCCCTAAGATCCTGCACCTGGCTCCTCGTGCCTCTCCACATGTGGTTGCAGCATCTCTTACTGCTCTGCGTTGCCGCCTAGGCAAACCAAGGGTGCTACATGCAGCCCTGTGTCGTTGGGGGAGGTCCGCGATGCCGCTAGGTATCCTCCAGGGCCACTGCCTGCAGCCTCAGACCACTGTTGCCTGACCATCTCAGCCCTATCTAGGGTGTTGCTTGGGTCCCCGAGTACCCTCTGATCTGTTGTGCAATCCGACTTCAGCACTCACGCATGTTCGTCCATGAGTTCTAGGACACTTTCCCGCCTACGCATGTGTGATTGAACAACGAAACTACTTTCTTGCATGGCCTTAAATTTCAACGAAATTCGGTCGAATTTCTGTCGAATATCGATATCCAGTCAAAATCGAAATTCGACCGAACTAGTACAAAAAATGATCGAAATGACCGAAATTCTGGTCGAAATTCCACCGAAATTCTATTTTGGTCGATACCGAAATGGTGACCGAAACCGACATTTACGGCCTTGCTTTCTTGATCTCTCTACCTTACCACAATGGCATCTCTTCCTACCGAGACAAAGCCCTTGTACACTACGTCATCTATGACGGTACAAGGTACTTTTATCAAACTTAAGGGCACAAAAACTCCGTGCTTTAGTCTCGTTCTTTCAAGGTGTTCATTAGTGGTTAGCGGAAAATCTACATTCTAACAAAAGGTCCTCCAGAAGAGACGGACGAAAGACTACGATACATGCCTCAGAGATAACTACCAAGTCATCACTTGGATGATCAACGGTGTCAAACTCCACATTGTTGTGAATCTACTCTACAAGGACACAACCAAGGACATATGGGACGACATGGGGCTGGAACAGACATCCTCTCGGAAGACAACTAAGTCTCACCTCGTCAGCATCTACATGTGAATCTAGTCTGCATCTCAGGGCAAATTTACTCTCGACGAGTATCCTTTATGAGGAGCTTGGATTTTTCAGCATGCATGTTGTACCAAACAGGTGCAGGAGCAATCTAATTGGTCGGTGTATCGCTTTCTCATTGGATTGCATCCTAAATATCAAGCAGTGAAGGAGCAGTTCCTGATGTATGACACTCTACCATCGATCAAGACTATATTTGATCGTCTCCAGGAACTTGAGACATTTGTTGGACAACGTTCTACTTTACCTCTCCATGAGAACTATGCTCATTTAGCATCATCTTAGAGGAGGACAATAGAGCTTTTTAGGTGGTTGAGGTCGTGAGTTTTGTTGTGGTCGTGGGCGTGACTTAGGGCGTGGACATAACTCGGGTCATGGCCATGGACGAGATACTACTACTCAGTACCCACAGTATACCCACTATGGTCGTTGGAATCATCCATCTGAGCGAGGTTGGTAAAAGTTTGGCTATCCACCTCATCTAACCAATAGTGCCTATGAGAATGCTTATGATGTTGTAGAGGCATCTTTTGATCCAAATTTCAGTGGACAGATGGTCTAACTCAATGTCGTTGATTACTCCTGTCTGATGCAAATTCTATAAAACTCTGGGCTCGCGCTTCAATCAATGGGAGTACTATTAGTCCGGCTACTACTTCAGGTACAGTATCCAACTCTGTCACTACTGGTCCTGCTTGGATCATTAACTCGGGAGCATCTGCACATCTGACAAGAGGAAGTAGTATACCAACCTTCTCCAAACCCTCTTCATCAGTGAAGTCAGTTCAAGTCACCAATGTGTCTCACTTGCACGTTACTACCATCGGAACTAAGGAATTCTCCAAGCTTCGATTGACTGGACTTCATTGTGCTCATGATTTTCCTCTCAGCTTGTTGTCTGTTCATAAGCTTTGTACTGAACTTAATTGTCGTGTGATATTTGATGAATTCTATTGTTATTTACAGAGCATCCGAATGAGACAGATTTTTGGTGGGTGCATGAGAAGAATGGCTTCTATTATCAGGATGCACCCTCTGATTCCACTTTGTCGGTATATGGCTTATGCGCCTTGAGCATCATTCTACCAAGGCCCTCTCCATGATGTTCCCTAAATTCTCTACTTTGAAGCCCTTTCCATGTGAGGCGTGTGAGTTTGGGAAACATCATTGAGCTTCCTTTCCAGTTCGTGCAGAGTCGCATCATACCACTTTTTTTGTTGAGACCATTATGATGTTTGGTGGGCCTATTCGATCCGAACTTAAATGTCACAGATATTTTGTTGTTTTGTGGATGATTACAATAGATCATATTGGCTTTATCTAACAAAGGAACGTTCGGAGATTAATAAGATTGTCAAGAATTTCTTTCAGTATGTCAAAACCTCTTTCTCTACTTGTACAACAACAACAAAGCCTTTTCTCACATTAAGTAGGGTCAGAAAAATGACAAAGCCTTCTCCCACTATAAGTAGGGTCGGTCACATGGATTCTTGCTCAAATCCATGTTGAAAATTTCGATTATTTTCTCTGCTTGTGTTCAAATTATTAGAACTGACAATAAGCTTGAATTCCCCCAACAGGACGACATCATTCTTTGCTTCTCAGGGAATTGTCCATCAGACATCTTGTCTCTATGCCTCTCTTTCGATATTGCTCGGTCTCTCCTCATTCATATGAAGATTCCAAAGTGCTATTGAGGGGATGCCATCCCTACAATCGTCCATCTCATAAATAGGGTCACATCCTCTATCCTAAAGGAGGGCACTCTTTTCTCTCGATTGTACCTCAATGAGTCTCATTTTCCGTTACCTTTGAAGATTTTAGGTGCATTACATTTATTCTTAACTTTCATGCTGCTAACAAATTGTCACCTAGGGCTATCACGTGTGTTCCCTTGGCTACTCTCGCACTTAGACGGGTTGTAGGTGTTATGATCTTGTTGGGCATCGGTAATATATTTCGGAACATGTCACTTTCTTTGAGCATACTAGCTTCTTTATACAGTCTACTAGTGACATCCTTTCGGATCTACCACCTCCACATATAGTTTATAAACGCAAACATACCATTATACATGCTCTTGTTTGTACCTTAAAATGTTCCTTTTTGCAGGATGATATGCCTTGTTCCAGTACTCCCACCACTGTTGCCTCGAATGTGCCTCAGGGGCTTCATTTAGCTCTCCGAAAACCAATGAGGCAATATACTTTTCACCCTTTGTCAGATTTTACTTCTCTTGATGGTTTATCTAGCTGTGGAAAGAGGTTTACATATGCTCAGATGGTCACTTCTATTCTCAAAGTTCATTACAGTGCACTACAGGACCATGGCGGATGAAAAGCCATGGATGCAGAGATGAATGACCAATGCAGAGATGAATGACCATACCAAGGCACGTAGGATCTTGTGTCAAGCCCCTCGGGAGTTCGACCTGTAGCATGCTGATGGGTCTTCACAACCAAATAGTCGTCTAATGGGTCTATTGACAGATTGAATGCCATACTGATTGCAAAACGATTCACGCGGACTTAAGGGGTTGACTATTTCGAGACTTTCTCTCCAGTTGCCAGAATGTGGAGTATTTGGTTGTGCGCCTCTTATGTTGTAAATGGATAAATGGACACCTCCAGGATCCATTTACCTCATCCATGTGTTTAGTCTCACATCTACCAGTGGTGAGACTTGGAGGCTTTGTGGATGATATATAAGAAGCCCTGGACCTCTCGTATCCATTGAGAAAAAGCAATGAAGCATATGGCCCTTTTATGCCTTCTCCTGTGGTTCATCCCGCTCCTTAGGGAGGGGGATTCTACATAAAATCTCGTTGTTCGTAATGTTTTATTATGTATTGCTTTGATACGCTTCCGCATCATATTTTCTAACATGGTATCAGAGCGGGTCAGTTTTTGGTTGATTTTGGTGATTTATTCTTGAAGATTTATTTTGATCCATGTTCATTTTTTATTCCAAGTGCTGGAAATCGTGCGTTCAAGATCTGTTCATGTTCTAGGGTTTATATGAAAACCCTGGTTCCAGCCATCGAGATTCCAAGTTGTCATGTTTCCAATGATTACAAGTTTGCTAAATTGTAGCTTGCGGATATCTTTACGAAGGCACTTATCAAGAAGTGGCACTTATTTCTTGCTTCCAAGTTGGGCATGCCGCATGAATGATGGTTGTACGTCGGCTTAACGGAGAGTAGCACTTGTTTCTTATTTCCAAGTTGCCAATGTTTTTTAGGAACATGCTCCACAAAAAGATTGCAAGCATGGACAGCATGCATCTCATGTCCTCCCATTTTGTGTGATCGGAGATTTTGTCATCATGTAAAATGCAAAAGAATAAAATGGCTACATAATCAACTTCAATAACTCCTTGAGATCTATGTTGTTCTTTAGCCAGACTTCAAGGCTGTCTTCCGAAGATTTTTTCCTTTTTTCCAGATTTGCTCAGGCTACATTCTAGGTAGCAGAGAGAATGGTCTGGACTCTGGATTGTGCACTCTATATCTTGTGTTTACTTGGGTCGATATTAAAATAAGAAGGTTCTAGCATATGGTCCATTTCCTAAAATTACAGCAAAACTCCGGAAGAAAACATCCCTTTCTGAAGCCATTGCATTTACAACTATACATTGATGTACAAGAGATTCATACTTCTCTAATGTCAAAAGGCATTCCATAGGTCTTCTTTCTGTATAGAATCTATAGATTAGTGTGTGCTATTTTTGTGACATTGCTTGTTTGAACAGTATTGTTGCATAATGGTGCTAATATGTATCAGTTGACTATTTGCAATAGAAAACATCATGTGAAGCAGTGCGTCAAACAGGGGAGAAAACCACACAATATTTCTAGCATTTAGTCTTATAGCTCCAAATTAGGTAGATCTCATTAACCTTGGGGAACTATGAGACAAGTTATGCTCACATTTTCTATCATGTAAACAATTACTGGTTGATGACAATTGACAACTACAAACATTTCTTAATGTATTCCGTGACTTCATACAATAATTATTTAGAAGTTTATATTCGCAAAGAATAAAATATGTTTTCTCGTCCATTACAAGAGTCTCTACACCCCTGTGGAAGAGCAAAAATGAGGACAAAACCACTACTTGGACGGCTAACTGAACATGTTTGCATATAATAGTTGTGCCCACTTATAATAACTAAAAATGCACATTTTTCTTATTTGTCCATTTTGAAAAATATTTTTGTTTCCCCGTAACATAGTGATGCACAAAATAGTGGCCCTTAAAAAGATGCCACGGTGGAAATAGAAAATTGGCCATTGACAGCAAATCATTTGGTTTTTATTTTGTCCTTTTGGTAGCATACATCCCCAGCAATTGTTTACAACCACGTTCATTTCAGCGTGATAAGAGAAGAACATGAACTTCGGATGATGGATAACCCGAGTGATAACTTTTGTGGGACATTTAACTCTTTGTTTGTTTGTTGGCAAAGGTTGCGCATTAACCTGAATGGTCTAACGTCGAGACAAATGCCCACTACCAACCGAGATTTTCCTCAATTGGACAAATAAGTCCATACCACCTTGATTGCAAACACTTGTAATCAAGTTCCAACCCAAATTTAGCCTTCTAGGGATAACCTCGGCTTTGGTTAGCCACATATTGCAACTCAATTCCATCAACCTATCCAACATATATAGATATGTACAAATTCTCTAAATTGTTTTTGGTAAAAAAAAGTGGTCTCACCGGTTTTCTCATCCGAAATCACTAGAATGTTTGCCCTATGATGTCAATTCCTTAAATCCGCATTGAAAGATTGGGTTACAATATGGCCCATATCATGCACATCCGTTAGTTACCAGAATATTATATGCATCAAATTTCTTCTTCTATTTCTATCATATAAAAAAGCATTTTAGTGCTAGAAAAGGCTTAATCTCCGTCTCCGCTCTTGTTTCTCTCACCTTGCAGTGAACTCGGCAGACATACTTTTTTCGGCTAACATATGAGGATCTAACCATCTTTTTTTATAGTCATTTATGTGCACTTTCATTTTTTGAAAGAAAAAGGGCTTCCACCGTAAAGGTGTGAGCCCAAAAACGTCGCCATTAATCATCAAGTCAAAATATACACACATGTAAACAGGTAATACAATCAAAAATTGCGTAGTCCATAACTCAGCCAGTGCCTTAGCAAGTGCCACTACATTCTCAGCATAGAATCTATTCTGGTGGAAAATCACACCATATCGTGCTAGCCAGATCGACCAAATCATAGCTAAACATTCCGATCGCTCCTTCTCTGTGCCCTGCCAATTTTGACCAATCGAGTCCCAAAAGCCCGAACCAAGGTTGCAGAAAGCAATAGTCGATACTCGACTGGCGATGTCACTGACTAACAGTTGGGCAACTAATCGGATTTAGCCGGCCATTAGTCAATTTTGAATTTTTAGTTATTTAATTATATAATAAATCGTTTTTATACATAGATTTGTACATTTTTTATACTTTTATAATAAAATAAAATAAGTAATTGACTTTAAATATAACATTATTGCATATTAGAATAAGTATGCTTATGTATTAACATAGATTTGTATATTTTCTATACTTACATAATGAAACAAAAGAAGTAATTGACTTTAAATATAACATTAAGCATATTAGAATACGTTTGCTTTTAAAAATGCAGAAGGCAAAAAAAATAAAAAAGTTTGATATAAAAGTCGGCCGATTTGTCAGCAGACTATGCCGACTAGTCGGCCCGACTAATGGTTGATTAGGCCTAGTCGAGTCGGCTACCCCCCCCCACCCCCCGACTCGACCAGTCGGACCGAATAGTTGGCCTAGTCGGCCGATTTTTACAAGCTTGGCCTGAACTTTTCACATGGCCAACTCATGCACCCAAAGAAAAGGTGATCAGCCTCCTCCACCTCCAACTGACATCAAGAGCACATAGGATCAACAGCCTGGACAAAGGCGCAAGCCTACCACTCATGGAAAGTCTCCCTCTTCTAGCAGCCACAAGAAAACCTTAATTCACGATGGAATCTTCCAACTCCATAATCTTTTGCAGCCGTTGACGCACCCTCCTAGATCGAAAATCACAGAACCTTTGAGTGCCATGTATGCCTTGCCAACCAAAAATTTTCCATCAAACCAGCTCCAACCATCTCTGCCCTCAACAGGACCCTCCACCTCGTCGTCCAACTATGCAAGCAAGGACATACGCTCCTCCACCCTCTGATCAAGCAGGTCAGACTGAAACTGGGGAAAGAATGAATGTCCATACTCTCCATACCACAGTTCCACCACCGAACAACAAGGATCAGAGGCCAAAGCCATCAGCCGCGGAAATCTATCACCCAGGACTCCGTGTTCACTCCAGTCATCCGTCCAAAATCTAAAACTCGTGTCGTCACCCGTGACTAGTTAGAATGACCGTATCTCCTATATCACACAATAAATACCCTACAAAACAAGGATAGGGCATGATCGATAAAACCAGAAGCAGGGAGAGAGGTGCTTGACCCATAAATCTTTCTGATCAGAGAGCAAACCAGGCTGTCACAGTCACCCCAGATACGAGTTATCCACTTGCCTAGCAAATCCTTATTCATCTCCTCCAAGCTGCGCACGCCAACCTCGCCATCCTCCTTTACAGGAGCGAACCGGAAAAAATATCTCATGATGCTCTCCAGCTTCTTATGCACACGGACGGGCATCAGGCTAGAGAGGAAGAAAATGAGAATAGACGACAGCACCGATTTCAGTAACACCAGCATGCCACCTCTGGACAGGTAAGTAGATTTCCACCATACCCGTTTTTGTTCCATCTTCTCTACTACAAGTATCCAATCTGCTGACAGCATCCTCCCATAAATCAACGATACGCCCAGATAATGTAGCACCATCTCTCTACGAGGCGATTGAAGCTAGCCCGCACACAACTTAGCCTCCTCGTCATCCAAAAAGAAAGGGACGAACTCCAACTTCGCCACGTTAAGCCTTAGCCCTGAGACCATCCCAAAGAGATCCAAAATCTTAGAGAGACCTCGACAGCTCTCATGACTACCTTCGACAAAAAGTATCGTGTCATTCGCATATTGGAGGATGGGAACAGAGATCTCCTCCTGTGAATACCATCCACAAATACCCCTCGACACCACACGATCAATCATGACCACCAAGGCATCAGCCGCCAGAACAAAGAGTAAGCGGACACCTCTGTCGAACTCCATGTTGCGACTGAAAGATATTGCCCTTCGGTTAACCATCAATCAGAATGGTGCATGAGATAGTCATAATACATCTCTTCATCCAGGCTATCCATCTATCCGGAAAGCCTCTTCTATGCAGGGATGTCCAAATGAATCGTCAGTCAACACTATTGTATGCCTTTGAGAAATCAACCTTCCATAGCACTCCTCTAGTCTTCCTTCTGCGCCAATCAACGATGATCTCGAATGCCACAACCACGCTATCCATGAGTTGTTTGCCTGGTAGAACGGCGATTTACACCGAAGAAACAACCCTGTCCATCACCCCTCATAGAAGGTTTGCTTTTTAGCCACAATCAGATACAATGCATTCGTAGAGCAATTGGAAGATAGTCCTCCAGCTTTGATGCACGATACTTCTTGGGAAGCAAGAATAAGAGAGATTTGTTGTGTCGCTCAAAGCCAAAATTTCCCCCTACAAACTCCTCCATCATCTCCATTACCTCCAAATGCACCATCTCCCAAAACTATTTGAAGATGAGGATCGAAAAACCGTCCGGTCCACGACATCCATCAACATTCAAACCAAAGACCGGTGCCCTGTCCTCCTAGACGGTAAATGTTTGCGTCAACTCCTCTGAATCCTCAAGGATGATGGAACTCGTCCCAAGTTCGAGCGACCTGGAATCGTTGCGTGTAAGCGCCTACTCATGTCTCGAAAGTATCTTGTCACTGCTCTCACGATCACTTCCTTCCCTAAGTGCATTACCCCCCACCCCCGACTTCGATCGAAAAAAATCATATTCCTATTCTCCTCCACAAGAATCCTTTGGACCAAGCCCCTGCTCATCAGCTCATCGTCGTCCAACTCTCTATGCCTTTGAGAAATCAACCTTCCATAGCACTCCTCTAGTCTTCCTTCTGCGCCAATCAACGATGATCTCGAATGCCACAACCACGCTATCCATGAGTTGTTTGCCTGGTAGAACGGCGATCTACACCGAAGAAACAACCCTGTCCATCACCCCTCATAGACAGTTTGCTTTTTAGCCACAATCAGATATAATGCATTCGGTAGAGCAATTGGAAGATAGTCCTCCACCTTTGATGCGCGATACTTCTTGGGAAGCAAGAATAAGAGAGATTTGTTGTGTCGCTCAAAGCCAAAATTTCCCCCTACAAACTCCTCCATCATCTCCATTACCTCCAAATGCACCATCTCCCAAAACTATCTGAAGATGAGGATCAAAAAACCGTCCGGTCCACGACATTCATCAACATTCAAACCAAAGACCGGTGCCCTGTCCTCCTAGACGGTAAATGTTTGCGTCAACTCCTCTGAATCCTCAAGGATGATGGAACTCGTCCCAAGTTCGAGCGACCTGGAATCGTTGCGTGTAAGCGCCTACTCATGTCTTGAAAGTATCTTGTCACAGCTCTCACGATCACTTCCTTCCCTAAGTGCATTACCCCCCACCCCCGACTTCGATCGAAAAAAATCATATTCCTATTCTCCTCCACAAGAATCCTTTGGACCAAGCCCCTGCTCATCAGCTCATCGTCGTCCAACTCTCTAGATCCTTCCAATACATCAAGTCCCATCCCCTGCATCTGAGCCTCATTCCTTCTCGACTCCCACGCAGCGTGCAACTCCTTCTTGAATCCCTCCAATCTGTGCCACAGTTCTCGAAGCTTCAAAACGAGCCACAACATAGCAGAGCCCTCTACTGATAGGCCCTCCCAGAAGGAGATGACCATCTCACGGAGACCTTCTTCCAACAACCAGCAATGCTCAAATCTGGAGGATGCCCCTCGCCCGCTACACGTGTCTAGACACAGAGGCGTATGTGCACTTACATTGCAAATGCTTCCCAAAAAGGATGTAACTTTTTTACTTGGCATCAGTGCCGATTGTGCAAATGGTTCTTGTTTGGTTGGGTGTAGGATTAAAAGTATAAACTAAGAGGGAATAGATTATGATGGGGCTTGTTACTTATCCCTACTCCTGGCTGGAATTTTAATTTTAGAACAACCTGACGATTCCAGATAACATCATACGACCAAACCAGGATTAGATGTGTAGACACTGCTGGTTTTGCACTTCCAAAAACATTCCATCCAATATTTCCAACAAATGGCTAACTACTCATCCCGAATCAACCAACATGAATCTTTTAAAAAAAACATCTTTTTTGCCAAGAACTCACTACGCAAGTACGCATATAATTAACCCCCACAAAAAATCGTCAAGTGCTACATGACATTCTTCGGAAACACTTGCAACCACATGTGACA
Organism: Ottelia alismoides; assembly: GCA_037367405.1. NCBI lineage: Eukaryota > Viridiplantae > Streptophyta > Magnoliopsida > Alismatales > Hydrocharitaceae > Ottelia > Ottelia alismoides. Next base: position 195,873 of record JAZKJV010007569.1, on the reverse strand, counting down.
TAAAAAGGGTCAAAAACATGGGCAAAAAGCAGAACCAAGATAGCACCTTTCCACCCAAACCAAAGCACCTAAACCCCAAAATCGAAAAGGGTACCTCAATTTCGGCCGTATTTTCGACCTGGTCCGTCTCCGTTGCCTCCCCGTAAGAGGCCCAGGTGTGAACAGTCGAGAAAGGATGCGCCTTTCTGGGGAAAGGAGCGATCTTTAACTGGTAGGAAAGCCCTGGAGGCCTTCGCTGCCTGGGGGTGAGGCCTCGGAACCTCCTCTGGGCGTAGGTGAGGCGCGAGGTGCGTTCTCCGGGGGGAGGGAGGGAGATGGAGGCCCGGAGGATGGAAGCCATTGGATGTGGGGGCTGGAGGAGTGGGGTGCGACCGTGCGAGCAGAGCAGTGCTTGTAGAGTTAAAGGTGAGGTGAGGGAGTATGGGTTTTATGAAATGGATAGTTATCTTCACGAGATGGTAGAATCAAATATATTTATTGAAATGTTATATTTGTAGACATTCATGTCACAAACCACCACAAAGGTAAAATCAAAGGTAAAATGAAGATAAGAAATTTGAATTCAAAAAAATAGTGATTCTTTTAAATAGACAATCATCCATTCTCTCACTCTCATCTTGCCATAGTGTAAAGAGTTTACTTTCTGTTATATTTAGCAACATTAAAAAATCAAGTCATCAATTTTCCAGAGATTTATAATATTTTAACATGTTACTGTCTTTGTGTTTTGATGAGTAAATATATCGATGGATGAGGGATTGTTTACCCATTCTCCTAAATATTGTACTCATTCCCCATCGTTGCAACTCGTTCTAGTGAAGAGTATCCTAATCTCTTGAGTGAGATTAGGGTTCATGTGCGTCCATAGTTTGTCCATCTCTGCAGGGTTTCCACGTAAATCCTTATTTTCTTCTTGTTGTTTGATTTACCGACATGGTATGATGGATTCATTAAGGTATTGGTTTGTCTTTCACTATTTCTGATATCTGGAAACCTTAAAGACAACATTTTCTGAATCCCTAGTGTGGCTTGTGTGGTCTTGTTTGCTCCTTCTCCCAAGCACCCTGGTCGCAAGTCCCCTTGTGCCCCAATGCTCCTCTCATGCATTCCTAGTGCCCAAGTAGCCTTATCGTGCGACTTAAGCAACAGAGCTCCTCTTGTGCCCTTGTTGCACTGCCCCAACATGTCGCGTACATGCAACCCTTGCCCCTAAGCCCTCGTGTCGGAGCACATGCGCCATTGCGCAAGAGCACATGCGTCATAGCGTTGAAGCACTTGTAGCCCCTCGTCCGTGAAGCCCTATCATCAAAATCCCTTGCACCCACATCGCTCCTTGCGACCCTAGCGGACCTCTTGTGCTCTCTACACCTCTCATGCGCTCCCATCTCACGTACAACCCTCTCATTGTGAACATGCAGTTTGTGATTCCTTACACGATGAGAAGGGTTCCCTTCACCTCTTCTTCTTTGAGTGAAGCACCATGTGGTGGTGAAGATGCCCTTTTTGGGTGGTTTACTGACTGTGAAAAAGGACTGTGAGCTTTCCAATATGCCCTAACTTGGTGTTCTCTCGCTTGATTTGGAGATCGAGGGATTGTATGGGTCCTTTCTCTGTAAATCATGCTTCATAGGATTCTTTTTTGGTTTTCTAGCGTGTATTTTTTTCTTTGCTTGTAGTTCCATTTCCCTTTGACTTGTGCATATATCGTGGATATAGTTACTATCAAAATGGACAATGTTCCATAACAGTTTATCACGATCAAGTTGATGAAGAATAATTATTTGATGTGATTTGTTGGTATGAAAGTCACGTTGGCTTCTCAAGGTTGTGGAGGTTACATTAATGGATGGACAAAAACTCTATCTATTATTACAAAATTTTTTAGCAGTGTTGTGTAGAAAATAGTCGATATAGGAACTAAATCATCAGTGTCGTGTCTCCAGACATCCAACCACTTATTCTTCAAAAGAAGCCGGCTACAAAATAGCGGCCCATGCTTGGGAGTATGTATAGGCAACAGAAACGGGATATCGGTATGTATTAGCTAAGCAGAGAAGTTTACAACATGAAATAAGGGGAAACACTGCAATAAATAGTGGAATTTGCATCCACGAAGATGGTCTCAATATGGACGCAAAATGCCCCTAAGTGAGCGAGCAATGTTTGCGGTCACCAGTAAGGCGTCAGCTCTGTGATCGCGTATGGGCACCTGCAAACCCTAGTGCAACCAGGACATGGTTGTGTTCTAGTCCCAAAGCACGACTATAATGATCCCAAGTGGTCACACATTGGGTTTGACTCGAGAATAAAAATAAGGTTGGTGCAACTACGTGAGGGATTGCTTGTGGACGCAAAACCTGTCAAAATAGAAGAAGAAAAATAAATGCCTAGTTATATTACCTATTCGAGCGCAGCTCTGTTGTACCTGCACTCATATTTTCCTCCTCCTTAATCTCCTCCTTGAAATACCTTGTACTTGTTCTCCTCCTACTCCCCAATCTCCTCCATCTTCTTCTTCCATCTCCTCCTCCTCCTAAATCTCTTTCTTCTTGCATCTCACTCTTCATCTATTTCTAGCTTCTTTTTCCACTTGTATTCTTCTCATCCTTTTCTTTAGTCTCCTTCTTCTTCCATCTCCTTCTTCATATGTCTCTGTTCTCTCAATCTGAACTTCTTCTCCTCCTCCTTATCCTCCTCAATCTAATTCTTCTTATATTTCTCGTACTTTTATTTCTCTTGTTTTCCTCCCCTCCTAATCCTCTTGTTTTTTACTCCTTCACTTGTGATTCTCCTTCTTCCTCGTCCCATCGTCCACCCCCTCCTTATCATTCTCTCCTTTGTCTCCTTCAATCCTTATTCTCCTTATTTTCTCTCTCCTCGCTTAGGCTTCTTCTTCTCGTACTCTTCTCCACACACTCCTCCTCTTCATCATTCTTCATGCTCCTATGATTCATCTTCTTCTCCTCCTACTTTCTCCTCTTCTTCTAGCCCTCTATCTCGTTGTCATCCTTCCACTTCTCCTTGCATTTGACCAGGTTGGGCTAGTGCAAGCTCATGTATCACGATGCATACAACATTATTCTCATTCAAGAAAATACACATTCACATAGACATAAAAGTACTAGCATATGACAAACATTAATCAACCGAGTCAAAATCACTTGCAACAATAATAAGTTAGGTATAAATACGCATTTATTGGTAGAATTCTAAATTATATACATATGTACGTACATGTCTACCAATTGTAATGTCTAATATTATTTAAAAACTAAAAATACTCTCTTTGTATATAACAAAAATAGAAGAACATCGTTGCTCCCTACTTCCTCCACTTATGCGAGATCACCTCGCTTTTATCCTTTTTCTTTACATTTGCCTCTCCCTTTCTCTTCGTTCTACTTCTTCCTCCTCCATCTCGCTAATCACAACTCCGTGAGGAATCACCCATTGTAGTACGCCATCTTCTTTATCCGACTCATCGTCTACTTCATCTTCTTCCTTGTCAGCATTGATATCCTCCCAGATGAACTTCTCCTTTTTCAACTTTTGAGGGCTTCTTGAAATATATAAAATATTATTATATGCATAAGAATAACAAATTTGAATGTAGTATGCAATCCATTACCTGGCATAGATACGGGTCTCCAAGGTGGTAAGTCGGGCATTTATACCATCTAGTGTGCTCGGAACTTTGTCCATATCATCATATATTTTGTTTGGTTTACTAAACCCACATTGGGCCTCGATGTATGCGTGTATTGCGAGGGTGTGGACCATAGGCACATGTTGTACCAGGAGTATCACAACTAGAGTCCGAGGAGAATTTGGGGTGGATTTCCCCCAAGGCTTGTCTTTTGTTAGTCCCCACCTATCATCCATCAATAACCTCCAACCATAGCTTAGGATCAAATCTTAGTCGTTCTTTTAAAGGAATGGATCCATACTTCTCCTTGAAAAGGGCGTCATAGTGATCCTATTGAGATCAATAATTAGTAAGTAAACTTAGCATCGTAAATGCTACAAGCCTAGGTATAGAAGAGTACATTAGGTACTCCCAGGTGCACCCTATTGTAATCCAAAAAAAAACAAGTGCAGTCGAACTCACTGATGGCCTCTCCATCTTTCTGAAAATGCAAAGAAGGACCCACATGTTTGGAAAATTGCATAAAGCCCCCTCCAAGTTTTTATATTTGCAATAAGTCTTTCTTATATGTTTTTAAATTAGTTTCGAACTGGGTGCCACTTAAAAACATATTTGATGCTCTTTAATATGACACATAGTATAACTTAATTGGACATCACTTATTGGACATAAAATTTCCTTGACTTTGCTTTTTTAATTAGTTTAAAAATTGCATAATTTACCATTAATGGAAATAAATAGCTTAATTGAAGTCTGATTCATACACAATTTAATTATAAGATTATTATCCTGATTCAAGAACCTTTTAATCGCTATTTTGTGGTTGAAATGACTTAAGATATTAAGGAACATAGGTGCATTGATTCACTTGTCCTCTTATTGATAAATGCATTTTGATGTGCTATATTAAAGAGAAAATGGGCTTGTATGGTCTCGAGTATTTGCCGTGCATTTGATTCAACAGGTTTATGGTTGTGTTAGCGGTATCATTTTATAACATTTATGAAGCACTTTAACTTGCATGGAAAATCACAAAAATACCATGAATTTCACTGAGATAATTTCAAGAAAGGGACGAAAACGGGCCAGGGATGACTAGAGATCGAGGGGTATGAATGAAGGTTCATGTGAAATTAGAAATGGGGGCACTCGAACGGAGGCAAGATGTGCCAAAATTTTATTCAGGCAGGTGGATAAGTCAATCAGGTAGCAATATTCAAGAAGAGAGCGGGTCAAATAGATGAGCAAATCGGCTGGGAAAAGTTATGTAAGAAACTCTGGCGAGCAAAATAAATGAGTTAGCTAGAAGAAGGGGAGGTTGACCGGGGTCAACAGACCCGGGTCCGTCCAATGGGAAGAGGACATGAATAAGACAAAGTTCACTAAAGGTCAAAAAATTCAAGGAAATGCTTAATAACTTAAACTAAAAATTGAAAATGATTTTAAATAAACAATATAAATAAAAATGTAAAAAATTAAAGAATCCTAATTTCAATGATTTTTAAGAAATTAAATAATTTGAATAAATAAGTTAAAATAAATATTAACATTTATTCATAAGTATTCTACCTACATATACAATACTTCGATTTTTAGTTAATTATTTTTACAAACAATATATGATTTATTATTATATTTATTAACAATATTTTACAAATATTTTAAATATATTTTATTTTATTTTTACGAGATAATTTATTTAGTGAAATAAATAGGTATAATTACTATATACATAGTGGTATATATACAATATATGCAATGAATTTAATTTCGATGATTTTGATTTTTTATTTTAATTTGTTGGATAAAGATACAACATTTAAAAAAATTTAAAAATACAATATGAACAAATATATACATGAAATAAGTAAAATAAAATATCCACACACATATAGTACATGCACAATATACAATACACTGCAAAAAGCTATATTTTACATCTCTGTTTATTTTATTTAAAGTGCAGTGAAAGTAAGTTTGCTTATTTTTATAGTTTTTATGGAGCAGATATGAATCTGACAAGTTTGACTTTGTGCCTTTTTTAAAGTGTGATTGTTTATACATATATAATGGTTCTTCTTGCAAATATTTTTAATAATTACAACTTATTTTTACGTACAAGTTTCAAGAAGAAAATATTTTTATTTAAGATGAATTGAATGATAAATAAAATAGTAGAAGGGTTTATATACAAAATAATGTGTATGTACAAAAATGGATAATGAATGAAGATAAATTTTCTTTACGGTTCTACAAGGTTGCCTTATCTCCTCCTACCTTATTCCTTGTTGATAGGTCAAGTCTTTGACCTTCTCTTGGGGTAAGAGTCAGTCTGTATGTATTATATATTGGTTTCCCTTTATTTATTTATTTATTTTAGGTTAAAAATAAAGATTTTTGTACAATATTGACAAATAATACAGAATAATAAAAGAAGTATTTTATTAACATTTACACGTGTTTAAGAAGATATTTTAAGTTAAAGTAAATGAATAAAGATGACGAAATGCAAATTCATCACTTACTCATGCTAAAGAAACATATAGTCACTCCTACTCAGGTATTGTGTGGTTCTACATGGTATGTATTCTCACACTCTCAACATCAACATACTATTAAGAAAGGCGAAAGGCAAGTTAACATAGACCCAACATGGGTCAAGATTGCAGACTTTCCATTATAGTAAGAGGACTAATGGAACAAATGGAATGTTGAACTTAGTTAGGATGCACGTACCACAAGCACATGCCAGAGGAGGCACCTAACACTAAGGTATTGAGTACCTTGGAATCATGGCATGAGGTCCTACATGGGCGAGACTACAAACTATCTGTTATGATAAAATTTGGTTAATTGTATAAAGACAACACGAGAGGTTAAGCATCAATGTCATAGAGGATCAAATGACTTTGTTGTGCATGATCCCTACAAGAGATTAGATTGACTTAAGATCTAAGTTTAGACCATACGGATAAATATTTGACAAATGGTAGGATATGCGGTGATATGATATGAAATGTATGGTGACTTGGAGTGGATTGAAATGATTATGAGATTTATATGAATTTCCTGGAGAAAAACGAAGGTAGTCGTAGGTTCCCTTGACTACTTGAGATTGAATGAATGATCTAATCACTGTCTGTGATATTGCACCGCCTAATTTGTGTCATGTGCTATAATGGACTTTAATAGATGGGTAGTGTACAACGACAGTCCATGACGATTCATGCATGATCTGATTTTTAGCCTCACTTGTCGGAGTTAGCCCATGCGAGACGAGATGTATGTAAACCTTAGTGTTAGATTGATTGAAATGTTCCACCCATCGAAGTTAGTCCATGTAAGATGAGAGTAATCAGACAAGTGAAATTAAGGTTGTCAATGACATTATGAATGAATGTTAGTATGTGTTTATCCTATAGAAGTTAGTGTACCTGAGAGTGTGATGAAACTCTCACGGTATGTGTGAGTCCTAGATGGATTGTTAATTATGGTTCTGGGGATCTCTCGATGTGTTTCACGACTTTTCGATTGAGCACGATTTTTTAGGTACTATCAATGTGTCTGGTTCCCTAGTAAGGCACTTGTCGGAGACTTGTACTTCGTCATAAGGGTGTATCCGATGTAGTCCCATCTTATCCGTAGTGTGCTCGTCCCAGGTATTCCCCTAGTAGAGGGTAAGCATGGTCTAATGGGTTGAAGTTGATAACTAGGGTTTTGTTTGCTTGGTTACACCAATGCATGGTCTGTGATTGTTGAGATTTTGTATAAGTGTTGAAACCTGGCAATTATAAAATGTTAGTTGCCTTATCATACTATTGCATGTGTATATGTATACGACCAACCCGAATGAAATACGTTTACAAACATAAGAGCGATGAACTCTGGATATTGACAACAATTAATAATAATAACACTTATAGAATACACGCGATGAATGTTATAGCGCATATAAAGATAAACCCTTGTAGATAGGTACACAAGTGAAAATACATTAAGGAAACTCAGATCAATAAATAATATCATAAAGTTATTAATAATAATTTAGCATTAACATCTCTCTTGTTTTTCTCCGGTCGATGAGAGGTAAGTTATGACAAGTAACTTTTAGTCAGGTTTTCTAGGACCCTATGCATTGTAGTATCGTACCAATGCGTAGTGCGCTTATGATGTTTTGTAGCGACTCATGCACATCTTAGTATCATGTACACGTTCCCCATACATTGGAGTCACGTTATGAAGTCGGTTGGGTTGCATTTTGTCAAGAGTGCTTCATAGTGTTGAGTTGATTACCCATGTAGTCATTCTTATACACTTTGCAATTTTTACCTTACCTTGTAATGTGTTATAACATCGTATTGAGCATTTTCTCACAAAATACCTATTTATGTGGATCTTACAAGTGTTTTCATGAGTTGTTGGCGTAGTAAGCAACATTAGGGCTTCAAACAGTTCTATGTTGTTGCGCCATTCCGGGTACTGATTTACTTTGTATAGTTGTATGATGTTGTTATAAACATTTTTGTAGCTTCCGTTTTTAAAATTTTCAATCATGTTGATAATTGCACTTTGAACTCTATTTATATTGTTCATTTATAAGTTGCAAGGAACCATGAATATGATATATTGTTGGAGCATACATTTCAATTATTTCACCTTTTCTAACTCTTTAACATCTTTTAGAAAAAAATGGATTAATAATGATTCATATCTTTGAAAAAAAATTATAATCGATTTTTATATATGTTTAGATGAGCATAATGAAAAATACGAGGATAAGCGACGAGTAAAGTTTACATATGTTTTGTTGATTTGAGGATAATGAAAGGAAAAGTGCTAGACCCATATATGATGGATGTTGTAACCATGATGTGACCCTTTATTTTGGGATAGTTTTTACGAAGATAAAACATACTTATCCCGTAAATAGCCATCTATTTCAAGATAATTCCATTTATCGTGGGACAAAAATCACTTATCTCGAGATAAGGCCCATTTATGAAGATAAGGATATGTAAATATGTGTATTTATTGAGCTTTTAACGAATCGAATCTGAGCGAACCCATAATTTTGAGATTCAATTCATTTATTTAATCAAACATAAACTTATGTTCATATTCAGTTCATTTATTTCCAAACCAAACCTGAATCGAACTTTTAGCGCGTTGGATCTGAGCAAATATCGAACTCAAGAATATTCCGACACCCCTAATTATAATGCATCTTTCACCCTTTTAAATATGGCTAAGAAGCCCTTGACCGCTAGCGGACCATCTTCAAGTTTGCCAATGCCTTTCAAGAAATTGGGATTAGGTCCTTGGAGGACTTGGTCGTAAGAAGAAACCATTTTTCTTTTAAAATAGTCCCTATCTCTTCTTTTATTCATTTTTATGTTTTTTAATGTTTTTTCTTTCAAAATAGTTCTTATCTCTTATTTTATTAATTTTATACATTTTTAATTCATATTTTATTCGAAAAATTTATTGGAGACTATAGAGAGAAAAGAATTCATTACATTATGAGTGGCCCTAGGGTTCTCTTATATAGGAGACAGATCTATGGGGCAAATTACAAGATGGAGAAGAAATAAATAGAAAATAAGACAACATTAATAAAAATAAATAATATATCAACACTCTCTCTTGACGAGAGACTCTTTTCTCGATTTTCTCTTCAAGTGAAAGCATGCCGCTCATTAGCTTGTTGAACTTATCCAAGTACACCTCCAACTTTGTCCCGTCGATCACGTGGGCTCATCCTTAGATCACACAACTTCTTCTTCAACAATAACCCATTTGTCAAAAATTAACTGGAATTATCCCTCAAGCTTCTTCCAATCTAATAAAACCAACTTTCCAAACTAAAGACACCATCAATTATCTATCAAGAAGAAGCACGGTCAAAGAGAGGGAGAGAGATAAATAAAGGTGAGACCAACCCTCCATTTGCAATGCCTCGTAAGTGAAAGAGCTAGTGATGCGACATTTTTCTTCTCCCGCAGATAGGACCAAGCAATTTAAGCTCACCTCGTCCCTCTCTAGGTAAGGTGAGAGGGAGGAGAAGGCCCATCCCTCTCTCCTGCGTTAAACCCCACGTAATGCTTTGCCTGCAGCTTATCGACGACCAACCAAACTCTACAAGTGGGCAGAGCTGCACCCTCGTCGAGATCGATCGATCCACACAGCGATAGAGAGCGCACCATCGCCTTGAGCACCGCCCATCTCCACCCCCATGGACTTAGCTTCCATTCTTGGCCGTTCCCACATTCCCCGATGCCCCTTCCCACGCCCCGCACACGCCAAAGTTGCCATCATCACCTCCCGAATCGCCCCCCGCAGCCCCAACCCCTTCACAACAGATCGATTTCGGAGGTACCCACTTTGCATCTCGTCGATTGCAACCCCCGCGAGGTGTCAAACGGGAGATTTCGATGCGGGAAGGGGAGTTGAGGTGGAAAGGCGCGGGCTTTCCGCGTGGAGGGCGGTTTTGGCTGTGGGGTTGGCGGTGGGTGTTGTAGTGATGAGGTGCAGGTGGGCGTTGGCGGTGGGGGTTGAGGGGAAGGGGGTCCAGTGGGGAGGAGCGTGGGGGAAGACCCTGCAGGTGCTCTGGATGTTGAAGGAACAGGGACTGGTGCTCGCGGGGCTGCTGGGGCTGTCTGCATTCTTCTCGATGGCCGAGACGTCGATCACTACTCTCTGGCCGTGGAAGGTATAGTGACGTGAATTCAAAATTCGTTGGTACCTGTGCATTTGCCTTTTTTGTAGTTGACGAGTGATTGGTGGGTGTTTGATGCTGATTTTTGTGATTTTATTATTCCTGGAAGGGATTATGCTGGAAAATTCTGGTTTTTGTTTGAGATAGTGAGTCTGTGTGTTTATTTTACTGTCTCAGATGCATTTGAGTTGATAACTTTCTATGCTGCATTGATAAGAAGATTTGAGGTTTGTGATCTGTGATGGATTGAGTGCAGGGGTTGTGATTTCTTATGAATTGAGTGGTGCCTGGTGTTGTGTAGTTGCTGGCGATTTTCCGACTTTGTAGCATGCGTCTGGTTCATTGTAGGAGTTTCGTCTGGTCTGCTTGACTATTGAATGATAATCATGTGCAAGGATCAGACCCAATGTGAAATGAGATAGGGAGGATTGCAGCGCTTGAAATAGAAAAAATATCGTTTTCCGATCTTAAGAAGTAAAACTATGGTCTCTTATGTCACCTGTCCTGTTGGTAACAAACAATGCATGTTTTTATAATGTGGACAATTGCAGACCTCTTCTTCGAAGTGACTAATTGCATGGACACATTCATTGCTGAGAAATTTTCACTTCCTCTTCATTAATCAGACTGTTAACTTTTTTCAGTACGCTTGTACTGTTGGAACTAATCCTTAATCGGGGAGCTTTTAGCTGGGAAAAGAAAATTTATGGTAGACTATGTGGAATGTGCCATCCATTATTAAGGCAAAAATAGGGTTATGTCGAAACTCGAAAGTAGAAGTACGAGATTAGGATGATGTCATGCTTGTGATAGGACAACATCCATGAAGGTTACAAATATGTTGGATTGGCATCCTATTTGGCAAGAACTTGATGATGAAGCTTATTAGAATAATCCACGATAAACCTCCAATAATTACTTGCATTATATTGTCTCAAAAAAATGCTAGCATTATAGGAACTGAAATGTAGATAATTTTGGACAACAGACTTAATAGTGATACATCGCATGAACCCTGGCAGTAGCTTTGCCATTTGGGTAATTATAATTTCAACTGGAAGTGGATTTTTATTTGTTTATTGAAGATGTAGTAGCCCGAGGATCTTAAATTTCGTATCATATGTATTTAAGGGCTTTTACACATATGTTTTTTTGTACATGAGAAAGCCAACCGGATAATAATCACACTTTCACCCTTATAAAGTTACATGGTTCATCAGAAATGCGTCTTTAGGTAAGACCTATAGAAAAAGCACCATATAATTTAATGGAAAAGGTTATATAATATTTTTTATTAACATATAATAGCCCAATGTAACAATTTTCACACATTGCACTCTCCTAATCTTTTCTGCATCTTTCAACCTTTCTGAAATCATCTACAATCCTTGGTGCACCCTAAACTCCACCTCCATCTTTCTTTCCTCCCTCATCACTTCTAATCTTTACATCAATGCCACACCTCTCCAAAATCCTCAACCCTTCAGCCTTCATGACTTTACTCTCTTCCCACCCCGCCCACGGAGGCATTAGTAAATATCATAAGGGATACACAATGTCACCCATCAAAAAATCCACCATGTCCATGAGTGCAACCTTTGATACAATGCAATGTGAAATCAGGAATTGGGGCCAAAATTAGGGTTCGGATTACATTATGATTTTTCATTTTTATATTCTTCCAATTCAAGTCCTTCGTAATTCTATTTTATTTAAATAAATGATATCACATGTATTTTAAGTCAAGTCATATTAGGGGTTAGGGCATTGCTGTTAGGGTTTGATTTTTATTTTAATTTGTAATTCTATTATTCTCTATATAAAGGAGCTAGTAGGCATTCTTTGAGGATAGATTGGAAGTTATAAAATTTGGAGTTCCTCCATCTTTTTCTCCTCTATTCTTCTTTTATATTGTGCATCTCTGTGTTTGTCCCCCTAAAACACCATGCATCAGGTTCTGTCTCTTCCATTGATCCTCTATATTCTACCAATCGATGTTTCTCATTTGCATCACGATGCTATCAACACACACCTTTGAACAACTCCAACACCAAATATCCACTCTTGTTTCTTCTTCCTACTAATAAAATATGAAATTAAGTGTGCATGGGGTTTTAGGGGGAGAAACACATAGAAGCATGAGAATAACTCAAAATAGATCTGAACAGAAGCAAAAGATCCATGCACCCGACTCTACTTCTCTGTGGGGAAAAGGTTTTGTTGTTGTCATCGTACTAATAAAAAATGATCATGCATTTTGCTTGCATTCTAATTTATATGAATTTTTTGAATTGATAGTTTCTCCTATTCAACTGCAAATTTTTGGCAAGCATTATGACGGATAACAACTAAATCATAAAAGAACCAATTATTCCTCTAGTTGACAATTGGAGATGATTTACGTGTTAACCTACAAGAATGGTTTGGATACTATTGTGATATGACATGACCCCCTTATGGGTTATTGATTTATTGTTTGAGGCTAGTAATCCTCTTGCAGATCTTGTTGTAGGAAAGGGCTTTAAGGTACTACTACCAACATATGACTATATGAATAACATAGAGGAGGAAAGGCTTCGAGGGAGAGGGAGGCCTGTTAGTAGAAAGAGCATAGATGGAGGTTTATAGTGGGAAGAAATCGTTTCCCTTTTTTTCTTTGGTGAGGTAACATTTGTATTTGTCTATTTTTTTTGAGACCAAAAGAGGGGGAACACTCTAAGGTGTCCGCCCCGACTTTATTAATAGACGGGTAAGAAGATGTAGAAAGACTTACCACACTCAAGACTCAAGAAGAGTATTAGAGTGAAAAATATACATTCTCAGCGTAGAAACGAGAGGAAGAGAAGGGGGTGCTGTTTCTAGCTAACCATATCGCCTAGACTATTTAGAAAGGTTGAAGAAGGTCCTCTCTAGATCGGTCTCTGGACTCAAACAAGGAGTTCCAAAACCGATCCATGTTCTGCATAGATAGCCAGCCCGCCTCCATATTCTGCCAGATAGGGGAAGTTCTTTGACAATGGAAGAAAATGTGATCAAGCATCTCAATCCGCGTCTCACAGAGAGGCCATCTGTTTGAGATAACCCCCAAAAATCTGTCACAACAGTCTCAGGTTATGATGCACTTTCTGCGAAAAAAGCCACATATGGAAACCAATTCTGCTCGCCAGCTTCGACTTCCAGATAAAGTTGCAATCCCGAGTTAAAGAGTCCATCCTTGACGGAGGTAGTATAGTGATTGTCTTGTATGCATTTTTGACCGAAAAGGAATTGTGCTTCCCAATTCAATGGTCTCGTCCAGCAACAAGCCTCTCAATCTGTCTTATAGAGTACAATATAAACAAGAAGTCCTCGGGGCACTGGTCAGAGAAGTTAGACAAGAACCTGGGCTTCTAGTTACCATCGACCCAACACTCTGCCACCTTTGTGTCGCGATTGGCTGCCAAAGCAAATAAGCGAGGGAACCTCGACGAGAGTGTTCCATCACATGACCAATCATCAGACTAGAATCCAAACGAATTGCCATCCCAAGGCACAATCTAAAGAGGATCTGGAGCCGGGGGAGCACTGATCTAATCCCTTTCCAGAAAGCTGACGATCTGGAATCAAGCTGACGAGGAAACGAGTGCTGAACTCCAATACCATATATCTGTCTAATGAGTCTGCAACAACGATCATTTCTGTTGCCCCAAATCCTACTGACCCATTTTAAAAGAAGAGCTTCATTCATCGTGTCCAAGCGTTGGATCCCTAATCCTCTCTTCTCACAGGGCAATGTAACAATGTCATAATCAACCAGATGGAGGCCATGACCATCCTGGCTCGTCCCCTTCCAAAGAAAACATTTTGCGAGTACCTCTAGTCTACGTCTAATCCCAACAAGAAGCAAACAAGACGAGATGAAGTAAATGGGAATAACAGATAGAACCACTCTCACCAGCACCAAATGATCTCCCCGGGAGAGGATTGATGCCTTCCAACCTGCAAGTTTTCTTTCCATTTTTCAATGATCGGGAGTCAATCCACCATCTTAAGAGCACCATCTGTTAGGGGAAGCTCCAAATAATGCATTGGGAGAGAGCCCCTCTCAGTGCCAAGCATGGAACAACAATAAAGGGCATCGGAGTTGGAGTAACCCAGTGTGACCACAATAGATTTGCTACGATTTAGTATCAGCCTAGAAAATTCCCCAAAAATTTCCACGATCAGAGCCATGCCTCTAGCTTCCTCTTTACCCCCATTGATGAAGAAGATAGTGTCGTCTGTGTATTGTAGCATAGGAATAGATATTACATTATTATTATATCCTGACGAGATTCCACCTTGCACCACCTAGGTCACCATACATGCCAGAACATCGCCCGCAATCAGTGATCACAAAGATCATCGGTGCAAAGGGACAACTCTGTCTAACCCCTCGCCGTGGTTAAAAAAAACGCCCTCAGGTCTCTGTTGACAAGCATTGCATAAGATGCCGTGGTAACAAAACATCTCATCCACGAGATCCAACTGTTTGAAAAACTATGTCTCACCATCTCCATCCATAAGAAGAGCCAATCCACTATGTCATATGCTTTTGAGAAGTCCACCTTCCAAACCACCCCTTCGAATTCCGTCTTTTGCGATCAACAATGATCTCTGATGCCATAACCAGGCCGTCGACAATCTCTCTACTCGAAATGATGGCACTCTAAAGCGGAGAGATGATGTGATCCATCACACGATTCAATCTAATAACCAGGGCTTTCGCCACAATGAGGTAGATTGCGTTGAAGAGCGTGGTGGGCCGAAAGTCCTCAATATTCTCCGAGACATCCTTTTTTGGTAGAAGGAAAGTCAGTGCCCTATTAAGTTTGTCAAAGACAACATTAGTACTAACAACTTCTTCCATTACATCAACCACCTCCCTTTCGACTGCATCCCAAAACTATTGAAAGAAGAAGATGGGAAACTCGTCTAGACCCAGAGCTCCATCAACATTAAGGTTCCATATCGCCACCTTCACCTCCTTCGTGGTCACACTCTAGGTCAAATGAGTTCCATGCTGGACAGATAAAGTGGGAGCACCAAACCCAGGCCACCTCCACAATCTAGAGGCATTTCATCATGAAAATTCATGAATGTGCTTCGCTATGGTCGTCCCATCTCATTATCACCCTCTACTCGGTTCCCATTCACCACCACCGAACAGATATGATTATAGAGATGCCTCCCACTAGCAACTCTATGGAAGTACGAAGTGTTAGCGTCACCCTCTTTTAACCAAGAGTGTTGTGATCTCTGCTTCCATTCATCAATACTCTTCTTATCTTCCTCCATGATATTTTTTCCCCATCGATCTTGCCAGCTGCTCCTCGTGACTAAGCTCCCTCAACTCTTCAAGCCTATCAATTCTGGTAAGCTCTGCCTCCGCCTCAACACAATGGGCTCTTCACAACTCCCTCACCTTCTTCTTGTAAACACACAATCAAAGCCGTAAATAGATTATTTTTTATGCCATTCCAGATGCTGCTGAACCCAATACTACAGTTGAGGACCAATGGCTGTTGACCAGATCACGAAATCCCTCCTCCTGGATCCTAGCTCTCTCAAACCTGAAGAATCACCTAGGTGGGGAGATAGTTCCTGAGTCCCATACAAGGGGAGTATGATCCGATCTCGTGCGTGTTCTAGCTGTGCAATTCTACACATGAAAGGCATCTAGCAGCTTAGTAGACGACAAAAAGCGATCGATACGAGAACGAGAGCCTGAGTTTCTCGAAGTATATTTCATATCAGAGGCATCAGTCACCTCCAGCTCCAAGTCATGAATTAGTTCCGTGAAATCAATTGAGCACGGGTCCTACCCACCCCGTGATTGAGGCCTGTCCGACGAGTGTAGCGTGACATCGAAATCCCCCCACAAGCCAAGCCACACCTGGAAAGGAGCTCTTGGCAGCTCTGAGATCTAACTTTTCGCGTATTTGTCTAATAATTTAATATACGTGGGGCGGACACTTTTACATGTTTCCCCCTATTTTGTCTAAAAAAGTCTATCTGCCACCATCAACAACTGCAGTGCCAATGTGTTGTAGGGGCAACTGCATTACGACAACGGTCTTATCGACAATCGAGGTGACACAACAACAACCCTAGCCGTGTCATCATATGCATGGCGATAATGATCAAGGACATGCTCATGATGTTGATCACGGGGATGTGCAATTGCGTTGTTCGTAAAGAGCTAGTGAAATGAGTTTTTGAACATGTGGCATCGACAATAGTGAAGGCAAAGTCCCCGTTGGGCATCATTTTTTCTTTCATTAATTATGGAGGTCTCACAAGAGGCCACAATTTGGTAGAAAGGGAAGAGAGAGAGAGGAGGAAATAAAACAACTAAAATGATTTCTTTTGGATTCATGCGCAAAAGGCCAAAGTTTGTAAAAAAAGGTGTAGAAGAAAAAGGAACAAAAAGAAAGAAGATTGAGAGAAATTGAGATGAGAAGAAAGAGAAAAGAAAATAAAAAAGGAGAAAAAAGAAGAGTTGTTTTTTTGGGTTTGAAACCCATTTGTTCTTCCCCTAACTTTATCAATTATCCTCATATCTCATTCAAGTATGTTAGAAAAGAGGAGTATTTGACTAGAGTTCTAAGATGCTACCGTTCTTCGATTTCTCAAGAAAGGCCATCTACTTATTAGCGTGGATGAGACTTACGATCTGTCCTTATTTGGTTCTGGTGGCCAATACTCAATCCTTCTAAAGTTTCTATGAGAGAGAACCATCTTTCCCGAGGTGTTTATACAGAAGGAACTCATTTCAAGTTACCCTTTAGGAGAGGCCTAGTTTTGCGGTCGATACGAAAGAGGTCCATTTTCGAGAACATATTGGTATTCTCATGATGTTTTCCGATACTTAAGAGAGATAGAACCATTTTTCTCTGATGAGACAGTGTGATAGAGTGTTTTATGAGTGGGGCTCATTGATAGCTTGTGATTTTGCTCGATAGAAATGCATGACACGGGAGCATGTTGTTTCTACCCATATTGTTCAAAATATCATCATTGATCATTTCAAACTTTAGCCCTCCGGTTAATCCCTCTCACCAACATGATCGGGATGCATCATCATTGTCATCAACAACGAGAAGAACATGCATCGAGTTGATGTGTTATATATGTCATGTATTCAATGTGTGGCTGAAAGGGTTTTCAATTTGTGCAAGCTGACTATTGTATGCCCCAATTTGAGATGGAATATTAAGAGCAATGTTAGGTTGGGGTAATTGGGTAATTAGATTTGTCCAAGATCTAGTTACGCTCCTCTCATATGTGTAGTTCCGTATTGTCCAGTGGTAAGGCCTGATTGTGTTGTGGGACCAAATAAAGAGCCCCACACCTTTTGCATCTCTTAAAAAAGCTAATGGCAAGATTTGGCTAGGTTTTCTCCCATGAAGTAGGACATGCTTTTGGGACTGTTTCGAACCACATAAATTTATGTTTTGATATCGTGGTTGATGCTTTGATTTTCTTATTTCTGTTCACAGTATTCCCTGACCAATATTACTTGTTCATTAAGCTCGCAATCTCTCTGTTATCAGGTGCGTGAACTGGCTGAAAAGGAGCCTGAGAATGGAGTCTTCAGAATTCTTCGTAATGATGTCAATCGATTCCTCACAACTATACTTATTGGCACAACGTATATATTTCTTCTACACCTTGCTTATTCTTTTTTTTTAAATTATTTTCATCTTGATGTAAAAAGGATGGACTTTCTCTTGTTCTACAGTGTGGTCAATATAGGTGCCACCGCAATTGTCACTGACGCAGCAACAGCAATTTTTGGAGAAGCCGGTGTAACTGCTGCAACTGGACTTATGACGGTATGTCCCTAAGCAGTCCAGTTGAATCACAAGTCAAGATAAATAGTCCATTGCAACACCTGTGATATTCAATGGAATCATAATACAGATCCTGAGGTCTTTGTACAGGATATATATGTCAATCAACTACTGGATAATAAATAGAAGGGAAAATATCCCTTTTTCCTTTGCAGTTTAGCAACTTGGTGAAGGCCAAAGTATGTACTTCTACGATCTATTTTTCATGACAGGGCCATAGATTTTTAGGCTCGCATGGTAGGTTCTGTTGCTGTCCAGTATTACCTCCATCTTACAGATTAGGCCACCTACTGAGATAATCAGGATAAATGAAGAAACTTATCTTTTATGATTGAGGCATATATCCCTATCCCTTAACCTGTATAAAATTTTGTAGGTTAGCATTTTTGCCGCCTATTTCATGTGATTACAAATACCAAGTTGCTAAACCATCTATTTATAAGTACTGTGATGGAACGAGTTAACTGGATTTTACACTTATTTATAGGAATTTGAATCCTCTTGTGAAGCAACAACCTGATCATTTGGAGATGGATATTAGGTTGGAAAGTCCAAATAATGCAGGTTCATCTTTACCATGATATGTAACAAAATAATTAAAGTCACTGAGGGGAACAGCAAAATGACGTTTATTTCACGCAACCCACCAATAATCTTTACCATGATATATAACAAAAATAAGTAAATCCACTGACGGGAATAACACAATGCCATTTATTTCAAGCAACCCACCATTAGTTACCAGGACAGAAAGTTCTGAAATTATGGGAGGCCACTAGGATCATCGGGGACAACAATTTCCCATACATCTAAACATACATTCTGCTCTGTCCGTAGAATTTCTTCTCTAAATGTTGGTGCTTTGCTGTAGCATTTTGTAAATGTTTTTTGGAAGTAAACATGGTTGGTGGGTCACCTTGAGTTAGTGACCACCCCAAAACTCCATTTATTCAGTAAAAAATGATTAGAAGCGTGTTTCCATAGTTTACAAAGTTGAGATGCATGTGCAAGTACATTTTCCACATAATGTATCATTCCTTTGAATTCCAACGGATTCCTTGCTAACCACAAGGCCCAACACACTGCAAAAATCTTGATCGAATCTGATTTAGAATGGTATGCTGGAGCCCCACAACTGCTCCAAAAATGCTCACAGCAAGAAACATGTAACCGTTTGATATAGGCTATTCGCCACACCTCCTGAGACCCACTACATGGGAAAAATGGATGTTTGATGCCCTCATAGATACATTGGGGATGAAGCGGGCCCTGAAAACCTTCATCATCAACCTCTCATGATGAAACAACCATACAAAGATCTTCACTATTAGGGGCGCTCTAACCTTCTATATCATCGTGTAATCCCGCACCGCCTCCTCCTCAAGCTCAGCCACACATCAGAGGCTAGGATCTTATAAGCCTCCTTTTCAGAAAATGAGCCACTCGAGACCCATTGATCATGTCCACCACAAGGGCCTTCGACATTCTACAACTCCTTTTAGCTTCCCACCAAGCTCAAATATTCGGGCGTGAGAAAGGAAGACCCGAAACATGGGACGTATGCCCCAGTCTCCCCAATTGACGAAAAACCAACAGCTTGCCATGAGCCCTGTTTATTTGCTGCCAATGTAAAAGTCACGAGAATCTTTCATTGTTTATTGGGTGCCAACGTAAAAAGCCTTGGAAATCTTTCGTTGAGAATGCCTGCCTCCGACCATTTATAACAGGAAAAGCTAAGCGACTTGCCATCCCCTAAAAATGGGTGAAGATAAGGACTGAGCTCATCTATGCTCCACCAAAAACCAGATGGACCCCCACCGTACTCTTCCAACCCTTTCGATCATCGCGCACCCCATAAATGGTCCTTAAACTGGACAAACCATATCATCCCCAATCCCTAAATTTATAAATTCTTACCACTCATTTAAAGAGTAATGCCTTATTTATGTTGCTGAGACGCAACACACCCAAACCACCAGACTTCACCAATCTTGCCACTACATCCCAGGCCACCAAGGCCACACCTGTCCTCTTTTGCCCAAAGGTAGCCGCAAAAACCTATCTCATTACACTTTCCAGACGTGCCTAGACCTCTCGAGGTTGATAGAAATCGACAAGTAGAATAACAGTAAAGTTGTCAGCATGTTCTTCACTAGGACCGACCTGCTTCCCCTTGACATGCACCTCACCTTTCACCCTGCACACACACTCTCCATCTTCTCAATCAGAGGGAGTCGATTTTCTGCCTTGACCTTCCTAACCACACGCGATATGCCTAAATAGCGAACCAGAAAAGAAAAGTCTGTTGGGGTGTGCCCAAATAATTCACACACCAGCTCGCCTCAGATGCATCGAGACCCAAATGGCACTAATGATGACTTAATCACATTTAATTTTAGCCTCTAAAAACCTCCAAACAGATTCAGCAAAGATGCTGCTTTTGTGTCCCTAGGACCACCATCAAAGAAGAAGATAACACCATTTGCATATTGGAGTAGGGGGATTGAGCAATCTTCCTTAGTTGATCCTCGGAAGAACCCGTTATGGAAAACCATCCTTGTGGTAATATTCAACACATCCACCGTAGTCACACAAGAAAGGGGTCTAAGGGGGCAATTGTGTCTAGCATCTTGTAGTGGCTAGAAGAAACCCTAGCATGGCCTTCCGTTCACCACTACCAAAGAGGAGGTAGTAATGCATCTTTTCATCCAGATGATCCGAGCTTCGGGAAACCTCGCTTATGCAAAGATTTTCTAAAGGAAGTTCCAATCCATACTTTCATACGTCTTAGTGAAATTCACCTTTCTAAGAAATTCCAGCACTTTCCTTCTTTTCCAATATGCTAGAGTCAATTGCCAAACCAAGAAGAAAACCATATACCGACTAGGCGTAAATGCTATCTGCGATAGGCTGATGGTTGATGCAATTGCCCATATTTACTAACAACTTTGCAATGATCATATTTACCCCATTAGAGAGAAAGAGAGCATTTGTTTTAAAATTGTTGGGAAAAATAGAAGAGTTGTTTATTCCCGGGAACCCTTGGCTCTCTTATATAGAGGACTAAAAAGAGAGACTGATGGGTAAATTACATAAGATGGATACAAAGACATAACATAAAGAAAAGGTATATATAGATTATAGAAATATCTCTACACTCCCCTCAAGATGGAGCATAGATGTCAATCATGCTCAGCTTGGAAGAACATTTCTGAAAAGACCCTCTGTGCAATGCCTTGGTAAAGATATCAACCGCTTTCTCTCCTTGAGCTGATATGGGAGGTAGCAATCTAGTCCTTCTGAATCATATCTCTAATATAATGGCAATCTACCACAATATGTTCGTTCTTTCATGGAATGCATGATTATATGCAATGAATAAGAAAACCTGATTATCACATTGTAACTACATGGGTAGATGTACATTTATATATAAATATGTTAGCATTGCTCGAACCCACATCATTTTTATACTCAGATTCAACACTTGATCTAGCCACCACCATTTGTTTCTTACTTTTCCAAGAAAAAAGAGAACTGCCAACGAACACCGTGAAGCATGAAGTAGACTTCCTGTCTTTTAGGGCACCCTCCATAGTCTGCATCAGCACATGCAGAAACAGAAAGTGTTGCTCCTTTTCTGAATAGTAATCATGCACCTGGAGAAGATTTTAGATATCTCAATATCATATATCATCCATATGTACCTGTCGAGGTTGCTCCATGAACTGTCTCACCCAGCTCATTCGAAACATGGCCTCAAATTTAAGCGAAATTTGGTCGAATTTCTGTCGAATATCGATATCCAGCCGAAATCGAAATTCGACCGAAATTTCCGAAATGACTGAAATATGGGGGTCCTAGTACAAAAAATGACCGAAATGGCCGAAATTCCGGTCGAAATTCCACCGAAATTCTGTTTTGGTCGATACCGAAATGGTGACCGAAACCGACATTTAGGGCCTTGATTGGAAAAGAGATATCATGTCTAGTGATAGTAATATAGAGAAGCTTTCCAACCATCTCTATATCTCCTCATGTCAACCTCATCTGTATCATCATCATATAACTTCATGCTAGGATCCATAGGAGTAGTAGAGGGTCGACACCCAATCATGCCCGTCTTAACAAGCATATCTGTAACATACTTCCTTTGGGACATCACAAGACCCTGTACATTCCTAGCAAATTCTAACCCTAAGAAATACTTTAGGATGCGAAGATCCTTAGTAACAAACTGACGGCCCAAAAATTCTTTTACCATCTTTATCCCCCTGTAACAACTATATCAACATAGACCTTGATAGTGACAATACCTCTATGTGTTTGTTCTCTGCACAAGGAGTGAATGGTCTGCTTTTGACCTTTTGAACCCCAGTCTTTCAATCAGATCCGAGAGCTTCTGAAACCATGCCCTTGGACTTTTCTTAAGGCCATATATTGCCTTATAGAGTCTACAAACCTGCTGACATTCCCCCTTATCAGCAAACCCTGAAGGCTGTTGCATGTAAACTTTGTCATGTAGATCTCCATACAAAAACTCATTTTTAACATCTAGCTGAAACAAAGGCCAATCACACACCACTTCAACTGAAAGGACATGCAGAGTTGAGTAACGAGCAACCGATGAGAATGTGTCCATATAATCCACACCATAGGTCTGAGTAAATCCTTGTGTCACCAATCTTGCTTTGTAACGATCAAGGCTCCCATCTGTATGATTTTTAACAGTAAACACGCATTTGCAGTGCCCCAGTAGGAGCAGACACCAAACTCTAAGTACCACATGATTTCAAAGCATGCATTTCTTCCTCCATAGCTAAATGCCAGTGACTATCCTTCAAGGCCTATTGATAATTCTGTGGAATTTCCACGGCAGATAGAGCAACTGCAAATCTTTGAAATTCCCCTGTCAGACGATGAAAGGAGACCTGTGAAGCAAGGGGATATCTTCTGCTTCCGAATTGCAATGGGCATGTCCAGGTCATCGGGAACCTCCTCCACTCGTAGCCTAGTCTCATGTAATGATCACTGCACAGATATATCTCCAGACTTATCGTTAGAAATCTTGTTATTAAAACAAACCTGGGGTGTGCTGGATGTTGGGCATGACCATGAGCAGATGCATGCCGACAGGTATATAATTTTGCTAATGGTGGTACAATGGGCACATGCGTCTGTGTAGAAGGTGGAGATGGTGGTGGTGGAATAACAAGCACATGTAGAGGAGATGACAAACTCATAGGAGGTGGCATGTAGACCTCATCATCATAGTCTGATGATGCCGACCTGTCACATGTAAGGGAGAAATACATTACAGACTCAAAAAATGTGACATCAACACTGGTATAATATTTCCTGCACAATGGATAACACGGTATCCCTTCTGGGTCCTGAAGTACCCAACAAACACACATTTGATAGCCCTAGGAGAGAGCTTGTCAAGACATGGAGCTAACTTGTGGACGAATGCAACATAGCCAAAAACACGAGTAAGTGAGAACAACTCCTTCTTAGGGAAAGCTATGGAGAAAGGAATTTTCTCACCCAAGACAGACGAGGGCATGCGATTTACTAGATAACACGTCGTAAGAACTACATCACCCAAAAACGTATGTGGGGCACAACTTTGAATGAGAAGAGTCCGAGTGACGTCAAGTAAATGATGATGCTTTCTCCCTACAATACTATTCTATTGAGAAGTGTAAGCACATGTTGTTTGATAAATAATACCACAGGACGAAAAGAAATGGGAGAGTGCATGACAGAATTCCAAAGCATTATCATTTCTCATAAATTTCATAGAGGAGGAGAAAACATTCCGCACTTCATTGATAAAGGCTTTGATCATATTCTCTGCTTCAGATTTATTCTTCAGTAAAAAGACCCATGACAAATGAGAAAAGTCGTCAACAACAATAAGGTAAAACCTGTGCCCCTGGTGATCAGGAATACGACTCAAATTCAAATATCAACATGAAATAGCTCAAAAAGGGAGCTATTGGTCCGACTCCGATGATCAGGAAAAGCAGACCGATGATGCTTTCCCAACTGACACGCTTCGCACTGGAAGGAAGAACCCAGTGAAATCTGCGGTAAAATATGACACATCTTCTGGAGAAGGAGGTGACCAAAACATAGGTGACGAGTGAAGGGAGAGACTGGTCCTGTTGAATGAGAGAGGATACATCAGCATAAGGGGACCAGACAAAAAGACCACCCTGCTCATGGCGACAACCAATCACTCTGCTCGTAAGAATATCCTGAAAAACAAGAGATGATGGGTCAAAGATAGCTCGACAATGCAAATCCTTCGTAATCTGACTAATAGATTATAAATTTATAGAGAAATCGAGAGTATGTAACACATTCCGCAGACGCATCGAAGGCGTCAAACTAATCTCCCTCTATCCGGTGATCGGGGAATGAGTCCCATCAACTATTACAATATTCTCCCTGTGGAACCTGTCTATATGCTGTAATATGATCTCTGTCCCTGCATAAATGATGCGTCTCCCTAGAGTCCATAATCCACTCACTAATCTCAGATCCATGACGTGAATCATGATGTTAAAGCATAAGTACTACTTGAGGTACTAGCCATAGCAGACGCGTTGGCAGATGCAGAGGCTGCTACATCTGAGTGACCTCCTAGAGATGGTGAAGAATTGGGGGGAATGATATCCCGCAGTCTGGTTACGAGGTCATCACATCTTTGATCTGAAGTAGGTGCAGTTGGAAACTCAACCTGCTCTGTTACGCGGGTTGATGCCGAAAAACTATGCTTGACGTAGCATGTATCCTCTGTATGAACTGGACGGTGACAATACGTGCATGACTGACGAATACGACCCCCTCTACCCTGAGGTCTGTGTCCACGGAAAGAAGAAGAGCCTCGTCTGCCTCGTGAGGCTGCCATTACTGAACAAGTCTGGCTAATAGCAGTGGACGAAACTGTAATCCTGTTGAGCCTACAGAAAGCTTTCTCCATGGGAGGAATAGTATCATCCGCTTGGATCTGGGAGCGAGCATCATCATATTCAGGGTAGAGGGCTACTAGGAATACACCAACTATGATAGCATTCCTATATGTCTTATGCTGCTCTGGAGTAGCCGTGAGAGGCATGAAGCTGTTGAGCTTCTCAAACTTCCCACGCAAGGATGTATACAATGAATGAAGAGGCCATCCATTATACTTGACACTTGGCAGTAAATATATCATGCTGGAGTTGGAGAGTCTTGATCTCATTCCTCACCTGAGAATAAGTTGCTGCCAAGATATCCCACATCGCCTTAGCAGTAGGCTGATGTAACACATCATTGGCGATCTCTATCATCAATGTACTTTTTTTTTGACGCTCAAAAAGGGGGATGCACTCAAAGGTGCTCGCCCCGATGCATTAATATAGGAGTTGTAGAAATACTTACAAGTGGAAAGCGTACAACTATCAGCCAAAGACAAAAAAACGGGAAGTATCGAGAGGATATACCCCCAGTTACAAATAGAAGACCCTACCCAGCACACCAAGCATGAATGAAGCGCGGGGCCGATATACGTATATTCTCGATGTAGAACCTCTGCCGAGCAAAGAGAGCTTCATTTCTTCCAAGCCAAATGCTCCAAAGCCGCGCAATCGGAATAAGCAGGTCCGCCCGAGCTTTGCCCCGAGAGCTAACCAAGCTATCACAGAAGGAGGCCAAAGACGACAAGCTGAGCCAGCCCAGGTCATCCCAGAGCCCACGAATACGGTCACATTGAAAAAAGAGATGCTCAATAGTTTCCGTTTCCATGTCGCAAAGACCACATGTGGAGTTGGCGTAGGGAAACAACGAGGCACATCGATCACGGGTTAACAGTCTGCCGCGCCGAAAGAGCCAGAGGAATATGCCAATGCGTTCCGGTAGCTTGAGTCCCCAAAAAAATCTACAATCACGCAAGAGGGAGGCGTCAACCCCGACAGAGGGAGGAAGAAGAGCGTGGTACGCCCCACGGGTAGAGGAGCCATCCTTCCAAAGCAGATGATCACGGCCAACAGAAGGCGTGGGGGCGTCCGCGAGAACAACCAAGAGAGCGATGAAGTCCTCCAGCCGCCGGTCAGATAGGTTAGCCGCAAACGTGGGGCACCTAGAAACACCATCCCAGGACGAAATCACGGCCGAACCTTTGTCCACAGCCAGCGCGAATAAGCGCGGGAATAATTCCTGAAGAGGACCCCTTCCGGTCCAATCGTCCATCCAGAAGCGAAGCATATTGCCATCACCAAGCTTAAGGCCAAAGAGGGAACAACTGCGGTTAAGGGCATCCACCACGGCATGCGAGAAGGAAGAAGAAAGACCCAGCACACGGCCCCGCGAATCAAAGAACCGGTCGACTCCCACCGCCTCCCTAAAAAAATTGAGCAAGAAATTCTCCTCCCGACCCCATAGCCTAGCCACCCATTTGAGCAGAAGGGCCTCATTCACCACCTCCACCCGCCTCACGCCCAACCCCCCTCCCGCTTTGGCCGCGTGACCTCATCCCAACCCACCAAGTGCACGCCCCTTCTTCCCTCCCCCTTCTTCCCCCACAGGAAACCCCGCATACACGTTTCCAATCTTCGACGGATCCCCTTTGGCATTCCCCGCACGGAGAAGAAATATATTGGTATCGAAGATAAAACGGACTTGAGGAGTACTAACCGACCACCACGGGAAAGAAGAGCCGCGCGCCACCCGATCAACCGAGCCTCCATCTTTTCCACCACCGCCCGCCAATCACGGATTCGAGCGCGGCCCACCGTCAAAGGCAGGCCCAGATAATCTAGAGGGAGGTCACTCGGAGGGCAACCCAGAAGCCGCACGCACTCCCCGACCTCCGCCAGCGGAGTAAAGAAAGGGATAAGCCTGGATTTAGAATGGTTTATGAGGAGCCTCGAGATCTCGCTGAAAAGATCCAAAGTGATAGCCATACTCTCCACGTTGGAGGCACCGCCCTCGATGAAACAGATAGTGTCATCAGCAAACTGTATAATAGGAATATGATAAGGGCCAAGAGAGCATCCGCGAGTTAAGCCCGCCGCAGCCACATTGTGAATCATGCGAGGCAAGACATCCGCCGCCAAAACGAATAACAGAGGAGCAAGGGGACACCCCTGCCGCACCCCCCTCCAAGGTTGGAAGGAGCCCCCAGCCAAGCGCCCGTTGACAAGGATAGAAAGTGAAGCCGTGGTCACACAACGACGCACCCAGGAGATCCAAACCGCGGGAAAGCCCCTCCGCCTAAGAACCGACCAGAGAAAACACCAATCCAAGGAGTCGTAGGCCTTCGCGACGTCAATCTTCCAAAGCATCCCCTTCGTACAGTTCTTCCGCCAAGCCTCCATAATCTCCGAAGCCACCACATAGCAATCACTAATTTGCCAACCACGAACAAAGGCAGCTTGAGTGGGCGAGATGAGGGAGTCAAGCAATGGAGCGAGTCGCCGAGCCAGGACCTTAGCGATGATAAGGTATATGGCATTAGATATGGATATCGGCCTGAAGTCCTCGATACGGTTGGCGGAAGGAGACTTCGGAATGAGAACAATAAGAGCCCTGTTGATTTTATCGAATCCCCGATTGCCATCACAAAACTCACGGGCGACGTCCATAACGTCATTAGCAAGCACATCCCAGAAGTCCCTGTAAAAAGATATCGGGAAGCCATCGGGTCCCGGCGCGGCCTCGGAGTTGAGATCCCAGACAGCCCCCCGAGCTCCTCCATAGATAAAGGCCGAATAAGGGCCATCGCATCCTGCTGAGGGAGCAAGGAAGCTCCACTCCCCGTCCAACGCCACTTGCGCGTGGTCAGGCGCCCAAACACGTCTTTAAAGTACTCCCCCAGGGCATCGCCCATCTCCCTCTCCCCCTGAATGAGGGCGTCGTTGACCATAAGAGAAGAGATAGAATTAGCACGCCGTCTGCCACTAGCAACCCTGTGGAAAAAAGCTGTGTTGGCGTCCCCCTCCTTCAACCACCGCAACCGTGAGCGTTGGCGCCATTCAATCAAGCGCTTCCGGTCCCCCATCTTAACCTTGTCCGCAGCCGCCGCACGCGTGGCTAACTCATCCTGAGTCAAGTCCCTCTCGTTCTCAACGAGATCCAATCGCATGATCACCTCATCAGCCTCCTTGCGAGTGGCGATACGTGCAATACGAGATTCCTTTTTAAAAGCAGCCAACAGCCTTCTGAACGAAGATAATTTATGAGCAAAGCGACGGGCAGCACTACTCGGAAATGTTGACTGAGCCCAGTGATTTTGCACGAGGTCCTTGAAGCCCGGCTCGAGGAGCCAAGACCTCTCATATCGGAAAATGCCACGAGGATGAATATCATCCCCAGAATCCCAGATGATGGGGCTGTGATCCGAGAAAGACCGCGGTCTAGAGGACACCCGGCATAAAGGGAAGGCCTCCATCAAGTGGTTATTCGCTAAAAATCTGTCAATCCGCGATCTGGTTGAATTATTCCTCCATGTGTAAGAAATTTTATTTGGGACAAGGGATTCGAGTGCCAAATCAGTAATGAGATCCATAAAGTCAAGAGAGCCCGGGTCCTGCCCCCCGCGGCCCCGAGGGCGATCCTGCGATAGCAAAGTGACATTGAAGTCACCCCCCAGCAACCATGGAATGTTCCCGAAAGCATTAGCGTCCTCACGTAAATTATCCCAGAGTTCGCGGCGAGTGATATGACAAATAGGCGCGTAAACGCAAGTGAAAGCCACACAAGTATTCGAAGCAGAGGAAGTCAATACCACGGAGAGGGAGTGTCGGCCCACCCGCATAGAAGAGAAGGAGTAACGCGAAAAACGCCAAGCCACGATTACACCACCCCTTGCACCAGCCGCATCCAGAGAGCGAAAGACGTCCAAATATCCAGCTCCAAAAGACCTCCATAAATCATCATCCAGCTCCGACAGCTTTGATTCTTGAATGAAAGCGATGTCACAATCCCAATCAACGAGGCGTGACCCCAATGTGCGCCTACGATCGGGGTCCCCAAGACCACGGACGTTCCGGGACAATATCTTCATTAACCGCAATAGGTGCCCAAGTATCGCAACGGACCTGTAGAGAAACATCAGAGACCGCCTAGAGATCGGTCCCCGAGCGGAAGGAGGCCTGCCACCTCTGCCACCGCCTCGCGCAGCGTCTGACAAGGATAAGTGAGAGAGTCCCCAAGGCGAGAAGGCCGTCTTCGACTGTAGCTTCTACCAAAACGAGAATGGGGGGAGTATCCTGCAAGCACAATAGCACCACCTGAGGGGGTAGCCACCTCCCCCCTAGGAGACCCACCACCAGCCGCAATATCCCGAGGAGAGGACATCCCCGGAGAGATAGGGGAGATCAGCAAAGTGTCCCCCGCATGCACCATTGAATCAACAGACTCTTCATTAGCAGAAAAGGAAGTAGCCGTCATCAGGAAAGTAGGAGATACCAATTCTTCCAAATGGGCCTCGTAAGAAAAGGCCATCGAGTTGATGGGCTGGGGACACAAGTAATCGGGTGCCCGAGTAATGGGCCAAGTGAGTTGCTCCGAAACCATACATGGATCCGATAACGCCCGCGAAGAGGCCCAAGAACCACCGGGACTGAAAGCTGGAATCAAAGGGAGCCTTGACACGTGCGACGAAGAGTCCGGGTGCACAGAATCCGCCGACAGAAGGGAATTAGGAGAGGGATGCGAATCGTCCTCGAGAAGGTCGAAAACCACCAAATCGCGGTTACCACCACGCGAATGCATGTCCCGAGGGGCCTCATCAGCCTCCCCCGAACAGTTGCCCTTGCATGACGTCGCTTCGAAAACATCCCTGATAGAAGACACGTGGTAAGAAGAAGCCCAACCGTCAAGCCCAGGCCGAGTGGCCGACCCGTCATGGTGCGCAGCCGAGGAAGGCGGAGAAGAAACCGGCGGCGCCGCCATCGGCAGGAACAGGAACTCCACCTTGAAGGTCCATCGACCCAGTGACAACCTCTCAAAAAGAACCTTGCCAGTCATAGCCTCAAGAAACGAAGGAGAGCATTCGATCAGTATCCGGGTGCAAGTCCAATCGGCGCCAGGTGCAAGACCATCGTCGAGGATGGCGAGGACTTGCCCCCAGTGGCCGACGACCTTCGAAAGAGCATGCACCGTTCTGGACAGGAAAGGCACCCCTCGGACTTCCGCCACGCACACCTCCGAAGGGGAGGCAACACCATCCGCCACCCGCAGCCGCCTCCACGTCACACTGGGAGCACCGCGAAAACGAAGTAGGTTCTCCCGTTGCGCCGGGGAGAGCCCACGAACACAAAATCTAGTCGCGTCGAGGATGACGAAATCCCCAGAGAAGTCTTCGCCCAAGAACTCCATCGTAGCCGCACGAATGTCCTCCCACCCTGCACCAGGACCCCCACAGCGACGAAGTTCACGAAGGGAGCACCATGAGAGCCGCCCATGGAGCGGACACCATGCACCCCTGCTCCGCGAACGTCATCCCCAGCCGACAACTCTTCCAGCACCCGCCCCCCACGCAACGAAGCCACGCCGTCCCCTGAGCCCACAACCCCGACACCAAGAGCCGCATGCACCTCCTCCCCGCCCGGCGCATAATCAACATCCACATTCGCCACAGGGATCTCCATCGCCGACGCACCTCTCGAGCCACTTCCCACGTCGAAGCGAGAGCAGAAAACCTACGCCACCCCCCTACAGGTGCAGGACCACCATCCAAAGCCGCAGAGCTTGCACCACCATTACCAACAACCTCCACAAAAGAACGAGTATCACGTACCCCATGCGAGCCTTCGACACGTCTGCGCATCACCGGGCGCTGCGAGCCCGAGCGAGGCCTGATGTCGTCTACTTCCGCAGAATACCAGCAAAATGACTTGCGATGACCTACCTTGCCACAGAGGAAGCACCTAGACGGTGCATGGCACGCGGAGGCGA
Organism: Ottelia alismoides; assembly: GCA_037367405.1. Lineage (NCBI taxonomy): Eukaryota > Viridiplantae > Streptophyta > Magnoliopsida > Alismatales > Hydrocharitaceae > Ottelia > Ottelia alismoides. The sequence goes on along the minus strand of JAZKJV010007569.1, from coordinate 164,693 downwards.
TGTGACCTCGCGCACCACAGCAGAAGCACCGCTTTCCCGGCTTAGCATGAGAGACCTTTTGCCACGCTCCAGCCACCGCCTCGGACTCTACGCGAACCCCGCCGCCTTGCATACCAGAGCCACCACTTGCGTCGCGCTTTCCTCCAAGCACCTTAGCAGCATCGGTCTTCGGTCGCCACACCCTTCGCTTCCTACGCGCCATTCTTTAGCGATGGTGGAAATATCGTCAATGTACTTGAAAGCCAAACTTTGACGTATACATCCTCCTCCCACGAGGCTTTAACTCCAGTTTTCTCCACCGGCTCCTCCTTGGTAAGAATATGTTTCTTACCATTAGACTTCATAAGACTCATGAACTGCATAGCCCAGAGTGCATAGTTTGTCCCGTCTATCTTGACAATAGGTGCTGGACCTCTGAATGCGCCTGTGGCGAGTACGCCGACCTTGTTTTTTGACATGTCATCGGATGAAGTTCACTAGAGTTCTGTAGACTAAAGGATGAATGTCTACACAAACATGAGAGGGTTTGAATGCATATGTAGACTTATGCACTCAAATCCATCCACCCAAATGGTCCTTAATAGAAGCAAGGTTTGAAAAAACGAAAGTCGGAATGAGGCGTTTTCTTTGGAAGCGAGATGAGGCGTAGCCTCGAGGTGGTCGAGGCGTAAGCCTCAATTTGTATAGAAAAAATAATTAGAAAATATATAATAAATATATCTATTGGTGAAATAATATAATCTGACAAACATATAGTATATAACAATGTAATATATGATGATATTATGAATATAAGAACACGAAAAAAGGATATGTTAATGACATAAACCTTTCTACTAAATTTCTACCCAATCAAAAGGAAATCATTGGCTATAACTATCACTAAAATATTTTTTTTTATCAAAAAGGGATTGGCTATAGTTGCCACTAAAGATATCTAAGTTGTTGATACGAATCATACGATTTGAATTCTAATCGTATGTTCTATTGAACCATATGAAAAACAATATGATGTTCCCCTTGTGCCATCATACCCGACCAATACGGGGGTCTCACTGCCCGATCAACGAGCCTGGGGGAGGGAGGGGGGGCTAGGGGGCCCAGGTTGGCCCTCCCCTTTTGGGGGTTGCAGGGGGCAACACCCCCGTCCAAAATTTTTTTTCTTATATGAGTATTTGAATTCATATACACTTATTTATATGTTTAAGGGTGTAATAGTAAGAGTTTACTGATTGAACATGTTAGCGTTAAATATGAACATGAAAGAGGTCAAATTTAAGCACATGAATATGAAAGAGGACAAATTTAAGCATTCATCTTGCATAAATATATACTCAACAACAAGACCTTTATAAACATATGAAAATATGAATAGGACTATTTTTTCTTTAAAAAAATACTTGAAAAGCCCCTAACGCCTCACTTAGCACCTCGCCCCGCCTCAACGCCTCACCTCGCCTCGACCGCCTCAGGCATCCGAGGTGCATGCCTCTGCGAGGGGGTCTGAGGCGGTCGCCTTAGAACGATTTCTCATGGCCCCGTTTCACCTCGAGCGCCTCGAGGCTCGTTTTTTAAACCACGGATACAAGTAAGAGGTCGATGATGAGATATAATGACTAGCACGATTGGTGGCCGATTTCAGCGGTGGATCAGCCAGCTCGACGACAACTAGGGCAGGGCTAACGACGGTAAGAAGGAGTCGTCCGGTGGCGGCTGACAGAAAGGCGGTCTGGTTAGAGCAGGACTGAACGACGACGCTAGAGTAGAACCGGGTGGCGGCGTTGCTTAGCCGGAGTCGACAGTGCCAACGACGGGATAGAAGGAGGGGGGGCTGGTGTGGATTTAGGGTTGGGGTACGGAGCTTCAGTCTAGGACTGTGACTATGATACCATGTTGGGAAAAATAGAAGAGTTGTTTATTTTTAGGAACCCTAGGCTCTCTTATATAGAGGAGAGACCAATGGGTAAATTACATAGGATGAATACAAAGACATAAAATAAAGAAAAGGTAAATAGAGAACATAGAAAATATCTCTACACAAATCATTAACATCATCAACAATATTCCCTTTGGCTTGCAAGATGATTTTGTTGATAAGCTTAAAGCTCGAATTTCACACCAAACTTCCCTAACATGATTCGATATGTCACACCTAACTTACCTAACATGATAAGCTTAAAGCTCGAATTTCACACCAAGCTTAAACCGGAATTCCTTGAAGAAAGAGGTTGGGATTCCTTCATGACTTGGTGAACCATCCTCATTTAAGTCAGAGATCACCCTCCACACTGTTGGAGTATATATGTTATGCACCACTTATGTGGTAGATGGGTAAATGGATCTCTCCAAGATCCATTTACTATATCCAGTTGTTTATTCCCTCATCGACCGTTTGTGGGATGCCGAGATTAAGTGAGGGCTATATAAGAAGCCCCTCAGGCCTCAACCTCTTGTAACAGTTGAGAAAGTCAATAGGCATATCAACTCTTTGAGACCTTCTCCCGTGGTTTCATCCCGCTCTTTAGGGAATAGGGTTTAACGTAAAATCTCAGTCTTATTTCATGTTTATTCATTTTATCTGATATTAGCTTCCTCATTTCTCATTTTCTAACATGGTATCAGAGCAGGTTCGATTCTCGAGTTATTCTTATTTTGTTCGAGATTTGATTTTGGTATTATGTTCTTGAAGATTATTATATTTAGAATCGTTAAATTCAAGTTCTAAGGTTTCTATTGAAACCCTAATTTTTGCTCAACGATCATCATCGACGGTTCCACAATTCCTGGAACCCTAGTTTTCGCTGCTCTGAAGATCTCCACCTTCATTTAGATCTATCTCCAGGCAGAGATCCGTTCTTATTCAAGTTTTAGGGGTTCATCAAAAACCCTATCGCTGCTTGGAATCCCATGCTACACTCCAGATTCCCGACTGTTCTTCCCTGTAGCGACGCCTTTCCATACGACGTTGCATCTTCTCTACGAGACTCAACCCCAATCAAGCCCTAGATCCATTCTAGGGCATCAAAACACTACCGTTCTCTCCCGAGCCGTCATCGTGCCTCTCCTCGCACCGTCGCAATTTGCTACATCTCCCATCTCTGTCGTGGAGGTTCTGCCACAGGCTGCCTCCAATGCTGCATGCACCTCCAGTAGTGGGAACCACTCTAGGCGACGATGAAGCCCCATCATGGGGAGATACTCCCCCTTCCCGGTGTTCCTTAATGTTTTTTTATCCTTTACTCTGATTATGCTTCCACATTTCGTAGTTTCTAATATGATATTAGAGCGGGTTCGATTCTCGGGTTTTAATATTCTTGATTATTCGAGTTTCGATTCATTTATTGTTCGTTCTTGAAGATCATTTTTATCAGATCATGTTTGTGATTTGTTCAAAGTTTAAGATCAGATTCTAGGGTTTCTTTTGAAACCCTTATAAGGCTCTAGGGTTTTTCTGTTGAAACCTTAAGTTCCAGGTGGCGTAACATAAAATTCTAGGGTTCATTCAAGAACCCTAAATCAAGGCATCCCCAGCATCACGCGCACCATCCCTTGAAGAACTGCGCGCATCTCCTGGCACGGTTCCCTCTCCAGTCATCAGGCAATGGCACTCCTTCAGGCAACCATAAATAAAAAATAGTCGTGAATCGAAGAACCAACAATAACGCATCTTTATGCCTTTACGCTCCTCTATGAGACATGTTCAGATAGCTTCCATGCAGCACTTTCCGATCGCGCAACTCCCCTTCAAGCGACAATCACATCGAGGAAGAATGGAGGAGACTTTCCTCCAAATATCGAACCTCCAGGCACCGACAAAAAAAACAAGGCAGGGATTTCAAAGGTCCATGTTGAGCTTCCTCCATCTTCAGCCAAAGGCGGAGCCACCCTTCTCGAGGCTCCAGGCGGTGACGACCCTCTTCATTGCCTTCAGTCAGAGGCCTTTCCTCGCCTTCTTCTCAAGGTGGCTCCAGGCGGAGCCACGATACTCCAGACGGTGCTGAAGGCTCCAGGTAGAGCCCTCCTCCCCAGGCGGAACCCTCCATTGCTGCTGTCCATCTCCAGCAACGCGTCGCTCCTTCGCTGCTCCAGACGTAGCCCTCCCCTATGGTAGGTGGAGCCTGAAGCAACTCGGCTCCTTCCTCACGGTTCTCAGCTCCTAGTCGCATATCCAATCCCTCTTCCCAGTCGGCGGCGATGCTTTTTGTACCAACTCCTCCTTCGCGTGCTTCCAAGCGGTGCTTCTTCCAGGCGAACCCCCTTCATGCCTCCCTGGCTCCAGCCCTCCAGGCAGTGGCGTTGATGCCGATCATCCTCCATGCAACGCATATCGTCAACCCCAATCGGGGGCAACTTCTTGATGAGAAGAGATCCCTGATAGGGAACCCTAAATAGGATCGCTGACTTTTTTAGGTCCAATGGAACCGTATGTTCCAAAAGGGGGGTGGGCAGAGAAGGTCTAATTTTTGTAAGCCCGAATGGGCCCAGCCAGGCCATATTTGGCCGCATGTTAAAAAAATGGTAAAAAAGGAGAGCCCACGTAGGCTGCATTTTTTTAAAAAGGAGAGAGGCACAAAAAAACTGGCCTCATTTGTTTAAAACAGTTTGTTTTGAGAAAAGGCGTGTGCAAAAGAAAAACCGTGCACAGTGAGAAAAAATGTGAAAAGAAAGCTGTATAAAAAATGCAACGACTCAAGAACATGATGAATTAAAAATATGTGAGAAGAAAAGCTAAAAATTTTAAGACCGGCTTATGCGGATTTTTTGTTTTCCCCATTTTTCATGTCTTCTTCCAACTTTGTCGAAGTCATTGTGTTCTGACAAGTGTGGGAGAACGAGGGAGTATTGTGTAGAGTTACTGGTCGGATTCATATTCTTCAGACTAGCCAGATTTTCAGACTCTGTAGTTCAGTTTCAGACTCTGCGAATTGGTTTAGAATCCAAGTTCGAGGCACTCCATATTTGAGTGACCCAATTTCCTCGAGTTTTCTGGAGAGACTCCTTTTCAGACGCACATGTGTGCGATCATTCATGTGTGGTCTCCAAGGTTCAGGAAAGCGGTATGCGTATGCGTTCGGACTGGTCACTGGATACTGATTAAGTGGTATGCGGGGGGCATATGCGGGGTATATGCGGTTCTAAGCGGTTTTCTAATTTTTAATTTTAAAATAAAAATATATCTATGAATAACATTACCACTGAAGTTATGTGTCTGAGTGGAGTTAAAGAAGATCTAAGAAAAACGATTCATGTTAGATGGGTGTGCATATATACTTTTAATTAACTCATATTTAATCACAAAAAAATATTCACCATAAAAACTTTACATTTCATGATTCGTAATAACAAAACTTCAATACACATACATGCACTATATGAGCAAAACCTCAATCGACATATATAAAAAATACTCGACTATACATTGCATATACTCGTGAAAATAATACATTGCATATACATAATGGTATAATGCATTGCAATTGTATAGAAACGCATGTCATATTTTAACAATTGAATGAAGAGACACTTACAGAATTAAGGACCTGAATGAGAAGATTGAAAAGTTGGAGCTGCTGGAGCAGTATGCGGGGCATATGCGGGGAGGGCACATAATGCACTGATTCAAGTAATCGGTGCGGTCTGCACGCCGCACGGGCATATGCGGCCGCATATGCGACCCATGCGGCCGATTTGGCGATCACTGATGGTCTCCATCTTTTGTTTTTGGTCTCAGAGTTTTCATGTGATCCATAGAGACTCCAGAGTAGAGATCCCATTCCATATGCCATGTGGGCTAGGGTTTTCATATGGTTTCATATGGACTCCAGAATAGAGACCCCGTTCTCTGAGCCAATATGGGAGAGACCCAGTTCTCCAACGAAGGGACTTTTCAGACTCCATTTTCCAACGACCATGGACTCCGACGAGAATGTCTCCACGACTTTTTCAGTTCGACCCTTTCAAAGATGGAGCAATTGTCCACATGATGTGGCAGGCCAGAGTACTCCGACGAGGAGACTCATTTCAGTTGCAGTGACTCTGACAGGAGCAGTAGAGAGCACATGTTCTCTGACGAGGAGATTCAGTTTGACTCACACTCCACCCCGTTTTTTCCTCCTCACCTACACGACATGAGAAGCAACGTCCTTGATAACAACCGATAGTTGTGTTTGCGTTGAGTTGATATTGTTTGTAATGTGTTGTATTGTGAGTTTGAGATTTCTTTCTATCTGTCCAAGCTGAGCATTGCATGTTCCAGCTTGAGGGGGAGTGGTGGAGTATATATGTTGTCGTCACTTATGTGTTAGATGGGCAAATAGATCCGTCCAGGATCTATTTACCACATCCAGTTGTTTAGTCTCACATCGATCGTCTGTGGGATGTGGAGACTCAATGAGGCTATATAAGAAGCCCCTCACGCTCTTGTAATAGTTGAGAAAGTCAATAAATACATCAACCCTTTGAGGCATTCTCCCGTGATTTCATCCCGCTTCTTAGGGAGTATGGTTCCATGTAAAATCCCAGTCTTATTTCATGTTTATTCATTTTCTTTAATATTAGCTTCCACATTTCTCATTTTCTAATACACACATCTTGGTCAGAGAAATCCTGTGTGAGTTACTTGCTTGTGCTGTTGATATATTTGTTGTCCCTCCTCCTAACTACCTCCTCTGCAGCATGCTGCATCTAGTGCTGCTCATTTTTGCCAATCATCTCATCACTCATCCTTAGGCCCCGAATCACGTTCCTCCTACCGGGTCATGGCATGAAAAAATGTTGTATTTCGCATCCCCTCTTTTAACCAGGTAGCTCTAGATTTCTACCTTCATTCTATCAGGCACTTCCTTTCCTCCTCTAGAATGGGCTCGTAAGTCACCCTATGTCGAATCTCCTCAGACAACAATTGCTTGAAATCCGCAATACGACCTATTTGTCCGCTTCGGTTTGTGCATCAATCCTTCGACGACACTTATCTAGTTGGATTTGAACTCGGAAGGACATCAACTCCTCCCTAAGCTTCTTTATCTTGTAGGTCGCATGTTATGTTGCCGACCCAACACATGTAGTGCTTGACCATTTCTCTGCGATTCAATTTTTGAATATCGATTCACACAATCACGAGCACTCCAACTTGAAGTATGTAGTCATTCATATCTCCTTCGTCGAACTCCAAAGATGTGAATGGTCCGATCTGGTCTTAGACAAACTGCAGACACTAGCAAGCTAGAATCTCCGAAACATCTCGGTTGATACCAAAAACCTATCAATATGCAAACATGATGTTGAATTTCTCTACGTGTATTTGCGGTTATCAACATCATTATTTTCAATTGGAGATCTCCTAGAAGAAGTCAAAAATTGTCTGGCCTAGTGTCTCTCCCACCAACCTCACCATGCCCATCACCCACAAGAATTGTGCGATTGAAATCCCGTTATGTGATCCACGACTCATTCAAGAAGCGAAGACACACTCTTCTAACTCCAACCAAACCGCATCCCTCTCAAGAGAAGTCGTCATACCGTATACTGAAGTAACCACAGAGCAAAATCCATCTTTCTTCCGGGAAAGATTAATACTATTATTGAATCTACCAGGGAACCCACATGATCAAATACCTCTCCGCCTGCTGAGGATACTTCTCGATCTGCTAAACACACCCGTCGTAATGAAGATGGGCAATCTTATCCCACTAATGCTTTTCCAGAGGATCCGGTCGCAATTTTACATTTTTGTTTCTTGGAGAAGAACAATATCAAGCCACCAATCCAACAGTAAAGCTGAAACCATCCCCCTTTTTTCGGATCACCAGGACTGTTGGTGGAAATGAGTTATCTGTTTATTCCATGGAACCCTAGGCTCTCTTATATAGAGAGGACCCATGGGTAAATTACATAAGAGTCCAGAAGAAAAAGAAAATATGAAACGATACAGAATAACATAACAAAATCTCTACACTCCCCCTCAAGATGGAGCATAGATGTCAATCATGCTCAGCTTGGAAGAACATCTCTGAAAGGGTACTCTGAGCAATGGCTTGGTAAATATGTCAGCAGTCTGATCCTCTGAACTAACGTATGAAGTAGAAATCAAGCCCTTCTGGATCATATCTCTAGTGTAGTGACAGTCTACTTCAATATGCTTTGTTCTTTTATGAAATGCTGGATTGTTGGCAATAAACAAAGCTGCTTGATTGTCACACTAAAGCTGCATGGGTAAAGGTACATCTATATGTAAGTCTTCTAATACGGCTCGAACCCACATCATCTCCGTGCTCGCTTGTGCCATAGCCCTATATTCAGATTCAGTGTTGGATCTCGCCACGACAATTTATTTCTTGCTTTTCCAAGAAACCAGAGAGCTCCCCACAAAAACGGCAAAGCTTGAAGTAGACTTACGATCCTTGGACACCCTGCATAATCTGCGTCTGCACAAGCTGAAATAGATAAATCTGTGTTCTTTCTAGACAGCAACCCTGAGCCTGAAGAAGACTTTAGATACTTCAGTATCATGTATATGGCATCCATTTGAACTTGTCTTGGCTGCTCCATAAATTGACTCACCCGACTTACTGCAAAAGCAATATTGGGTCGAGTTATAGCGATATAAAGAAGCTTATCCACCATCTCTCTATATCTTCTCCTGTCCACTTCTTCAGTATCATTGTCATACAATTTCATACTTGGATCCATAGGGGTGCTCGATGGTCTACATCCAATCATGCCTGTTTCAACTAGCAAATCTGTTATATATTTCCTTTGGGTCATCACTAGATCCTGTGCATTCCTGGCAAATTCCAACCCTAGAAAATATCTTAGGGTGCCAAGATCCTTCGTGACAAACTGACGGCCCAAGAATGCTTTTGCCATCTCTACTCCTTGAACGTCATCTCTTGTAACCAGAATATCATCAACATATACCATGATGACGACCGTACCTCTAGGAGTCTTCTGAATGAACAACGAGTCATCCACATTTGATCTTTTGAATCCCTGTCGTTCAATTAGGTGGGAAAGCTTCTGGAACCACACCCTTGGACTCTGTTTAAGGCCATATATCGCCTTGTGAAGTCTACACACTATATAGTTCTCCCCCTCAGCAGTGAACCTCGGTGGCTGCTGCATGTAGACTTCTTCCTGCAAATCTCCATACAAGAATGCGTTCTTGACATCAAGTTGAAGTATGGACCAGTCACGTACCACAACAATCGATAAAAGAATGCGAAGAGTAGAGTGCCGAGCCACTGGAGAGAATGTATCCAAATAGTCCACACCATAGATTTGTGTGAAACCTCTCGCAACAAGTCATGCCTTATACCGATCAAAACTGCCATCTGCATGGTATTTAACTGTGAACACCCATTTGCAGCTAACAATAGAAGTGCCAGATGGAGCGGTAACCAAGCTCCATGTATCGTGGGACTGTAAAGCATGCATTTCTTCTTTCATAGCCAATCACCAACAGTCAATTTTCATAGCCTCTTGATAAGTCCGTGGTATCTCCACGGAAGACAAAGCCGCATCAAATATCTGAAAGTTACCTGTGAGACGGCGAAAGGAAACCTGAGAAGCAAAGGGATAAGACACACAAGTCCGTTTCTGCTTCCGAATAGCAATAGGGACATCAAGATTACCGTCCACTGTACTCGATGGTACATCCTCCTCTTGCAACGAAGAATTCTGCACATGCGCATTATCTGACCCATCATTAGTAATAGCATCTGAACATACCTGAAATGTGATGGATGCTTGACGTGCTGCCTGAGCAAGACCTGACCGGCGTGTATAGAATTTAGGTAATGGTGGGATAGGTGGTTGCGGTGGTGGTGATGGTGATGGTGGTGGCGTGACAACCGGGACAAGAATGGACATAGGTGGACTCAGACTAGGAGGAGGAGGAACATAAACATCATCATTAGATGTGGAAGAAGCCAACCTGTCACCTGCAGAGGAGTACATAACTGACTCAAAAAATGTAACATCAGCATTGACGATATATTTTTTATTTATGGTGTCATAATGATGAATCTATGATTCATCACTTCAAAAGTCAAAAAAAGAGCCTTGTTCCCGAGCAAATAGAGGCATATTTCCCTTTATAAATGCATAAATAGCATTCATTCATACATACATAATACATTCATTTTAGCAGTCCGTTTACATTTAAATAAGAAGCCAAAAATCCCTTGTAAAATACCCATTCACTAAAATAACCTCTTCTCTATAATATGTACTCCTTAGTTAATAATATAGGGAAGAATGCCAAAAATCCCCCTTGTAAAATAGTCAATAAAGCCTGAGAACCCCTGTACACTAAAATGCACATAAAGCCCTCATACAAACTCCGAATTAGGTCTACTGACTTTAAGAATACTACACATTAAAAGACCTTTAAAATGAGACTAATTTCATTGAATTTGGAGCTTGTATGGGAAAGTTGGGTCTTTGGGGCCACTTTGTATACTACATATATGTATATTTGTATCCTTGTGTTTATGTATCATATTTGACCTCATCTCCGTCTTTAGTCAACATGAAACTTGTAGATCTCATCGAGATCTACAACTTTCATGTTTTGAGTTTTTCCAAATTCGGCCCCCTCTTCTCTCTACACATGTATCTTCTTCCAGCCACTCACAACAGGCCACGTGGCGCCCTCTGGTTGCGCCATGCGGCCCGCTTCCCCTTGCCTCATCCGCCTTCACTTCCAACCGTTGGATCCTCTTCCAGATCCAACGGCCCAGCTCTGCCCACGCGCGCCTAAATCCTGGACCATCAGATCATCTCCGGCCTTAATCCACGCCGCACATTAGCGCCCTCACCAGAGCCCTCCACGTGGCGGCATCTACACCGCTTGATCAGGCCCTTGATCTCTCCATCGCAGCCGCCCTTCCGTTGGCGCCCCTCGTCCGCTCGATCATTTCCATCTCCTCATCCAAGCCGCTCGCCCGCGCCTCGCCCAGCTCTCGCCACGTGGCGTGATCACGGCCCATCATCTACGTGCCTTGATCTAATCACACACGTCCCCTTCCGCTTCGATCACCACCGTTGGATCACAAGATCCAACGGTGGAGACCTCGTCTCTTACCTCTGGGCGCCCCTCTCTCCCACGTTCCTTGCCTTGCGGGAGGGGCACCCCCTTTCTATTTCCGGCTGCACGTCAGCCACCCTCTCCGACTGCTAACACCCCCACGATGGAGACCACTCCTCCCTCACCCTCGCCAGCTCCCTCGCTTCCCACGACCTCCACCATAGAAGCCCCACGTCGACCACAAACCTCACCTCGTCACCCACCAACCCACCGACTCCATCCTTTAAATACTCCACCACCGGCAACCTTCAGCCGCATCCGCCACTCCAGAGAGCTTCCCTGAGCTCCGATCTTCCAGTTGGTGACAGCAATTCGGCGATTCATCGAGCGAAGACGGGCTTCAGCTCCGGCGAGATCTACGGCAACTCCGCCGTGTCGCAGCCACTCCTCCGAGCAGCTGCTGGAGCTCGGGACACCACCGGTCCCTCGAGCGAAGACCTGGACCCCAAGCAGGAGGTCCAATCCCCAGGTGAACCCCCTCCATTCCTCCTCCGATCTTCTTCTTATTTTCCCTTTATCTTCTCCGATTTTATTACGCATCCACGATCACCTTCTCGCTTCCATTCTACCTCGCCGAGCTTCGCGTCGAAGCTCCCATCCTCACTGACCCCTCCGCACCTTCCGACGACGCACGTCAACCTTCATCAGCTCCAGCTCCGCCACCTGGTCGGAGCACCGTCGCCCGACCGCCTCCCTTCGCCTTAGGCCATCGCCAACCATCTTCACTTCTTCACAAACACACGCACGAGCTTTGGCTCCTTCTCCAACACCTGCAGGTACTCCTCTTCTGATTGAACGTAACTTCACCGGAGCCAACTCGGAGCTTCATCGCCATCGCCAACCGTCCACCCTCTGCCGCTTCTGAGACCACCGGAGGCTTCGTCGACCATCCGTGCATCTTCTGAGGCACCTCCGACTCGCCATCGACCTTCACTGACGTCGGGAGGGAAAGGCGGAGCAACAACAGCTACGTCGGAGCCCCGCCTTCTCCTCCGCAGGAGGCGGAGGGCCGTCGAGGAAGAAGCCCCAGTGGCCGTTCGATCATCTCGATCGAACGGTTCGCAGTCGGCCACGTCGCTCGCCCACCGGACTCGCCATCGACCGTAGGATCATCCTTGATCCCACGCTCTGGAGAAAGCCACGTCAACATCTTCAGCCTCCATCGACCGCCGTTGGATCATCATCGATCCAAAGGCCAGAGGTCACGCAACGCGTCGGCACCGACACCCCTCGGATCCATCTTGATCCAAGGACCTTCATTACGCCACGTAGCCCCGGCCCGAACCTCCTCTCCGAGCCTAGGTTCGGGTCGCACGAACCTCACTCCAGATCACCAGAGCGCCCGAGCCTAGCTCCGACCCTCCGCAGCCATCCGAGCCTAGGCCGCCCACGTGAGGAGCACGTGCGGCCTGGGTAATTTACACAGAGGCCCCTGGAGCTTTCCATATTTGCAAAGAGGTCCCTGTGAAGCTGAGCCCACGTGAGGAGCACGTGCCCTGTGGAGAATTTGCATTCAAGTCCACAACATTATAGGTAATTGCATTTTAGTCCCTGTCTGCATATTTGCTTATTGTATTTTTATTTTTCTGTATTGCATTTACACCCCTGTGTTTGCACGCATCCCTAGGTTGCATTTTACATCATTTTGCAAATCTAAAAATTGCATTTTGTTGAGAATTTTGTCCTCTGTCTATTGATCCACTTGTTGAGAAACAAATCTCTTTTTGCTGGGCAGAGATTCTATAAGGAAAATATTTGTATTGAAGCGAATCGCTTTTGTTTGGACTGATCATCCGTGTAGCGTCTTTTGGGGGGCGAATGGTATCCTTATTGATATCATCTACCCCTATTTTTTCCTTTTCGTTCCCTCTGTAAGTATTCTCTATCTAATTTCTTAATAATATGGGGCGAACACCTATGGGTGTATCCCCCTTTTTTGGAGTGTCAAAAAAAAATTTTCAGTTGAATTATTAATGAATTAATTGGTGATTTTTTGACATATTTTACCCAGTGACACCTTTTAATTTGTAGTTAATTCTCTGTGCTTCCAAAAATCATCAAAAATTCACAGTAGCTTAAGGACGATATTCTTAACATACCATAAAAATCTCATGTCATTTGCACGCATATCGAGGCCTTAATAAATTGTTTAGTGATTTTCCTAATTTAATTTTAATAAATTCATTTCACCTTGAAATTAAGATCTGTAAATTTTCCTGGATTTCTTATCATTAGAGCTATCTAGGATAATTTTAGTTCTTGAAAAAATGGTGGTTTGCTATTTATTAAAAATTAAATATTGAAAATCACCCTGTCTGTTTATTTAATTCACAGTAAATCCATTTAGTAACTGAAAGATCCAAAAAAATTAGTGTAGATCATTTTCACCATCATTAATCATCTGGCTTATTTTCATACTTTTTGGACTTCATTTGATATATTAATTAAATTGAAACGTTAAATTGGCCTGCATTTTCTGCATAAGTCTGCATAAAAATTAAAAAGAGCAAAAAAATACCTCCTCGAAAATCCGACACTTGGACGCTTGCTAAAATTTACCTAAGGAGACAGTTGCCTCCCTGAGTTCGACCTTGGACTTCACCAAGTAAAAAAATTTGCCGCTTGAAATTAACTTAACATTAATTGAGAAGTGGTTTTTGACTAGCCTCTCGTATCCGACTGTAACGAATCACTAACATTAATTTGGACATTTGACCGAATTAACTAAGGGTGCGGGGGACGCTTATCACATAACAACGATAACCCTTCTGAGTCCGAGAGTAACTTAGAAAGACACACTTGACGGCTCTAGGAGAGAGTTTGTCAAGTACATGAGACAAGTGGTGAACTTAGGCTATAGTACCAAAGACACGAGGGGTAAGTGAAAACAATTCCTTATCTGAGAAAATAACAGAAAGAGGAATTTTCTCACCAAGAACAGTGGACGGCATGCGATTGACAAGGTAGCAAGCTGTAAGTACATCATCCCCCCAAAAACTGATAGGCGCACAACTCTGGATAAGTAGGGTTCGAGTGATATCAAGAAGGTGACGATGTTTTCTCTCTGTGACTCCATTCCGTTGAGATGTGTAAGCACAGGTGGTTTGATGAATAATACCTTTGGACAAAAAAAGTGGGAGAGAGAGAGAGCGAGTACATACTTCCAATGCGTTATCCGTACGAACATGTTTGACCGAAGAAGAAAAAACATTCTGCACTTCAATGATAAGATTTTTAATAACTTCTCCTGCTTTAGATTTATTCTTTAAAAGAAAAAACCCACGATACATGAGAAAAGTCATCAACTACAACCAGATAGACCCCGGGTCCCTGATGATCAGGGACACGACTCAGACCTCAAATATCAATATGAAACAACTCAAATGGGGAGCTACTACTCCGACTCTGACGACTAGGGAAGCTAGAACGGTGATGCTTTCCGAACTGACAAGCTTTACAACGAAACGACGAACTCGGAGAGATTTGAGGCAAGAGATGACACATTTTCTGGAGCGTGAGGTGGCCAAAGCGTAGATGCCAGGTGTACGGAGAGACTGATCTGGCTGAATGGGAAGAGACGCTAGCATATGAATTCCGAACCAGACGATAGAAACCATTCTGCTCAGATCCACAACCAATCACCCTGCCCGTTAGCATGTCCTGAAAAATGAGAGACGATGGGTCAAATATAGCGCGACAATGCAAATCCTTCGTAATCTGACTAATGGATAATAGATTCATGGAAAACTCAGGAGCATGTAGAACATTCTGTAAATGCATAGAATGTGACAAGGTGATCTCCCCCTGTCCAACGATGGGGGAATGAGTCCCATCAGCTATGAGCACTGAGCGTCTAGGTGGAATGTCCCTATATGACTCAAGTCTGTCTCTGTCACGGCAGAGGTTATGGGTGGTGCCAGAATCCATAATCCAATCTGAGAGATCATGACAAGATGTAAAGGCAGTGACACTACCTGAGGTACTGGCAGCGGCATAAGTACTGACAGATGCTGAAGCGGCAATGTCTGAAGATCCACCTGGAGCATCAATAGATGACTGAGGCATAATATCATGCAGGCACGCTACAAGCTCTTTGAACCGGTGATCTGGAGTGGATGCCGAAGGAGATGTAACATGCTCGACTACACGCGCCGATGTTGGAAATCCATGCTTAGAATAGCATGTATCCTTTGAGTGACCTGTGCGATGACAGAAAGTGCACGACTGGCGAAAATGACCTCCTTGGCCACGAGGTCCACGTCCACGAAAGGAAGGCTGACCACCTCTCCCTCGCGATACAGCCATCGTCGAAGGGGGTGGAGTAGATGTGCTGGAAGAAACAGAGATGTGACCGAGCCTCCGGTAAACTTCCTCCATAGGAGGAATAGTAGCATCGGCAAGTATCTGAGAGCAGGCTGCCTCATACTCAGGATCAAGTGCTGCTGGTAGTACGCCCACCATGGTAGTATTCCGGAAGGTCTTCTGCTGCTCTGGAGTAGCCGTGAGTGGTATAGTGCTATATAGTTTCTCAAACATCCCCCGCAGGGACGCGTACAACGAGTGAAGTGGCCGCCTATTCTGCTTCATCGTAAAAGTATCATGCTGGAGCTGTAACATCTTGGTCTCGTTCCGCACATGTGAATATGTGGCAGCCAATACATCCCACATCGCCTTGGCAGTAGGCTGATGGAGGACATCATTGGCAATCTCCATCGACAGTGTTCCTGATAGCCAAACCTTGGCATAAGAATCGTCGGACTCCCAGATGGCATAGATCCCAGTCTTCTCTGCCGGCTCATCCTCGATAAGTATATGTTACTTACCGTTCAACTTCATGAGACTCATGAACTGCATCGCCCAAAGCTCATAGTTCGTCCCATCCATCTTGACTATTGATGCTGGACCTTTGAATGCGCCTATGGAGGGCATATCGACTTTACTTTTTAACATGTTGCCAGAGACGAAAACTAGGGATTGTAGACAAGAAACCGGTGTCTACATAAACTGGATAGGATTTGAGTGCATATGTAGACTTTTATGCACTCAAATCCATGGAGAGATGTCGGGGCGGGGCTGGAGGGGCCGGTGAGTGAGTTGCCGGTGGGGCTAGGGGGACCGGCGAGAGAGTTGCCGGTGGTGGGGGGGCGGGGCTGGAGTGACAAGCGAGTAGGAGACCAGTGGCGGGGCTGCAGAGGGTCTCAGAGTTGAGGAAGAGGGACCAACGGCGCCGTCGAGAGTTGGAGAGAGAGAGAGGGGCGGCGGCGGGATGAGGCCTTTTAGGGTTAGGGTTTTGGCTCTGATACCATGTTGGTGGAAATGAGTTATCCGTTTATTCCATAGAACCCTAGGCTCTCTTATATAGAGAGGACCCATGGGTAAATTACATAAGAGTCCAGAAGAAAAAGAAAATATGAAACGGTACAGAATAACATAACATAAATCTCTACAAGGACCTTGGACATTTTATGTCAGAACTTTCATTTTGATGCAATTCCCGGACCACCTGCAATTATGACACCTATTGTCTCCACCAACGCCTTAGTCAATTTAAATCTTTCATAAGATCAAGATCTCACCATTCTTGATCCCGATATCTCCCCACCTGACTCCGGTTTATACTCCCTCATCCCAAGCGTTGGGTTGCCTATTCGAAACTTCCCCATCTAGCTCCTAGCGAGGGGATGCCTCCCCCTTCTGCTCGCATTTTTCAGCCTCCACCTTAACCTTTTTCTCCTTCTGCCATCTTGGGATATACCTTATGCTTCCTCAACATTGAAATGACCGTGGAGATGCGCTGCACCCCTCATTCCTGACATTAGAGCATTCGATCTTTCCTTGAACCGCACAAGCAGTAACCTCGGTCGAGGCGATGCGAGTTTGCCGGTCGTCACTGTGATTTGAAAAGGACTATCAGATCTGGATGGTCAAGACTTGCTTCTTGCACAACTACACTTCCATGGCTCGCAGTCACCCATGTAAGAGGTCTAAAAGAAAAAGGATTTGTATTTGTAGGATCCGAGGTAGAATCCACCAGCCAGCTCTGAGAAGAAGCACCTGTCAAAACCCCTACCCTTTTCAACTCACATGACTTCCCATCGAGTCCTACAAATGGGCCCTTTAGAATATTCTCCTCATCGAATGTAGAAATCTCCTTGGGAGTCGAGCGCCTCCTATAAATTTGATGAAAATATGAGGTCTAGCTCTATATTGAAGGTGTGCGACCTACTTAGAGGTAGGGCTCTAATTGAACTGAACATGTTCATGTTCTTTTAGCGTTCGTTCGATAATGGCTCGAAAACTATTGGTTCATTACTAAACAAACCGTGCATGAACTTCAAATATTAGTTCAATAAGCTTAACGAACTGAAGATGAACTTAACATATATTCATTCGATAAAGGTTCGAGTTTGATTAGACTTTATATATTTGTACGCAAGTAAAATACTTTGTGTCAATAGGGGGATTTAATCCTATTCAATATGGACCATTATTTTTATAAATGCAGATCAAACTATCGAAGTACATTTTCGAACTTGTTCATTATAACAAGTTTTACTTTAAGTCTAATAGGTAACGAATTACTATCGCATCGAACTCGAACGTTTATTTTCCAAACGAACTCGTACTCAAACTTATGTTTCCGAATTTATATCGCATCGAACTCAAACTTTCGAACTTTCTTATCGAAGCGAACTTGAATATAGGTTCCTTTGTTACAATTGGGTTTGATTAGCAGCCCTACCTAGAGGGCAACCCATGTTGGTAGAGAGAGGCCATGCCTCATAACCCTCGTAGCCACGACATCCACCAAATCTTCTTGAAGAAGTTCTGCAGAATGGGCCTCCACAAACCTCCCCACCTGTTTGAGAACACCGCCAATGCATCTAAGATGATCCTGAGCCATAAAGAGAATACCCTGAACCGTCGCTCGAACTAGGGAGCGAAGAGCCAATTACCCATCTCAGAACCACGAATGATGCCGTACGAAGCTATGATTGCCCATGGGACAGCTGAGAAGCGATTCCATCCCTCCTTGTGCCACACCTCCATCTCTTGCCGAGGAGGACATCACCCTTGAACTCTTGTAACGTCCGGGCTTGGATCCCCGATCCGTTATCGAGAAAAGCTGGTCCTGACAACTTGTTGGGTTCGGACCTAACGGATCTGTTGACAACCTCCCAAAATGCATAAGTCCAAATTGTCAAGTAGTAATCTCCACCACTTATAACCCACTCTCACACTTGGTGAGTTTTAGATGTGGGACCATGTTTGTGGTATGAGTGTTACAACCTCTCCCATTTATATTCACAGCGTCCTCGTTGCGACATGACCCATCTCTTATTCCCTGTGACAGTGGCTACTGCACGCTCCGGTTAGCCATTTCCTCCTATCTCTTTGTAGGGTTGCCCATGCTCGATTTCACCACATCCAAAAAGGAGATGTCATCTCACACAAGAGAAGAGCTCGCCTCCGCCACCAGTATGCTATGAATAGGATCTGTCACAACCCTAGCCCGCTTCACGCAACACCTTTGGGATGGAGTTTGAAACTCTGGTACCAGCTTCTTCTTCTAGATATCGACCACCTTGCATGCTGCGCTACAATGTCCGGCCTTCCCACATCGAAATCTGATCAGATTTCCAATGATGTCTATGGTGAGATGCTCAACCAACCTGCAGCGGAAGCTGAAACCTCAAGCACACACTGAACCATTGTTCTCGGAGGGCAGGAACCTAAGGCTATCTCATTCCAGTGCTGACAGCATTGTCGCTGCTGGCTGCAATGCAGCCTTCGCCCAGCTCCTCCGTTCCCCTTCCCTTGAACTCCCCTACCTGAATCACTCCTGCCTGAGTTCTCCATCCATTCTCTCATGAGCGTGCCTGCTCACCCAGGATTTCAATTGGGGTATTCTTTTGTATATTGTTTGGTCCTCGTAATTTATTTTCTTTGAATGACGCACATTTTATGATGAAATCAATCTTTGGTATTGTCTGGGATGTTTTTCTTGAATTTTAGATGAGCTCACTCTTCAAAATTCAACTATCTCTTCTCCGTTCTGCAATTAATAAACATTATTGGAATTTGCATTGTAGTTTTTTTAATTATTTAGGTAGGGGTGGGTGGAACATTAAAAGTGAATTTATATTTTATTCTCCTGAGTATATTTTACGGTAAGTAGTAATCTGTCCTCTCTCAAACATGCGTATTTTAAGATGTAATAGATTCTTTAATATTTAGAATTAGCCCAGTTACTATATTTTTCTTGCACTTTATATTCAGCGTTCATGGGGAATCTAAAAACCTGTGTTAATCCGGAAATTTATATCCTAATGGGAAACCGCAGTTTCAGTAGGTAGGTATCATGCCATATCTGACCTAGTTGTGTTTTTCACATATAGGTTTTATGACGGTCTATTTTTGTCAAGTTTGCAACAGTGCAAGCATGTGTTCATGGCAGTGATATCTTTTTTTTGTTTTTTTTCTGAAAGGAAGAGGGTGGAGTCCCGGGATTGGATCCACCGCAAAAGGTTAAATTATATTATAAGAAAGGCATTACAATCCATACGTGAGTCTGAGCCGAAACAAGGGCCCTGAAGTGTCCCAAAACATTCTTCGGGCAGAACTGTTTACCACGAAATATGAATGCATTTTTGCACACCAAATAGCCCATAGAAGCACATACACTGGAGAGTTGTCACCATGCAAATTGCCACAAACTGCTCGAATTTAGCCCCATAAGGATGTGCTATCATTAGTTCGAAGCCATGGGATGCCTGTCCCACTCCAAACCAAAGTTGAATGCTTGCTTTTGAAGAATAAATGGTCCCGTATCTTCATTGTCTTCCTTACATCTCCCATACATCTGGTCCCCTTGTGAAGTATCTTGTCCTTTCGCGCCTTGCTCATCAACCATCTATACCTAGCGAGCCATAGAATGACCTTGATCAATTGATCCTGTGCGGAATCTTATTGCTCCAAATTAATATGCATTTGCGGGTGAAATCCTCCTGGTTCAAAACAAGAGTACGAGTGAAGAACCGATATGCCTTCTTGACCGAGAACTTGCCATTTGTCCATTGGAAATGATCTTTACCATGCGAGATATCTTCTAAGCAATGCCAAGAAATCATTTAATCTTTGCTTCGAAAATTCTGTCCTGAAGGCAGGTGTCCAAAGCCTGTCCAGACATCCCGAACAAGAGCATTATGAACTTGTGCAAGTGCAAAAAAGTGCTGATAGTGCTCCCCCAATGTGCCCAAACCAGTCCAATTGTCCAACCAGAAGTGAAAGTCCCCTCGATTGCCAAGTATCGGCCGAAGCAATTCACCTTGTTTTGGTAACACCTGAAGTATTCCCTGCCAAAGTGAGTATGGATTTCACACATTATCTCCCCTTAGAGAGCCGCATATGGCATAAATATTTTGCATCAGACGATAAACTAGGTCATCACCTTTGCCCATAACATTAGTACCCACTTCATTAGGAGAGCTTTATTCATAGCCTTCAGCTTTAGGATCCGCAAACCTCCATCCTTTTCTCATCTTGTTATTGTCACCTAATTTGCTATATGGGTCCCACCTTTTTCCTATCTCCCGTGGCCTAGAAAAATCTCCTCATCATAGCTTCAATCTTTGAGAATACATCAACTGGAAGGAGTTTGGTGGAACAAAAGAAGATCGAAATGGCTGGCGCCTGGCAATATATGCTTAATTAGCACTAATTCATCGCCTTGAGACGGAATCCCCAACTTGCAACCAACCATCTTATTCTGTAGCATGTCCAAGACTAGTCTGCAGTAAGAGGATCGAAGTCGCCCAACAACCAACGAGAGTCGCAGATGGGTGACGGGATGAGTCCCACAAGAACATCGCAGAATTGAGCCCACCTCCTAGATCTCCTCTTAAGCAATCCCAAATGTCAGGAAAATCGATTTTTCTCTATTAAGTTGCGGGCTTGAAATGTCCCCTAAAATCTCCTTTCCTAAAAAAATCAAAGCGTCATCCGCATACCGGAGGATAGGGATGAACACGTCATCTCTGATATAACCCGAGCATAACCTGTCATTTGAAGCAAATCTCACCATACTTGCTAAAGTGTCTGCTGCAATAACAAAGAGAAGGCGTGCTAAGGGGCAACCTTGTCGTACCCCACGTTGAGGTTGGAAGAATCCTCCCTCTGGGGGACTTTTTACAAGTGCTGTATATGAAGCCGTCGTGATGCACCTCTTCATCCATGCAATTCAAATCTCTGGAAAGCCCCTTCGCTATAGTGAGGACCAAAGGGGTCACCAATCTATGCAGTCCTTGGAGAAGTCCTCTTTCCATAGTAAACCTTTCCCCTTGCTTCTCTTCTTATCCAGCACAACTATCGACGCTACCACCCATCCATTTGTCATGTCTACCAGGAACAAAAGCAATATGCTATGAAGAAATGATAGAACTGAGAACACCATACAGGCACTTAGCTAGAACTTGGCGGTGATAAGGTAAAAATGCATTGGATAATGATATAGGTATGAAATCCTCCACTCTAGTCACGCCTCCTTTGACAGCAGGAAGAAGAGAGATTTGTTCAAACACTTAATCCCCAGGTTCTCCTTGAACTCGTGGAGTACCTCCATGATGTCACCTTTGATGATGTCCCAAATCTCCCTACAGAATCAAACCAAAAACCTGTCCGGATTAGGAGCGCCATTCACATTCAAATACCACACAACTTGTCTGACCTCTGCTCAGTAAGAGGGGTAGCCGAGGTCTTCGCTTGCAATGTGGATATCCCATTGGCCCCCCTTTCCATGCCTAAGTAACCTCCTACTGAAATGCTCAAAATAGGCACGAAGAGTCCTAGCCACCTCTACATCTCCTTGCACCTGAAGCTTCTTAAAATTGATACAATGAATATAGTTTTTGTGCCTCCTTCCACTAACCATGGAGTGGAAGAAACTAGTGTTAGCATCCTCATCTTTAAGCCACCATTGACATGATCCTTGCCTCCATTCAATCTCTTTTCCCTATCCTCAAGGTGGACCTCATGAAGTTGCCTGGATTGTTGTTTGATTTCCTCCATCCTTAGCTGATGTTCATCTTCTAACAAGTCCAGTCTGATAATCTCTGCATGTACCATTGCTCTTTTACACAGGCAGTGTTCCCGAATTGTCCTGTTGTATTCCAACAAGTGTTGATGGAGCAAATTCAGTTTGGTTGCCAAGCTGATCGCAACCGAACCGATAAGCTGACCATCACACCAGAAATGACCCATCATATATCGAAAACCGTCCTCAGGCGGCTATTGAGAAAGCCCTTGGTCGTGTTTCCTCGTCCGATGACAACAGAAGGGGGTTATGATTAGAAATTCTAGATCTAGAATTTCTCTGTGTATATACAACCCACCACATCATGAATCAGTATACTGTAATCACTAATCATAAGGGAGAGTTCCTCCGACCCACATCAACCTCGCCTCACATACGCGGGTGATCCTTAGGATGAAGCATCACATTAAAGTCTCCAATTATCCAAGCCTTCGAGGGTACCTACTCTGACCAGGCGTAGATTGTCAAGCATTTCTTCTATGTTCACATCATTCGTTGGGCCATAAACATTAGTAATAATGATCCTTGCATCGTCTACCTTCCTTTTAAACTTAATTGAGATCAAGTGACTGCCCTAAGCTCCTTCTCTTCTAGATAGAACTTGTCCCTATTCCTACCCGTTAGGATACCTCCTGTCGCCCTGATGAGTTTGTAGCCCGTTTACCTCCAAGGTTGACCTCCGAATAACATCTGCTCCTTGAGAAAATTTCATTTCTTGAAGCAAAATAATGCCTACATTCTTCTATATCATAAATCATGCATTGCTAACTATTTCTCAGCCTCCCAAGGCTCCTCATATTCCAAGTCATTAAGTTCATTTCTGTACAATCCATATTCCTCGTGGTGGAGCTACTCCCAGACAATTACTAAATCCTTCTTGAAGAAGCCCTCCTCGGTTCATGGTCCCTAATTGTGCTTCTCCTAGGACACGTTGGCCCCTGCAAATGTATGTGCTTCCCCTCATCGATTATGCAGCATGACATCAGTACTTGGGGCCTCAGTTGTAGCTTTCGAAAGGTCGTGTGCTTTGTATAACACCACCCTTAGTCTCCTCATGTGCTCATTCTTGACCAATCCAGAATTACTCTCTTTCCATATCGCCTAGTAGGAGAGTGTTGAGGAGAAAAATGGCCTCCGATCTCCCCACGATGAATGTGTTCAATCACCAATGGAGAGTACCTTCGTACAGGGTTGTAGACCTCATTCCTCGGCCTCAACAATGGCCCCATCCGCCTCCTTCCCTACTATGCCAAGCACACTGCCTCGGGTCCCACCATCCTGATGGGGCCCCTCCAACATTGAGCTTCTTCTAAGAAAGTAAATATCCTTCAAACACTGTAGACTAAATCGGAACCTAAAAATCCAGTTTGAAGGAGATCCTGATCTAGTGAGTAGCTCCTCAAAGGGTACGCCCATTCAGAAGAAAATGAACCCCACAACACCGAGTCCGAGAGAAGCATATGCAGATCCACTTCGGATTCTTTGAGCCCCCAAATCGGCCTACTGCAACAATCCGAGTCTACCAAGAGGACGTCTTTGAAGAATGGGTCCTTTAGGCCTCGTTCGGTTTGAGGGGTAAACTCCCCTTATGGGCCCCACTTTTTTCTCTTTTTTTTTAAAAATTCAATAAATCAATTCTCCATCATCAATTCCATCAAAAAAAATTATGTTATACCATTATATCATATAAAAATTATAAACTACTCCACTTCTACTCACTTTTCCAAACTTCAATACAATCACATCACAATGACTACTCACTTTTTCAAACTTCAATACAATCATATCACAACAAACCAATTTCAAACCCACCTCCAGTTTAACCCTCTATGCAAACACCAAAACAAAAAAATGGGTTACCGTCTACCAGTTTAACCCGTCCTAACCCGTGTACCAAACAGACCCTTAGAGACCGAAACATACCCCTGGCATTCCAAGGTGGATTCACATGCAGATTGGCCTCCATCTCTCGAGATTGCAGTGCAAGAAGTGTAACCAATGCACTGTTATCGATGCTACTTGACCATCCTTCAACCTTGACCCATCTCAGGCATCGCCACCATCGTAGTATCGAAGCTTCTCGATCGCGACACTGAAGACATTGTTTCCCACTCGTAGACACACCTCAGAAGGAACCGAACCACCTCGAACAACAACTTTCGCCTTCAAATGCATGTCAGAACAGGTCTAGTGTCCTTCAAAAACTATGGAGATCAGATTCCCAAACTCTTCCAGAAGCTTGACCATTGGGATAAAATCCATAGCACGAAGTGGGATCCCTTTTAGGAACAAAACCCTGCAGCAACCTCATGAGAAGCACCATCCCTTAACGTGGGGTGCCGTCACCTTACTCTCCCACCCTGCTTTCCGTCCTTCGATCTTGCATCATCAGCCTCAACTCCTTTTCAGAAAGGCCCCACACTATCGTGGACTTATTAAGAAGGATAACATCTCCGCCAAAAGCACCTACTTTACTGCCAATGTCCGCCATTGCCAATTGAAGCCTGATGTTCTATTGAGAACAAATATCCACAAGGAACTCCTGCCAGCATGTTCTTACGACGAGAATCGAGCATTCCTATCCCTTTAGATCCACTCCTAAAAACTATATATCTTCTCGACGTTGTTGATCTTTAGGTGAGCTCTGTACCCATCACTGTCACCACCTTCGTCGGTGGCCAAAACCCTTGCCGGAAAAACACTTAATAACATTGCGACATGAGCCTGCGAGGTGGCCAACTGTCGCCACATCTGAAGCACCTCCAACTTCTTGGTAGACCATTCCCTTTTTCATTAGTCTTGCGACCCCACTACACCAGACGTCATTGGAGTGTAGGGCAGCCCTTCGCTGGGGAGGATGGAACCCGCACTCGCCTTTGCTTCCTTGACCGCACGATTCGCCTGTCTCCCTTGCCTTTCCCATCGTCGCCTTCCATCGTCCTTTGGTGTTGCATCAGAAGTCCCATTGAAATTTTTCGTTGAAGTCTGGCAACTCTGAAAAGTTCCATTCTAAGCTTGGATTCGAACAATGGTGCATATGGTCCATTTCACAAAGGAGGTTCACTAGATTGTTGGGGGCGACGAGCCAGGTATTGGTCATGTTAGTGATACTTGGCTATTTCCTTGGCAGATGTTCTTGGATGTTACTTGGCTCAGGTTCTAGCCTTGCACATGCATGCACTTAAAACACGATTGGTTAATAAACATAATGTGAACATTGTGAAGTTACGACGACCTCCTTGGCATGATATGAATTTTTAATTAGCTTCATATTCTGTATCTGTTTAAACATTTAAGCTTTATCTAGACTTTAAATTGCAACTGGTTTAAGTAGGAACGCTGCAGTCATTTCACAGACGTGGTGATATCTTTCAATAACGCGTTCCCTTTTTATTTTAGGTTGCTGTATTACTACTCACTGAAATTACCCCCAAAAGTATAGCCGTTCACAATGCCACAGAAGTAGCTAGGATTGTTGTCAGGTGAAATATTGTTCAGTTCACTCAAGCAAATAAAATATGCACGTTTATATTGTATCTTTTGCAGTCATATCAAAACACAAGTGAGCTTAACTTTGTCTCTTGCTTATGATGCCTCATGTCAGGCCAGTTGCATGGCTTTCCTTGGTGTTGTATCCACTTGGAAAAATTGCCACATTTCTGTCGATGGGAATACAGAAAATGCTTGGTCTAAATGCTAGAAGGTATTAGTTTTTGTATCTTGTTTCCGACATTGTAAGAGATTCCTTTTTTCCAATGGCTGCTAGATGTTCTGTTTTTTATTTATTACTTTCTTCTGCTGATTTGGCTTCACTAACTATGTTTGGACATCCTTGCTTTTTTCAATTATATACTTGTTATATTGTTAACACGTTATTCCTTAGAGTGGGACATCGCCAACAAATACGTGTTCTCTGTGTGGAAAGGCAGAATGAAAAGTTATATTCATCATAGCCGTAGAGCTCTCTTTTATATGAGAAAAGCTCTAAGGGAAAATTACATAAAGAGGACAAAATAAATAAAGAAAAATGAAATAAAATAGAGAGATGCAAATATCTCAACACTCCCTCCCAAGTTGGAGCGTAAATGTCTATCATGCTCAGCTTGGAATAACAACGATGAAAAGGATATCTGAGAAGAGCTTTGGTAAACATATTTGCGATTTGGTTGCTTGAATCAAGATGGGAGGTGGAAATAAGCCCCTTGTGAATTAGATCACGAGTGTGATAGCAATCCACTTCGATGTGTTTTGTTCTTTCATGGAAGGCTGGATTAATAACTTTGAATAGAGCGTTTTGGTTATCACATATGAGATGCATACGAAGAGACACCTCAATAGTTGGATCAGTCAACACAAACTTGACCCACATCTATGGTCAGTTAGGACATGGCTCTATATTCTGATTTGTTGAGATATTTATACATTACATGTATCTGTCATGTTATTTTATTTCTTTCTATCTATTTTATGTAATTTACCCACATGCCTCTACCTATATAAGAGAGCCTAGGGTTACGAGAAATAAACATCTCTTTGTTTTCTTCCAACATGGTATCAGAGCGACGGTCCTAGACCGGAGCTCTTGTACCCAAAAACCTTAACCCTACCATATACCCATCTCCGCGCGCCGCCACCTACGCGCTCCTCCATCGATCCATCTCCGCGGGCCGCCGCCTGCGCGTCACCTGCGCGCATCACCTGCGCATCACCCGCGCATGTGCGCGTGCCTCCGCGCGCTGATCTGCATCGATCACACGCGTCGCCTGCACGTGCTCTCGTGCGTTGATCTGCACACCTCCCTGCGTCGTTCCTAGCGTGGCCTAGCGCGGTCCAGCGCCCTCCGTGTGTTGCGCTTCTACGCCCTGCCGTCGTTCACTTCATTTTGTTGATGGATTTGGGAGCATAAGTCTACTTATGCACCCAAATCCATGTATGTTTGTGTAAACATTCATTCGTTGGTCCACAATATTCTAGTCTTCTATATCTAGCAAGATGTCTGAGAACAAAGTTGATGTACCCGCCACAAGCGCCTTTAGAGGTCTAGCGCTTATTGTCAAGATGGACGTGACAAATTATGAGCTCTGGGGCATACAGTTCATGAGCCTTATGAAGTCGAATGGTAAGAAACACATTTTTACTGAGGAAGAACTTGTGGAGAAGACTGGGATAAACGCCTCATGGGGGGCGGACGGCACTTATGCCAAGGTTTGGCTGTCAGGAACATTGACGATTGAGATCGCCAATGATATGTTACAGCAGCCTACTGCTAAGGCGATGTGGGATATCTTCGCAGCAACATATTCTCAAGCGAGGAACGAGGCAAAGATCCTCCAACTTCAGCATGACATATTCACTATCAAGCAGAACAGACATCCTTTGCATTCACTGTATACATCCTTGCGTGGGATGTTTGAGAAGCTTCACAGTTTCATGCCTTTAACAGCAACTCCTGAGCAGCAGAAGATATATAGGAATTCTACCATGGTAGGGATATTCCTTGCAGCCTTTGACCCTGAATATGGAGCTGCTCGCTCTCAGATTTTAGCAGATGCATCTATTCCTCCCATAGAGGAAGCTTTCCGCAGATTCAACATGATTACTTTTCCTTCTACAACCCCTAGTCAGACTTCCTCGACTATGGCAGCTTTTCGAGGAAGAGGAGGCCATTCTACCTTCCATGGGCATGGACCTCGAGGTAGAGGAGGTCGCACTCGTCAGCCTTGTACCTTCTGTCACCACCTAGGTCACTCCGAGGAGACATGTTATTCTAAGCATGGGTTCCCGGCATCAGCTCGTGTTGTAGAGCAGATTGAGTCTCCTGCTGCTTCTACTCTAGATCAGAGGTTTGATCACCTTGTTGCCAGATTGAGAAATATTATACCTTTTTTGCTTCACCATCCTCAGGAGATCACTCAGATGTGGCAGCCTCAACAGCTGCCAGTACTTCTGCTACAGCTAGCACCTTAGGTACCTATGCTTTTACATCTTGTCACGTTTCTGACAGTACAGAGTGGATTATGGACTTCGATGCTACACATCATCTATGTGGAGACAAACAACAACTTGCGTCATATAGACAAGTTGCGCCAGGGAGAACCGTTGTGATAGATGATGGGACTCATTCCCCAATCACAGAATAGGGGAAGATCACTCTGACGCCTTCAATGCGTCTGCAGAATGTGCTACATGCTCCATATTTCTCTATGAACTTACTTTCTATTAGTCAGATTACAAAGGATTTGCACTGCCGAGCTATATTTGACCCATCGTCTCTTATTTTTCAGGACATTATTACGACAAAGTGATTGGATGTGGCCGTGAGCATGGTGGTATCTATCGCCTGGTTTGGACTTCATATGCTGGCCTCTCTTCTCATTCATCTGGATCAGTCTCTCCATTCACTTGGCACGTCCAGTTTGGTCACCTCCCTCTTCAGAAAATGAGTCATATGCTACCACAGATTTCACCTAAATCTTCCTTTCAGTGCGAAGCTTGTCAGTTGGGAAAGCATCATAGGTCTGCCTTTCCCAATCTTCAGAGTTGGAGTAGTAGCTTCTGTTTTGAGTTATTTCATGTTGAATCTGGGGTCTGAATCGTGCGCGTGATCACCAGGGACAGATTTTATCTTGTAACTGTGGACGGTTTTTCTCGATTGTCATGGGTGTTTCTTTTGAAAAATAAATCTGAAGCACGAGATGTGATTAACACCTTTATTACTAAAGTGCAAAATGTCTTCTCTACATTTGTGAAGTTTGTGCGAACTGATAATGCATTGGATTTTTGTATTCGTGACCTCTCTCATTTCTTGTCAACCAGAGGGATTATTCATCAAATATCTTGCTCTTACACCTCTCAACAAAATGGCAATGCAGAAAGGAAGCATCGTCATCTTCTTGATTTCACTCGGACTCTTCGCAGTCAGAGTCACGCACCGCATTTGTTCTGGGGTGATGCAGTTCTCATTGCATGCTACTTGATGAATCGTATGCCATCATCTGTCTTGGGTGGGAAAATTCCTTTTTCACAGCTTTTGCTGAGAAGGAGTTATTCTCACTCACTCCTCGTGTGTTCAGATCTATTGCTTTTGTTCACCAGTTGACTCTCGGTCTTGACAAGCTCGCTCCTAGAGCTGTCAGATGTGTGTTTGTCGGATACTCCAGGACTCAGAAGGGATATCGGTGTTATGACCCTCTACTCCGAAAATATTATATAAGTGTTGATGTCACATTTTTTGAGCCTGTGATGTACTTCTCTCCTACAGGTGATAGGTTGGCTTCATCGAATGTGGATAATAAAGTCTACGTGGCACCTCCTCCCGTGTCTGCCATTCCACCACCTCCACCCCCATCACCTCCTCCTCCTACTATTGAGTCACTTGCACCACTGGTTTCATCTCTACCTAAGTTCTATACTCATCGGACTACTTCTACTCTTGGTCATCGCCCATCATCCACGGAGCCCTAGGTTTTTTCCGACAGCAGAGCTTCTAACGATGGGCCTGGAGATGTATATGTGCAGGAAACTTTGTAGGAAATTAGCACACAGATGAAGGATGTTCCTTTTGATCTGGATATTCTTATTGCAGTCCGCAAGCAGAAGAGATCGTATGCCTCCTACCCCCTGGCTTCTCAGGTCTTTTTTCATCGTCTCACAGGGGATTTTTAGAAATTTGCAGAGGCTCTATCTGTCGTAGAAATTCCACGGAATTATGAAAAAGCATTGAAAGATTGTCGTTGGCGCTTGGCTATGGAAGAGGAGAGGGCTGCATTACAGTCACGTGGTACGTAGAGTCTTGTTTCTCCTCCAGTTGATGCGCCCGTTGTGGGATGCAAATGGATGTTCACTTGAAACACCGAGCGGATGGCATTATGGATCGCTTTAAGGCGAGACTCGTGACACGAGAGTTCACCCAGACATGTGGGGTGGACTATCTGGATAGTTTCTCCCCTGTGGCCATACACTCTACTCTGCATATACTTCTCTCTGTTGTTGTGACACATGATTGGCCCCTGTATCAGTTTGATGTCAAGAATGCCTTCCTTTACGGTGATCTACAAGAGGAGGTCTACATGCAGCAACCATCGGGGTTTGCTGCTGAGGGGGAGTGTTAGAAGGTATGCAGGTTACACAAGGCTATTTATGGCCTTACACATAGTCCAAGAGCATGGTTCCAGAAGCTCTCGGATCTGATAGAGCAACATGGGTTTGTGCGTTCAACTGCCGATCACTCCTTATTTGTACAGATTACCCAGGGAGGTACTATTATCATTCTTGTGTACATTGATGATATAATTATTACAGAGGATGACAAACTAGGTATTCGGGGCGCTAAGGACTTCCTAGGTCAGCAATTTGTGACCAAGGACCTTGGCCATCTACGTTACTTCCTTGGCTTGGAATTTGCAAGGAACCAACGAGGTCTTGTGATGACCCACAGAAAATATGTGTCAGACCTCCTTGTAGAGACATGTATGGCGGACTGCAGACCTGCCACTAGTCCCAGCGATCCAAGCATGAAGCTATATGATGATGACACTGAGGAGGCCGACAAGCGGAGATACATGGAGCTTGTTGGCAAGCTACTATATGTGACCATCACCGGGCCTGACATATCATTTGTTGTGAGCAAAGTAAGCCAATTTATGGAACAATCTAGGCAGGTACATATGGATGCAATCCATATGATTTTAAGATATCTGAAGACTTCACATGGTACATGACTTCTGTTTAGCAGCGGCTCATCTCTCTCAGTTACTGCATGTGCAGATGCAGATTATGCTGGATGTCCGAAAGTTAGAAAGTCTACCTCAGGGGTTGCTGTGTATATAGGGAGTTCATTGGTTTCATGGAAGAGCAAGAAGCATACTGTGGTTGCGAGATCGAGTGCGGAGTCATAATACATGGCTATGGCACAAACTACCACTAAAATGATGTGTGTCAGATATGTTCTTACTGACCTAACTATAGAGATGCCACTTCCCATGCATCTCCAATGTGATATCCAAGCTGCTCTTTTTATTGCCAATAATCCAACGTTCCGTGAGAGAGCCAAACATATTGAGGTAGACTGCCACTATAGTAGAGATGTGATTCAGAAAAGTCTTATTTCTACTTCTCCTGTGAGTTCAGGGGAGCAAACAACAGATGTTTTCACCAAGCATTACTTAGAGGATCATTTTAGAAATGTTCGTCCTAGCTGAGCATGATTGACAACTATGCTCCATCTTGAGGGGGAGTGTTGAGATATTTATACATTCCATGTATCTCTCATGTTATTTTATTTCTTTCTGTCTATTCTATGTAATTTACCCATAGGCCTCTCACTACATAAGAGAGCCTAGGGTTACGAGAAATAAACATATCTTTGTTTTCTTCTAACATGATTCAATGCTAGATATAGACACAACTGTCCGTTTCTTACTCTTCCATGAAACCAAAGAACTACCTATAAACACAATGAAGCTTGATGTGGACTTCCCGTCTTTGGGGCACCCGACATAGTCTGCATCAGCGCATCCTGTAACTATAAGAGATATGTCTCTTCTGAACAGAAGTCCTGCACATGCAGAAGACTTTAGATATCTCATGATCATGTTAACTGCATCCATATGGACTTGCCTGGGTTGTTACATAAATTGACTGACTCTACTGACAACAAATGATATAGCAAGGCTGGTGATAGTGACATACAACAACTTCGCTACTGGCTCTCTATGTCGTCTTTTATCAAGCTCCTCAGAGTTATCATCATAGAGCTTAGCATTAGGATCTATTTGAGTAGTGGCAGGTCTACATCCTGTCGTGCCTGTCTCAGATAGGGGGTCAGTGGTGTACTTCCTTTGCATCATCCCCATACCACGCCGATTTCTTGCAAATTTTAGGGCAAGGAAGTAACGGAGATTGCCAAGATCCTTGGCCACAAACTGTTGCCCAAGAAAGTCCTTATCTGCATGAATACCCTGTTCGTAACTTCCTGTAATAATAATGTCATCTACATGGACCAGAATAATAACAATATCTTTCTAGGTTCTTGTAGAGATGTCGATGTTTTCTATATCTTTTTCTTTATTTTATTTCTTTATGTCCGTCTCATGTAATTTACCCATAGGTCTCTCCTCTATATAAGAGAGTCTACGGTTCCCAAGAATAAGCAACTCTTCTATTTTTCCCAACATGGTATCAGAGCGACGGTCCTAGACCGGAGCTATCGTACCCTAACCCTAACCACACCTGTCGCCCCCTTCTCTCTTCTCCTTTAGCTGTTGCCACCTTCTTCTCTCGGCAAGCGGCTGCCGTTGGCCCCGTTCCCCTCTCGGCCCTCGGCCTCCGTTGCCGTCAAGCCAAGTCGTTGCCGTTGCCAAATCAACTTCTCTCTCGACCGCCAATCCCCATTGATGGGCCCCCATCGCCGAATCGCATCAGCCGCCGTTGGGCCCCGTCGCCGTTGACCCCCGCTGCTGTTAGCCCACAGCCTTCTCTGCTTGTATCAAGGTCCGCTTTGGTTGATGGCTTTGATTTCATAATCGATATATACAATCAAATCCTCATATGTCTGTGTAGACACCTATCTATTGGTTTACAAAACCGTAGTTTTCGGTACCCGACAAGATGTCAAAGAGCAAGATCGATATCCGCCGACGCTTTTAGAGGTCTAGCATCGATTGTCAAGATGGACGGGACGAACTACAGCTTTGGGCCATGTATTTCATGAGGCTTATGAAGTCTACGGGTAAGAAACATATTCTTATCGAGGAAGAGCCGGTTAAGAAAACTGTGGTCAATGCATCTTGGGAGGCTGATGATGCCATGGTTTTAAAAGGCGGCGCCTCGAGGCGCAAAGGCGTACGCCTCAAGGCGAGGCGGGCCTAAAGCGCCCCGAGGCGTACGCCTCAGGTACAGACTTAGGGGCGTACGCCTCAGCCTCATCTGAGGTGCTCGAGGCGTGAGGCGCTCGAGGCGAGGTGAGGCGGAGGCGTAAGCCTCGAGTCATGAGGCTTTTTTTACATTTTTTGTTACACATAACCCTATTTTTTGTTTGCATTATATTTTTTTATTTTTGTATTTTTGTTTCCATGTTAAACCTTGCTTATTTCTATATATATAGCTCCATGCAAAGAGAAGAGATAGCTTGAAACAAGCGAAGTTACATGATCTTGTATACATCATATTCAATTTATCATATACCTACACATACTAGTTCTATTACACATATTTTTGTTTGAATTGTAATAGAATTTTATATTAGTTGCAAGTTTGCAACTTGATGTTGTTGTTTGGTTGTATAAGTTGTGAACTTAGAATAGTTATCACATATATGATATATGAAGTAATGTTGAAAAATAAACACGTGAAGGCTGAAGTAAAATAATTATTACATTTTATTGTGAGTAGCTGAATAAAAATAATATCATTAGTAAAAAAATCGCCGGAGGCGCTGCCCCCACACCCCCGAAGGGGGGAGCTCACCTGCTCCCCCCTAGATCCCCCCACAGGCTCGCTGACCGAGCAGTGAGACCTCCATCTTGTTGGGGTATGATATGGCAGGAGGGGATGCATATGACAGTTCTCCAACTACGTCCAACAAGACAATTTATTGGGATTCAAGGCATATTAGTATTTTTTATTCGCACTAAAGATTATGGTTTCTATTGTACTTTATTATTAAGTATAGACTTTAGTTTAATACTCATATAGAGTCATTGAAGTTGGAATTGGAACTTGATATTATGTATGTTAGTGGCTTAGTATTAGTTTTTTGAACTTCAATGCCTTCATCGCTTATGTATTGTATCTTTTATTAGTTTTAAATTATTCCTGAATGTGTTTTGCAAAATATAATAGTATTATATATTTTTTAAATGTATTTTGCTTTAATTTTATTTTTTTCCAAAAAAATTGAGGCTTACGCCTCGCCTCAATTTCAGAGAAAACGCCTTGGACCGCCTCACGCTTTTTCAAACCTTGGATGCTGCGTATGCCAAGGTTTGGCTTTCTGGGACATCGACGTTAGAGAGCACTAATGGTGTCTTACATCTGCCCACCACCAAGGTGATGTGGGACATCCTTGCAGCCACTTACTCTCAGGCGAGGAACGAGACGAAGATTCTGCAACTTCAGCATGATATCTTCACCATCAAGCAGAACAGAGGTCCACTTCACTCTTTGTATACATCCATGCGAGGATGTTTGAGAAGCTCCACAGCTCTATGCCACTGACGTCTACTCCTGAACAACGGAAGATATATCAGAATATTACCATGGTTGTTGTATTCCTTGCAGCCCTTGATCCTGAGTAGGAGACTGCTTGTTCCCGGATTTTAGCAGATGCCACTATTCCTCTCATGGGGGAAGCATTTCACTGACTCAACATGATTATTGTTCCTTCGACCGCCTCTAGTCAGACCTTGTCGGCGATGGCAACCTCTTGAGGTAGAGGAGGCTCATCTCATTTTTTGGATGTGGACCTCGTGGTAGAGGAGGTCGCATTCGTCAACCATGAATATACTGCTATCGTCCTGGACATACAAAGGATACACGCTACTCCCAACATGGTTTTCCTGCATTGGCCCGAGTAGCGAAGCAGGTTGAGTTTCTGGCTACTTCCACTTTAGATCAGATCAGAGGTATGACTCGTAGCTAGACTGAGGGATATTATGCCTTCTGCTTCTTCGCCATCTTCAGGAGGCCATATATAGTAGCTTCTGCCTCTGTCAGTACCTCTGCTAGCACCTCAGATAGTACCTATGCTTTTACCTCTTGTAATGATATGAGATTATAGAGTGGATTATGGATTTCGGGGCGATGCATCATAAATGTGGAGACAAAGATCAGCTTACAACATATAGACATGTTCCTCCAAGGAGAGCCATTGTGATAGCCGTTGAGACTCATTCCCCGAGCACAAGATATTGGGAGATTAGTTTGGCGCCCTCGATGCATCTGTAGAATGTGCTACATGCTCCAGATTTTTCCATGAATTTGTTATTTATTAGTCAGATTACAAAGGATTTGCATTACCGAGCTATTTTTGACCCATCATCTCTTGCTTTTCAGAACATTCTCATGGGCATGGTGATTGGTTATGGTTGTGAGCATATCGGTCTCTATCGCCTAGTCCAAACTCCCTATGCATGCTTCTCCTCTCATTTAACATGACCAGCCTTTCCCTTCACTTAGCACCTCCATTTTGGTCACTCCTTTCTAGAAGATGTGTCATATTTTGCTGCAGATTTCACTAGGTTCATCCTTCCAGTGCGATGCATGTCAGTTGGGAAAGCATCATCGTTTTGCTTTTCCTAGTCGTTTGTGTCGGAGCAGTACTTCCCTTTTTGAGTTATTTCACATTGATATTTGGGGTCCGAGTCATGTTTTCGATCATCAGGGACACTTGTTTTATCTTATTGCTGTTGATGATTATTCTCGTTTGGTTTGGTATGGGTCTTTTTATTATTGAAGAATAAAGCTGAAGCTAGGGATGCGATCAAAGATTTTATTAATGGAGTATAGAATGTTTTCTCTTCTTCAGTAAAATTTGTGAGAACTGATAATGCTTTGGAATTTTGTACACGTACTCTCTCACATTTCTTTTCGTCCCTTGGCATTATTTACCAAACAACATGTGCTTACACTTCTCAGCAGTATGGTGTTGTAGAGAGAAAGCATCGTTATCAACTTGATGTCACTCAGAGTCATGCCCCGCATTCTTTTTGGGGTGATGCGGTTCTTACGGCATGTTATATGGTGAATCGCATGCCCTCATCCGTTTTGGGTGAGAAAATTCCTTTCTCCATGACATTCCCGGAGAAGGAGTTGTTCTCACTCACTCGTGTCTTTGGCTTCTTTGCATTTGTTCACCAGTTGTCTCCGGGTCTTGACAAGCTCTCTCCTAGAGCTGCCAAATGTGTTTGTGGGTACTCTAGGACTCAAAAGAGATACCAATGCTATGATCCTTTACACAAGAAATATTATATTAGCGCGGATGTCACTTCCTTTGAGTCTGTATATTATTTCTCTCCTACGGGTGACAAGTTGGCTTCATCAGACTGATGATGAGATTTACATGCCACCTCCTACTAGTCCGACACCACCTCCACCCATGCCTACTGTTGCGCCACCACCTCTACCTGTTACAAACACCACCTCCTCCAGCTCTACACCTTCTCTTACACAGTCACATGTGCCAATTGTTTCATCATTGCTGAAATTCTATACCCATCAGCCTGCTTCTGCGCATGGTCATCGCTCATCATCCAGCATGCCTCAGGTTTGTTCTGATTACAATGTTTCTAACGATGGGTCTGGAGATATATCTGTGCAGGAACCAGTGTAGGAGACTGACCCATAATTACTGGAGGTTCTCAATGACCTGTATATACCCATTGCAGTTCGGAAACAGAAGCATACCTGCACTTCACATCCCCTTGCTTCACAAGTCTCGTTTCATCCATGGCCTCAAATTTCAGCGAAATTCGGTCGAATTGCTTCCAAATATCGATATCCAATCGAAATTGAAATTCGACCGAAATGACCGAAATATGGGGGTCCTAGTACAAAAAATGACCGATATAAATTCCGGTCGAAATTCCACTGAAATTCTGTTTTGGTCGATACCGAAATGGTGACCGAAACCGATTTTAGGGCCTTGGTTTCATCGTCTGACAGAGGAGTTCTAGAGTTTTGCTGTTGCCCCTATCTGTCCTGGAAATTTCATGGAATTATCAAGAGGCATTAAAGGATAGTTGCTGGCGTCTAGCTATGGAAGAAGAGATGGCTTCTCTGCAGTCACATGGTACCTGGAGCTTGGTATCTGCTCCTAATGGCACCTCAGTTGTCAGTTGCAAATGGATGTTTACTGTTAAACATCATGCAAATGAGAGTCTTGATTGGTACAAGACAAGATTGGTGGCATGAGGATTTACACAAACGTATGGAGTAGACTATCTGAACACGTTCTCTCTGGTTGCTCGTCCTCCACTCTACATGTTCTTCTTTCAGTAGCTGTGGTACGTGGTTGGCTTTATATCCGTTAGATGTTAAAAATGTGTTTTTGTATGGAGATCTCTAGGAGGAAATATACATGCAGCATCCTGTAGGGTTTGCTGCCGAGAGGGGGTGTCAATAGGTTTGTAGACTTCATAAAGCAATATATGATCTTAAGCAGAGTCCAAGGGTTTGGTTTCATAAGCTCTCGGATCTGATTGAAAGGCATGGATTTAGAAGGTCGAATGCAGATCATTCACTGTTTGTCCAGAGAACACCCAGAGGTACCGTTGCTATCATGGTTTATGTTGATGATATACTTGTTACAGGAGATAGTGTGTAGGGAATAAAGAAGGCAAAAGAATTTCTAGGTCATCAGTTTGTTACCAGGGATCTTGGCACCCTAAAGTATTTCTTAGGATTAAAGTTTTCTAGGAATGTGTCGAGTCTTGTGATGACCCAAAGGAAGCCTGTTACAGACATGCTTGTTGAGACCAGCATGACTGTGTATCAAACTTCTACTACTACTATGGATCCTAGCACGAGGTTGTATGCTGATGATACAGATGAGGTTGACAGGAGGAGATATAGAGAGTTGGTGGGAAAGCTCTTTATGCTACTATCACTAGACTTGATATCTCTTTTGTGTGAGTTGGGTGACTCAGTTCATGGAGCAACCCTTACAGGTACACATGGATGCTATATATATATATATATGATACTGAGGTAACTAAAATCTTCTCCAGGTGCAAGACTACTATTAAGGAAAGGAGCAACTCTTTCGGTTTCTGCATGGGCTGATGCTGACTATGCAGGCTGTCCTAAGGACAGGAAGTCTACTTCGGGCTTCGCGGTGTTTGTTGGCAGTTCTCTTATTTCTCGGAAAAGCAAGAAACAAATGGGTATTGCTAGGTCATGTGCTGAATCTGAATATAGGGCTATGGCACAAGCAAGCACATAGATGATGTGGGTTCCAGGCTTCCAACCGTGCTAGCAGATGTGCATATAGATGTATCTCTACCCATGCAGT
Source organism: Ottelia alismoides (assembly GCA_037367405.1). Classification (NCBI taxonomy): domain Eukaryota; kingdom Viridiplantae; phylum Streptophyta; class Magnoliopsida; order Alismatales; family Hydrocharitaceae; genus Ottelia; species Ottelia alismoides. The sequence goes on along the minus strand of JAZKJV010007569.1, from coordinate 126,506 downwards.
TACAATGCGATAATCAAGCTGCCCTATTCATTGCAAACAATCCTGCATTCCTTGAAAGAACGAAGCATATTGAGGTAGGCTGCCATTATACTAGAGATATGATTCAGAAGGGCTTGATTTCTGCCTTTCAAATTAGTTCAGGAGATCAAACAACAAATGTTTTTACCAAGGCTTTGCTCAGAGGACCGTTTTAGAAGCGTTCTTCCAAGTTGAGCATGACTGACACCTATGCTCTGCTCGAGGGGGAGTGTAGAGATATATCTATGTTTTATGTATCTTTTTTTATTTTATTTCTTTATGTTCGTCTCATATAATTTTCCTATAGGCCTGTCCTCTATATGGGTTTTATTAAATGTTGACACTTGATGATTGATGACTGATGATTTTCAGGATGTAATATCTTTCCTCGCCAACACCTACTGGCGGAAAAGTAACCAAATTCAACTCCTCTTGACAATGATTTTTCCTTTGTTAGGGCCTATTAGTGGAACAATAATCAAAACTCAAGCGGTGAGGAAGCCTCTTAAGAGACTGCCATCTCACGCTCTCAGTCGAAGTGCATTCCAGGAGAGGGCTAGGCACACTCCAAAACTACGACCCTAAGACGAGTGGGAGAGACCCTCCGGATTGAGTCACTCCAAAATCGGCTTAATCGGTATGGGCAAAACGAGCTCAGAAAGAAAACCATGGGTTCTCCTACTTAGATACCCTTCTGAAAATAGGGTCAACGGAACTGACCAAACTCCTGTATCCCAACGAAGTGTAAAAACACTACGAGCTCGCGAAAAACCATACAATGACTTGGATCCTAGACTCGCGCACTAGGCGACCGCTGCCCTAAATGGGCTTCCTATCTCTTACCCAACTGAGGATCACCACACCCTCGCACAGTCAGGTGTAATTTCAGGGTCACCATGACCGACACAAATAATTGTCATCATTGATTCACCATCATATTTATTTACTTGATTACTCAATTCTTTTTCAATCTCTTTTGTAGTTAACTTTTCAGATCTAGGTATTTTGTCACAACTTATCATTAATGATATATATAAATAGTTGATTATACTTAAGTATCAATTGATTGAGGATTATTAGTCATAATGATCATAGGAAATCACTCGTTGCCTTCATAAGAGAAGGGTATGAATATTCTAACATTTGTATATCAAATTTCTTCTATAAGGTCATGAGACTTAGACTAAATATTGATATGATTTTTGGCATATTACATGCTAACTTCCTAATGTTTCAACTTTTTAAATCATGCATTCTAGAACTAATTGGTAATATGAAATTTAAGTTGATTTCATGCCAAGTCACCTAACTTCTTCACCTTTTAAAACATAATTTTCGTAGCCTGTTATTAGTATGAAATTTAGGCACATTTGTGTGTCAAAATCCTAACTTCTCACCTTTTATAACATAATTTCTTAAGCTTATTAATATGTCTTGAATTAAAACTTAATTGAGTGTGAAACACCATTAATGTTCATTCTTTAACCATGAAATCTGTAGCATATAATGGTATGAAATTAGATCCATATGATTGCAATCACCACGAAATTCTCATCTTTTAGGCATGCAAACTGGATCACAACTAATGGTATGAAATTTGAACTAAATGTAAGCAAATCACCACCAAACTATCATCTTTTAAGCATGCAAACTGTAATTCTCATTTTCAAGCATACAAACTGTAACTTAACAGTGGTATGAAATTAGACCAAATTGCTTTTAATTCACTCACAAATCGCTCAATTTTTATCATGGAATCAAAGCCATATGATAACTTAACAGTGGTCTGAATTGTAAGGCCTAATTGCATGCAATCTACCCCCCAAATTTCGTATTTCAAATGCTAATTACTGTAGCTATTTAGTGATGTGAACTTGGTACTAAATGCATGCAATTCACTACAGGTTTCTCATCTTTTATGCATGCAAATAAGAACAATTATAGGTCTGATTTTAGTTCTAATTGCATGCTAAAACACCTCAAATTTCTCCTCAAATCAATCATGAAATCAAAGCACAAAAGTGGACTAAATTTTGACTCAATTGCATGCTATTTCCCCCAATTTCTTTCAATTTTAGACATAAATTTAGGGACATATGTCATGCATTGAAATATGATCTAAGTATATAGATGGCAACAAGATGTGGGGAAATGGTCGTACCTTTTTGGAACTCCAAGATGGAAATCAAATCAGCATGCTTGAGCTCCAATTCAGAGAGAGGAGCAGCAACATTAATTATGAGCAATAGTACCTCACTTGATCTTTAGAGGAGGAAATGCGGCTCACAGTAGCAAGAATAACTGCTGGACAACAACTATCTTGTAGCAGAATGGCACCAAGAGGGCTGCATGGGAGGCTCCAGCAGCTTTGGCTTCTTGGGAGAGGGAACGACAGCTCCCGGCTGCTTTTGGAGGTTTCAACAGCTGCAGGGAGCAAGGAAAAGAGGCTGGGGGCTGCTCCAATGCTGCTGGACAACATCTCCAGCAGAGGAGAGCAACCGATGACTGCTACATGCGGTTGCAACAACAGTTTGGGGGCTCCAGGCACCTGGAAAGTGGGACGCAACGGGGTTCCAGGCTGCTTGGATCGACAACAAGAGAAAAACATGGGGTTTTCTTCGATTGGGATTTGGGAGACTTGGAAGGGAAATTGGGGGAGAAATAAGAAGGGGAAGGTTTGATGTTTATATAAACGGGGATACTTTGGTGTTGACATGTGGAGAGGAAATAAAAGCCAAGTGTAGGGGCTGTTTTGACATTTGAAATTTATATTTTCTATATATTATATTTTTTAGAACCCATAATCTCTCTCTCTCTCTCTCTTATTTCACAGTCATCTATATTTCTATCCTGAATCTTTGATTCAGATGTATAATATCTTGTTTCGACCATCTCGGAACGACGATCAAATGACGTAAATTTTATACTTTTCAGATCTACGATGGATTCAAAAATTGGCAAAATACGATCTTGATATGTGATTGAATTTTTGTGATTTAAATGATCAAATGAACTTCGGTCAATGAGCGGTCAATTTCGTTGATCTTATTTTATTAAATCGAATATTATGGTGGTCTTGGATTATTTTTACAATTTTCGATTGCATCATGACTTTTCTGATGACACGAATTACGATCCAATCGATGATCTATGGATCGATTCAAATCATTTAATATGGATCACTAGTTTTATTTATCATATGCACCCTAATCGAGTCGAGTTCAGTTGCGAATTCGGATGATTTGGATTCGGATGTCACAAATATAAAAACCTCAAAGGGAGTCTCGTCCTCGAGACTTGGGTCAATGTCATTATGCGTTCTACCTGAGTTTCATTGCTGCCATAAAAAGCTCAATGGATTTTAAACCCATAAAAACCTCAAAGGAAAAACAAACATTGTTCTTTCAATATGTATATAGTTAAATGGGCTTGTTTTGTCAATAACTGAAATGAGCTGCGGATAGCATGTCCTGATGCCTGCTTCAGTCTCTCATGTTGCCTCTTCGATACTATGTCGGTGCTATAGCACCTTAACTAAAGGAATCTCTTTGATGCGAAGCTTTCTTCATAGTACTGTCAAGTATCTGCACTGGCTTCTCCGCGTATGGCAAATCCGGGTCCACGTCTAGATTCCCGTAGCGGATGACGTATCGAGGGTTGTGTGCATACTTCCTCAGGTTGGATATGTGGAAGATATCGTGAATGGCTGAGAGGTGTGGAGGAAGGGCTACTCGATAGCCTACCTTCCCTACACGGGAAATGATCTCAAACATTCCAACATACCATGACGCAAACTTGCCACGAACACCAAATCTCTGTACTCCCTTCATGGGAGATACTCGTAAGAACACCCAATCTCCATCTGTATTTACAGGAATTTCATCAGTATAAGAGATTAAGTTGAATGTTAATAAGCCATATTTGTAAATAGATTAAGAGAAGAGGATCAGATAAACTCCGAATCTCTTCTCCGTCGATTTACGTAGCTCTTCTGGCAGCTCTGTGTCGTCGGAAGCTTTCGTCTCACCCGATCAACCGCCCTCGCAATCTCCTCCAAGAGATCTACGAAGTAAAGAGCGTGGTTACCTACCTCATGCCAATTGAGAGATACGAGGCATCTCTGCCGGATAGTGCTTCGAATGGTGCCATGCCCTTTCAGGATCCGGGTTACCCGTTTACACAACATTCATAATATTATTTTCAATATCAATCACATTAGGTTTTCGAAAATACTGGAATCTTTTTTATGTTTCAAATGACATTCACAATAATGTAAACAACCACAAAATTAACAAGTGTCACCAATATACATTACATTAATTTTCATATACAATTACGTGTAATAAAAGAAACTGACAATTTGCATATGTATCCTAAAATATAGAAGAGAAAGAAAAGCGTTTACGTTATCCTTTACAAAATCTATAACATGTGTATCGTAACAGAAACTGCGGAAGCTCAACGTCCAACTGTAAATCTACTGTGATGCAGGTGCTTTGCCTACTATATATGCATGCAGTAGAGTGTAATGCATCCTAACTAAGTTCCCAACACGTCCACCAGCTTTACCTGATAACAGTAGTAAATTTTCTTATTTGATATAACTGATTTTACGTCTACTTACATTGTTGTGAGATGTCGGATGTGATGGTGGGTTTTATTAAATGTTGATGATTGATGATTGTTAATTGATGATTTCCAAGATCTAATCTCTTTCCTCGCCAGTTCCTACTGACAGAACAATAACCAAACTCAACTCCTTCTGACAATGATCTTTTCCTCGCCATGACCTACTGGCAGAATAGTAACCAAAACTCAAACAGTGAGGAAGCATCCTAAGAGACTTTTCCCTCTTGTCCTCTTAATGGAAGTGCGGTCCAGGAGAGGGCTAGACACACTCCAAAGCTACGCCCCTGCGACGGGTGGGTGAGATTCTCCAGATTGAGTCACTCCAAAACCGACTCGACTGGTATGGGAAAACGAGCTCAAAAAGAAAACCAAGGGTCCTCCTGTTTTGGCACCCTTTTGAAAACAGGGCAACAGAACTGGTCAAACTCATGGATCCCAAAGAAGCATCAAAGTACTGCGAGCTCATGAAAAACCATACAGAGAATGGGATCCTACACCCGCACTCTAGGCGACCACTGCCCTAACCGGGCTTCCTATCTCCTGCCCAGTTGAGAATCACTACACCCTTGCACAGTCAGGTGTAAGGGTCACTATGACCGACACAAATAATTGCCATCACTGATTCTCCATCATATTTGTTTACTTGATTATGGTCTGAAATTAAATCAAATTGCATGCAATTCACTCCCAAATCTCTCAATTTTTGTCATGAAATCAAGGACATATGATAGCTTAACAATGGTCTGAATTCTAAGGCTTAATTGCATTCAATCTACCCTTGAATTTCATCTTTTGAATGCTAAAAACTGTTGCTAATTAGTGGTTTGAACTTGGTACCAAATGGAGATCAAATATGCTTGCATGAGCTCATATTCAGAGAGAGGAGCAACGACATTTATTAGGATCGGCTGTACCTCACTTGATTTTTAAATATTTGGAGGAAATGGTGCTCACAACAGAAAGAATAATTTCTGGACATCAGTTATCTTGCAGCAGAATGACTGCAAGAGGACTGCATGGGAGGCTCCAACAACCATTGGCTTCTTGGGAGAGGGGAGCAGCGGTTCTCAGCTGCTTTTGTAGGCTTCAACAACTGTAGGGAGCAAGGAAGAGGGGCTGGGGGTGGCTCCAATGCTGCTGGACAATAGCTCCAGCAGAGGATTTTGGAACCGCCGATGGCTACTACATGCAGCTGCCATAGCAGTTTGGGGGGCTCCGGACACCTGGAAGGGAGGTTGCAGTGGGGGTTGATTGCTGCTTGGATTGACAACAAGAGGAGAACATGGGGTCTTCTTTGGTTGGGATATGGGAGACGCGGAAGGGAAATTGCAGGAGAAATAAGAAGGGGGGAGATTTAGTTGTTTATATAAACTAAAAAATGTGCTTAGGTGTTGACATATGGAGAAGGAATTAAAGCCAAGTGTTGGGGCTGTTTTGACATATGGAATTTATATTTTCTATATATTATATTTTTTTAAAATCAGCTCGATCCCCCGAAGATCCTAGGCGATCCTAGGCGTTTTGTAAAACGATCTTCTTCCTGTCTTTCTTCGCCTTTTTAATAAATTTGGGGCGATCACCATTGCGTGCATCCCCCGAAGAGCTTTGGTTTCAAAAAAAATATTTTTTTAAAATCACAATCTCTCTCTCTTTTTTTGAAGTCTAGAAACTAGGGGATACACTCTGTGGTGGACGCCCCTGCTTTACACAATCTCTCTCTTATATCAAAGTCATCTGTATTTCTATCCCGTAACTCCTATTTAGATGTATAATGTCTCGTTTGATTGTCTCAAACGGTATAAATTTTATACTTTTTTGACGATGGATTCAGAAATTGACTAAATACGGTATTGGTATGTGATTGAATTTTTGTGATTTAAATGATCAAATGACCTCCGATCGATGAACAGTCAACTTCAATGGTCTTATTTTGTTGAATCGAATTTTATAGTGGTCTTAGATTATATTTGTAGTTTTCGATTGTGTCACGATTTTTTTTTGACACTCCAAAAAAGGGGGATACACCCGTAGGTGTTCGCCCCAATTTATTAAGAAAGAAAAAGAAAATACTTACAGAGGGAGCAGAAAGGGAGAGATAGGGGAGAATGATATCAATAATGATACCAATCGCCCCCCCAAACAACACTACACATATGACCAGTCCAAAGAAAAGCGGTTAGCATCAATACAAATATTTTCTAAATAGAATCTCTGCCCAGCAAAGAGAGACTTGTTCCTTCCCAGCCAAATGCTCCAAATGCGCGCAATGGGAATAAGTCTCTCCGCCCTCGGATGATTTGCAGCGATTGCAATGCTTTCCCAAAAAGTCTCTATCGAGGAATGATTCAGCCAGGCAACGTCGTCCCAAAGGGGCCGCACGAGGTCGCAGTGAAGGAAGAGATGGTCGGCCGTCTCAACAGCCGAATGGCACAACCCGCAAAAATTGGAGGTGTTTGGGAAGAGTGATACAAGACGGTCGCGGGTAAGGAGTCGTCCACGCCTTAGAACCCACAGAAAGATACCAATCCTTTCCGGAAGCTTGAGACCCCAAATGAGGTTACAGTGACCAAGAAAAGATGCCTCCGGATGCACAGCGATGGGGAGAAGAGCAAAGTATGCCTTCTTCAAAGAAAAGGACCCCTCATTCCAGGCGTAGTGATCACGGCCCCCCGATGGAGTAGGGGCGTCCATGAGTAAGGTCATCAGAGCGGAGAATTCCATCAACCGCTGAGCAGAGAGATAATCCACCAAGATCGGGCACCACGAGCCATTGGACCAGCACGAATCCACCGATGCGTATTTATCCCCGGCCAGCGCAAAAAGTCTTGGAAAAAGGTTCATGAAGATGCCCTTACCAGACCAATCCATAGTCCAGAACCGGAAGGACGTCCCATCGCCGAGAACTGGCCTAAACAAGGACCGATTGCGGTTGAACACGGCGAAGGCCTCTCGCCAAAAGATGGGAGAATGATCGTGAGTGCGATCGTCAAAAACGGAGAGAAATGCATTACCCGCCGCAATGCGAAGGCATCGCACAAGGAAACCCTCATCCCGACTTAAAAGCCTCACCGCCCATTTGAGAAGAAAAGCGTCACACATAACCTCCAGCCGCCGAACACCCAGGCCCCCGTCGCGTTTAGGGCGCGATATTATATCCCAGGCGACCAGATGGATCCCTCGTCTGGCAGTACCATTCTTACCCCAAAGGAATCCCCTCATACATTTCTCCAAGCGAAGTCTAATCCCCTTTGGCAGACCGCGCGCCGATAGGAAATAAATAGGGATAGCCGAAAGGACGGATTTAAGAAGCACCAAGCGTCCACCTCGGGAGAGCAATGAAGAACGCCAGCCAGCCAACCTTTTCTCAAACTTCTCCACCACCCTCAGATAATCCCGCAACCGCGCACGGCCCACCGAGAGAGGTAATCCCAGATAATCCAATGGCAGCACCCCTAGAGAAGCCCCCAAGATGGAGGAGCATTCCCCAACCTCCATAGGCGAGAGAGCAAACGGCACAAATTTCGACTTGTCCTCGTTGATGCGGAGCCCCGACATTTCGCAAAATAATTGGACCGTAGTAGCCATTCCTGCCAACTGAAGCCGGTCCCCCTCGATAAAACATAAGGTGTCGTCCGCATATTGGAGGAGGGGGATCTGAAGGTCACCCAGAGTGCACCCGCGAGTCAGACCGGCGTTGGTTACACCCTGAATCATTCTTGGCAACACGTCCGCCGCCAGAACAAAAAGAAGAGGGGCGAGGGGGCATCCCTGGCGTACCCCCCTTCGTGGCTGAAAGAGGCCCCCAGACGGCCGACCGTTAAGAGATACGGAGAAGGAAACCGTAGTAACACAACGACGGATCCATGAAATCCACACCTGAGGGAAGCCCCGAGACTTCAAAACCGACCATAAGAAGCGCCAGTCCAAGGAGTCGTAAGCCTTGGCAAAATCAATTTTCCAAAGAATCCCCTTCGTTCCATTTCTGTGCCAACCGTCAATGATAGCGGACGCGAGAGCGTAACAATCAGAGATTTGTCTCCCTTGAACAAAGGCGGCTTGGGAGGGAGAAATGAGAGAGCCAAGAAGTGGCGCTAGGCGACGAGCCAAGGCCTTCGCGATGATCAAGTAAATGCCATTGGAGATCGCAATAGGGCGGAAATCCTCAATACGACGAGCACCCTGGGACTTCGGAATGAGAACCACAGAAGCCCGATTAATCCTGTTAAATCCCCGGTTCCCCTCACAGAACTCGAGGGCCACGTCCAAGACGTCGTTTGCGATAACGTCCCAAAAGTCCCTATAAAAGGATATAGGGAATCCATCTGGGCCAGGAGAAGCATCAGCGTTAAGGTCCCAAACCGCCCCCTTAAGCTCTTCCAGCGTAAAAGGCCGAGATAAGATAGCAGCATCCGAGCAGGAGAGCGCGGGGGCACCGGACGCCGTCCAGTGCCAGGAGGAAGAGGGTAGGCGATTGAAAAAATTCTTGAAGTAATTAACGAAAGCCGGCCCCATCTCACGATCAGTCTGAAGTAAAGCGTCCCCAATCTCGATGGAGGAAATACGATTAGCTCGTTTACGAGCACTGGCGATCCGGTGGAAAAAAGCGGTATTAGCATCCCCGTCCTTGAGCCAACGAAGACGCGAGCGTTGTCTCCATTCAATGGTTCTTTTCCTGTCATCCTCCGAAACGATCTTAGCAGCTGAGGATCTCTCTATTAATTCATCCGGGGACAGCTCCCTAACGTTCTCCAAGCGATCCAATCGAATAATAATCGCCTCGGCCTCGTTGCGAACGGACAGTCGAGCCTGACGCGTAGAAAATTTGAAGGAGGCAAGAACTCGACGAAGGGATGAAAGTTTAAGAGCAAAGCGATGAGCCGCATCACCCGGGAAGGATGACTGGGACCAATGATTGCGCACCAGCTCCTTGAAATTAGGCTCCAAAAGCCAACTCTTCTCATAGCGAAAAATACCGCGCGGTCGGGACGACTCGCCCGAATCCCAAATAATTGGGCTATGATCCGAGAAAGACCGAGGACGAGAAGAAACCGAGCATAGGGGAAAAGCATCCATCCAACGTGAATTAGCCAGAAACCGGTCTAGCCGAGATCGAGAGGAGTTATTGCGCCAAGTGTAAATGATATCCGTGGCAACCAAATCATTCAGAGCCAAATCGTTGATGAAATCCCCAAAATCAGCAGAACCTGGATCCCTTCCCCCCCGTCCACGGGGGCGGTCGTTTGAAAGCAAAGTAACATTAAAATCCCCCCCCCAAAATCCACGGAATATCCCCAAAAGCCGCGGCATCGCCAAGCAAGTCCTCCCATAAATCACGACGGGCAAGGTGGCATAAAGGAGCATAAACACAAGAAAAAGCCAAAGATACGTTAGTCTCCACGTGCACCAGGATTACAGAGACAGAATGACGTCCCAGACGAGAGCAGGATAACAAGAATCTTGAAGATCGCCAAGCCACAATAGCACCACCAGAAGAGCCGATCGCGTCCAAAGAACAAAAAGCATCCACCGGCCCCGCCCCAAACGATCTCCAAAGAGCGTCATCTACTCCCGAGAGCTTAGATTCCTGAAGAAGAGCGACGTCACATTCCCAATCAACCAAACGCGAGCCCAAAGCCCTGCGACGTAGAGGGTCACCCAGACCACGAACATTCCAAGAGAGAAGCTTCATTAAATATTACAAAAAAGCTCCCAAAAAGTGACCGAGGAAACGCTAAATTTAAGCACGGCGCTGGTCCAGCCGGCGAAGTCCAGCCGCTTCCGCCACCACCTCCCGAGCTAATAGAACCGGCGGAGGAGATAGCCCCCCGAATGAGAGATCCAGGCGTCGAGCATAAACAACTCCAAATCTAGACGGGGAAGCAACCGAAGCATTCCAAGAGTTCCACAATGCAGCAGATCGAGGCGTAGAGAGCGGCGCATCGTTTGTAGACGAATCCCCTTGATCGCCAGAAGACCTAGAAAGCCCAAAAGCAGACGAAGGCTGATCATAAAGATGAGGGGTAGCGTCATTACCGTTGTCGGGGGCGACCTCCGAGGAGCCCGACTCGATCGCCAGCAGAGTAGGCGAGGATGATGAGGAAGAAGGACTAATGTCTTCATAGCACTGTGACTGATAGAAGGGCACCGCTGAAATAGGAGTAGGGCAAGGGATATCTGCGGAGTAAAAAAAAGAGTCGCCTAACAGAACCGGGTCGGGCGCGACCCACGAGAGGGTTCGAATAGGAAGAGGAATCGGAAACGCCACATCGAACCACGAGACAGAGTCGCATCCCTTCGAAAAGGGAATGTCAGATACATCCAGCGGCCGCGGATCGTCCTCGAAAAAACCCCCAGGCACGTGAGAGGGCGCCCGTCCAAGAGCACACACGAACCGAAACCCAGGCGACGAAGTCGAAGGGTCGCCATGCATCTGCGACGCTTCGGGAACAACCAAAGAATGTGACACGAGGGCCTCCGAAGACGAACCGCCGTCGTCGGACCGGGGGGCATCGATCCCGTCCGAGGAGAGTACTGACGAAGCCACCGGCGGCGGAAAGAAGAACTCGAGCTTGAAGGACCATCTGCCAAGAGCCAATATCTCAGAGAAAGTCTTGCCGGACATGGAGCGGCAGAGGGTGGAGGAGCATTCCACCAGAATCCTTGTGCAAGACCAATCCGACCCGGGAGACAGGCCATCGTCCAAGATAGCCACCACCTGACCCCAACTGCGAATTACCTTGGAAAGGCAATGAGCCGAGCGAGATAGAAACGGAACGCCGCGGACCTCCACCACACATATCTCGGAGGTTAAAGAAGCACCATCAGCAACCCGCGGTCGACGCCATTTGACCACCGACGAATCCGAATGAAAAAGGAGGATTTCCCGTTGCTCTGGGGAGAGTCCTCGAACACAGCACCGAGAGTCATCCAGGAAGAAGAAGTCTCCCGAGAAGCCCTCGCCCAGGAGAAGAAGAGTTGCAGATTGAATCGCCTCGCGGTCGAAGCCCCGCCGCTGCACCACGCCAATCGCCACACCATGATTAGCATCCAACGCCTTCAGTCCAGAATTTGCCATCGCCGGAGGAACCGAAGAAGCCCCCGCCGGAGTATCATCCACGAGAGTAGAGCGCCTGCCATCCCGAGGCGATTCCAGCTGCATCCGAGCCTCCGGCAACTTTTCACGGACAACCTTCGCAGGAATGGAAGGAGAGCCCTTATCGCCAAAGCCAGAAGGCGCAGAGGAAGGAATGCTCTTCCCTTTAGACGAAGCGGCGCCAATGCTGGCTGAAACCACCTGAGCGAAAGAGCGAGAGTCCCGAAAGGCCAGGGAACCTCGCCCACGGGGAGGGTCCTCCACGCGATAGGAGCGCTTCAAACGCCGGGAATCCATGAGCTCTTCCCTACACGAAAACGAGCGGTGACCGACACGACCGCACCGGAAGCATCGAGGAGGCGCCTTGCATGCAGAAGCCAGATGACCCCGTTCCGCGCAGCGAAAGCAGCGCCTGCCGGGCTTAGAGCGAGACACCTTCACCCATCCATCCTCGTTATCTTCATTTATGAGGTCGACACCCGAACGCGGTCCCGGGTGACTTGTGGCAAGCTCCTGTTCGCCACGCCGACGACCGAACTGCTTCGGAACCCACACGCGCTTCTGAGAATGCTTCCTCCAAACTCCCGCAGCTCCAGAAACCGCACCTCCGGAACTGCTTCGGAACCCATCTCCTGCCATCTTCGGAACTGCTTCGGAACCCCCCATTTCTTCGGAACTGCCCTGTGTCACGATTTTTATGATGACATGAACTACGATGCAATCGATTTTTGATCGATTGATTTCTAACGAGATTTGACTTGCGATCTATGAATCGATTGAGATCATTTAATATCGATCATTAGTTTTATTGGATCATATAGACCCTAATCAGGTTGTGTTCGGTTTCGAATTCGGGTGATTTGGATCCAGATGTCACAATTGAGCGACCTGACATGAATCCGAATTGGTTTTCAGAGCACTTTTGAAATTTGCTTCAACTTTCTTTCAATTATAAGTTCCCAAAATTTCAAAGTATGACTCATCAGTTTGATACTTCTATAATTCGGACAGTTTTAAATGTCGCATTTAATCTTATAAAGAAGTAGCACAATGCTTCTCCTCCATTTTTCATGCATTTTATTGCTTCGCCAAATAACATTGAATAAATTTGTGAACCAAGTCAAATCCTATTCACCTAGACTTTCCAATCGTTTATAGGAATGTCATCGGATCCTACCCCTTTTCCAGGTTTCATAATGTTTAATGCCTCTACTTCCTTGCTTTGTATCCGTCTATAGCTTGCACGACTGAGGATATGGTGATAGCAAAGAATGAGAAAAAACATGAAATGAATTGGAGATTGTAGTGTTTGGGTTAGTCCTGGATAAAAGATGGGGATGCTAACATGATTTTTTTTCACATGATGACTAGTGGCATCATGCTAACAATTATGCCGTGGATGTTATGAGGTCGGTGGTCCACGAGGATGAGCATGCCGACAAAGTGGTTGTTGAGATATTTCTACATTCCTAGGTACCTTTCCGGTTATTTTATTTCTTTATGTCTATCTTATGTAATTTACCCATAGGTATCTCCTCTATATAAGAGAGTCTAGGGTTTCAGGAACAAACAACTCTCTTATTTTCTCCAACATGGTATCAGAGCGACAATACTAGACCGAAGCTCTCGTATCCAAAACCTAACCCTACCTTCCACCCTCGACTCTGCGTGCCGCCCCCCACCTCCTCGCGCGCTGCGCTGCCCGTGCGTCGCCCCCGCATCCGCCTGGAGGAAAGTGAGAGTGTTGGGTGGTGGTGGTGGTGGGGGGGTGGGTGTGCACGTGGCCGCCTGTTAAAGATGTGACTTTGTTAGCTATGGCTCAAAACCAAAGCCACCTCTATTTTTTATGGTAAATAAAAAATTGCAGCCATAAATGGCCATTTATCATTTTCTTGCAATAGAGGCGAATTTTTCCTCACTTTTAAGTTATGTGCTGGCAAATAGCACACACAACAGAAGTATCCATCAGCCACAAAATCCCTCCCAGCTTGAGTTTTTTTTAAATATTGGCAGTGGTAGTCATCACGATTAAAAAAGCCCTTGTCATAGCTTTGGCGGCGGGCCCACATCATGAGCATCTCAAGGGATTCGAATCAACACATAGAAAGTTGTACATGCTAGGCATGGAAAAAAATCTATTATTAACTTTGTTTTAGCCCAATGCTACTAATTAGCCCGGAATGACATAGCGAGAGTGGTGGACAAGCCGCGATGCTAAAACAACGGTAGAGAAAGCCACAGGGAAAACAACAACGACCATGCCAAACAGCTTCACCTAAAGCCTCAAATGCTCTGCGAGTCACAAGTGCACTGCCTACAATAGAGATCATGTTTAGACCTTTTAGTAATTGGTTTGTTTGCTGTTCTCGAAAAGGGTACCCTGCTTGTCCATGGAGATTTTCTGGCAGTAGAGAAAAAATATAGCAAATGAGGGTCCTTGGCAATGGTAATACCATAATTACCCTCGCTTTCTTACTGATAAATCACATGTTTGATTCATGAAAGCATCATAAAAAAGGGATGAAAGGTATATATATCTACAGTGACCAAACACATTCTCAGATCAGATATAAATGTTGGAATCTTTGTGCAACGGGCCACCTTTTTACAGAAGTGATCAGGCAGGCCATCGATAATACTAATTCTTTTGCACCATTTTGGTATCTTCATCAAATTGATTTACTTGGCTTTATTTATTTAATTACTTCTTTCAGCGTGACAGTTGGATGCTAATAAAGAACGGCTAGTCTTTAATAAACCCCAGCGACCTTATCATTTCTTTTTTATAGTGTAGTGAGCCATATGTTACTGAAGATGAACTAAAGTTGATGCTGAGAGGAGCAGAATTGAGTGGTGCCATAGAAGAGGAGGAACAGGTGAATTAAGCATGCACTAATTTTTTTTGCCCATCATACTTTCTATGTTTTAATTTGCAAGGACTAATTGTTGTTGTCCTTGTATTGTCAACATTTGTGTATTTGATGTTTTGGAGTGTCTTTACTTGCAAGCCTCTACTTAATAGTTTACACAAGCTGTCCATCGTAAATAATTCCATTTATGTTCTCTTTGCTATTTTATTCATATAACATGGTTGACCAAACTCGAGTAAACACATAACTAACTACAAATTACAATAGCCTGTCTGTAAAAGCTCCCTCAGAGGGCATGCATGATGCATGCACACCCAAATCCCTATGTTTCTAAAACACTGTTGATGGTGGAGGGTCTAGGGAGAGCCACAATGGGTACTGAGGGAGGAAGGGAAAACCATCGATGATGGTGAAGAGGTGTGTTCCTTTGGGTTACAAGGTGGCGATGTGGTAGTGAAAGCGGCAACAAGTTTTGTGAGTAGGATCGGAATGATGTTTTTTTTTTGACGCTCAAAAGCGGGGGATGCACTCGGTGGTGCTCGCCCCACATTTATTAGAAAGGTAAGAAAAACTTACAGCGGGTATGCGAACAGAGAACAAAAACGAGTGAAAAAAAATCGAAGGTATCACAATCTGATACCCCCATTACATCAAAGAACCCCTAAGCATCGGACCAGTCGCGAGTGAAACGGGATGCCGAGATGAGGACGTTTTCCGAATAAAATCTCTGTCCGGCAAAAAGGGCTTCATTTCTACCAATCCAAATGCACCAAAGCCGAGCAATAGCAGTAAGGATGTCCGTCCTAGCCCTGGCCCGAGAGCTAACCAGGCTCTCACAGAAAGAGGAAGAATCCGATACGTCAAGCCAATCCAAATCCGCCCAGATATCATGAGTTCTGCCATATCAGAAGAAAAGATGATCGATAGTCTCTATCTCCAAATCACAAAGACCACAAGTAGACGAGGCATGTGGAACTAGGACAGCACACCGGCTACGAGTCATCAGACGGCCACGTCGGAAAAGCCATAAGAACATGCCAATTCGTTCGGGGACCCTTAGGCCCCAAAAAAAGTGACAATCCCGGAACATAGAATCATCAGCCACAGCCACAGGAGGAAAAATAGCCCGGTAAGCCGCACGGGCGGAGAAGGAGCCATCCTTCCAAGACAGGTGGTCGCGTCCCACCGAGGGCGAGGGCGCATCCGCGAGAACCGCAAGTAAAGCCATGAGTTCCAGCTGCCGCTGATCAGAAAGATTGGCCACAAACCTTGGGCCCCACGAAACACCATCCCAGTAAGAGGCCACCGTAGCGTCCTTATCATCCACCAGCGCGAAGAGGCGAGGAAAAACATCCTTAAGAGGGCCCCTGCCAGACCAATCATCACCCCAGAACCGGATGAGCGAACCATCCCCCAGCTTAATGCCAAAAAGAGAGCGGTTGCGAGACAGTGAATTGCCGATATCACGAGAGAAGTGAGAGGAAGACCCCATCAGGCGAGCATCCAAGCCCAAAAGCCGGTCGACCCCCACCGCCAACCTCAAGAAATTAAGCATAAGATTATCCTCCCTGCCCCAAAGACGAGCCACCCATTTGAGAAGAAGTGCCTCGTTAACGACCTCCAACCTTCTCACCGCCAGCCCCCCCTCCTTCTTTGACCGCGTGACCTCATCCCAGGCGACCAAATGAACGCCTCTCCTCCCATCCCCCTTCTTCCCCCAAAGAAATCTCCTCAAGCATGAGTCCAGTCGGCGACGAACCCCTTTAGGCATACCTTTCACAGAGAAGAAATAAATTGGTATATAAGATAATACCGATTTTAGAAGTACCAAGCGACCACCCCGGGAGAGAATGGCGGCACGTCAGCCAGCCAAGCGAGCTTCCCTCCACCACAGCCTGCCAGTCACGTAAACGCGCACGCCCAGCCGTCAAAGGGAGCCCCAGGTATTCCAATGGAAGAGCGCCAGTCCGGCAGCGCAAAATCCGCATACACTCCTCAACCTCCTCCGGAGGAGTGGAGAAGGGAACCATAGAGGATTTGTTGTAGTTGATGAGAAGACCCGACGCCTCACTGAAGAGCTCCAACGTGGAAGCCATCCCCGCCATATTCGATGCATCGCCCTCGATGAAGCAAATGGTATCATCCGCAAACTGAATAATCGGGATATGGTAGGGCCCAAGAGAGCAACCACGGGTATAGCCAGCCGCAACCACATTATGAATCATGCAGGACAAGACGTCGGCGGCCAGGACGAAAAGCAAAGGAGCATGGGGACAACCTTGCCGAATCCCCCGGCGAGGCTGGAAGAAGCCCCCCGCCAAACGGCCATTGAGAATTAACGAGAGAGAGGCCGTCGAGACGCATCGACGCACCCACGAAATCCATAGTGAGGGAAATCCCCGCCGCTTGAGAACAGACCATAGAAAACGCCAATCCAAAGAGTCGTATGCCTTGGCAAAATCAATCTTCCAAAGAATCCCCCTTACATCGTTCCTGCGCCATGCATGAATAATTTCCGAAGCCACCGCAAAACAATCACTTATTTGCCTTCCCCGAATAAAAGCCGCCTGGGTAGGCTATATGAGAGAATCAAGAAGCGGAGCCAGCCGTTGAGCAAGAACCTTGGCAATGATAAGATAGATGGTATTTGAGATGGAGATCGGCCGGAAGTCCTCAATACGGTTAGCAGACGAAGACTTCGGAATGAGAGCAATAAGAGACCTGTTGAGTTTATCAAACCTGTTGTTGCCATCACAAAATTCACGGGCGACGTCCAAAACATCCTGGGAAAGCACATCCTAAAACTCCCGATAGAAATAAACGGGGAAGCCATCGGGACCCGGCGCCGCGTCGGTATTAAGGGCCCAAATAGCCTCTTTCAGCTCCTCCAAAGATATCTGACAATTTAGGCGCATAGCATCCGCCTGAGGGAGCACAGAAGCCCCACTACCCGACCATCGCCACCAGCGAGCGGACCTGCACCCATACCATTCCTTTAAGTAGCCCATCACAGCCCTTCCCAGATCCCGCTCCCCCTGCACTTGATTGCCATTAACAAGCAAAGAAGATATGAAATTAGACCGCCGACGACCAGAAGCGATCCGGTGAAAAAACGCAGTGTTAGCGTCGCCCTCCTTTAACCATCGCATCCGAGAACGTTGGCGCCACTCAACCAAACGCTTCCGATCCTCAATCTTCACCTTATCCATAGCATCCGCGCGCACGAGCAACTCGTCCTGATTAAGGTCCCTGACGTTCTCTATTCGATCAAACCGCATAATGACCTCATCAGCCGCTATACGAGTAGCAATGCGGGCAGAACGATTATCCTTCTTAAAAGACGCGAGCATCTTTCTGAGTGACGAAATCTTAAAATCAAAACGGCGAGCGGCACTGCCCGACGGAGATAGCTGAGACCAATGGTGCCGAACCAAGTCTCGAAAACCAGGCTCCATAAGCCAAGAACGCTCAAAACGGAATATGCCACGCAGACGATTTTCATCCCCATTCGACCAAATAATGGGATTATGATCCGAAAAAGATCCCGGTCTCGAAGTAACGTCACATAGAGGAAAGGATTCCATCATACAGTTATTTGCCAAAAAACGATCGATCCGCGACCGCGATGAGTTGTTCCGCCACGTGTACGAAATATCATTTGGAACAAGCGATTCAAGAGCCAAATCATTTATAAATTCCAAAAAATCCGAGGACCCCGGATCGAGACAACCGCATCCCCGTGGACGATCCTGCGACTGCAAAGTGACATTGAAATCGCCACCAATCAACCAGGGCATGTCACCAAAAGCATTAGCATCCTCCCTTAAGTCCTCCCAATGTTCGCGACGGGAAACATGACAAATTGGGGCGTAAGCACAAGAAAACGCCATACAAATATTTGCTAGGCTGCAGTTCAACACCACCGAAATAGAATGACGGCCCAACCTCAAAGACGAGAAGGAAAAGCACGAAGATCGCCATGCCATGATAGCCCCACCCCTAGCACCAATCGCATCCAGAGCACGGAAGGCATTGAGCTGACCAGCTCCAAAAGATCTCCAGATATCATCATCCAACACCGAGAGCTTGGATTCCTGAATAAACGCAATATCACAATCCCATTCGAGCATGCGCGAGCCCAAAATGCGCCGACGTTCAATATCACCCAGACCTCGTACGTTCCATGACAAAATCTTCATTAAAAACAAAAGGATATGCCCAAAAAACCGCAACATTACCAACTGGGGTCATCAAAGACCAGCGCGGGACTGGTCAGCAAGGCGTTCGAGGCCTGCCGCCTCCGCAACCACCTCTCGCAAGGTTTGGCAAGTAGATATAACATATAGATGAGAGCAAAAGTGCCGCCTCCGAGAATAACTTCGACCATAACGGGACAAAGTTGAGTGTCCCACAGCCACAGAAGCATCAGCCAAAGGGGTCGTCGCCACCCCATCGTCAGAGAATAGAGGATCAACGCATACCGGAATAGGGGATCTCCCCGTAGAAGACTGATGGAGGACCACAGCGTCCCCCACAACGGGCGAAATAAAATCATCTCCAGAATAAGATACCAGCGACCGAGACAACTGAGAAGGAGGAGATTGCAGTCTTTCCATATGGATGTCGACAGAGAAGGGCACCGCTCGGATAGGACGAGGGCCCAACACCTCGGCGGCCCAGTTAAGATGCTCCGGAAATGATGGTTGATCCGAACCCGAGAGAGGATCCGAGAGCAGCTGCTCCGAAGAAGCCCGCCGGGGAGCCCAGATAGAATTAGCAAGAGGGTCATAAGGAATAAAAGACATGTGTGAGGAGGAGTCCCCGTGCAATAAATCCGCTGACATAAGGGATAATTCTGAAAAGGGCGAATCATTTTCCAGAATAACTGCACCCGCAGGCGAAACGCTGTCGGGAATATGAACCGCCACCAAATCTAAGATTGCCTCGCGCGGCTGCGAAACTCGAGGTGTCTCTTCGCTTCCACGTAAGAAAAGAGACATGCAAGGCGACGCTTCGGAAGTAGCCCCAGACGACGCCACGTGGCGCATAGAAGATGTACCGTCGCCCAACAGAGCAGGATCCCCGACGACCGGAGAAGCCGAGGAAGACCCCTGCCAACCCGCCGCCGGGGTGGGGGGAACCGGCATCGCCGACGACGGCGGAAAAAAGAGCTCAAGCGTGAAGGTCCAGCGACCCAGCGACAGCTGCTCAAAGCGTACCTTTCCAGCCATATCGGCAATGAACGCAGAAGGAGCCTCTATCAGAACACGACAGCATCGCCAATCAGCACCCGGAGCAAGACCATCATCAAGGATCTGGATGACTTGCCCCCACCTAGAGAAAGCCTTCGAAAGAGCATGTGCCGATCTCGAGAGGAATGGCACCCCCCTGACTTCAACAGCACAGACTTTCGTCGAGAAGACGTCGCCATCAGAGACCCGCAAGCTACGCCACATAACACCGGCAACTCCACGGAAGCGTAGAAGTCTCTCCCGTTGCTCCGGGGAGAGACCTCTAACGCAGCAACGAACCGCATCCAGAATGACGAAGTCGCCCACAAAGCTCACGCCCAAGAAATCCATCGCAGCAGAACGAATACACTCCCATCCATCAACATGCATCTGACGAACCCCCACCACGACGGAAAGCGAAGAGGCCGACCCCGCGCGGTCGCGCGAGCCCCCCATCCCCGCATGCTCCAGCGACAGAACCTCCTTAGCAGGCCCCCTCCCCTCCTCCGACCGCTCCACTTCACCCCCCTTGACCAACGAGACTTCAGGTAGAGTATCCACGCTCGCGCCGGCCCGAGCAGAGAAATTCCCCGAACCCTTCATAGGCAACCCTGACTTTGCTTTCGCCGCCACCTTCGAATCCGCCACCCTTCCCAACAGCTCCGATTCAGCGTCCACCCGCACGTTCAAGATGATCGCCTCACCAGACTCCACCGCGAAACCAGAAGAGCTTCCCGCCTTGAGTCCGAGCAAATCCGCCCCAACAGAAATAGGAGGATCCTCAGAAGGACCCTCGACACGTGCACCTCCAGCGCCCCCATGCAGGCGAGGCAAACTCCCACTCTCCGCCACCACCTGGGCGAAAGATCGAGAGTCGCGACCCCCATGCAGGCGAGGCGCAATGCGACCCCCATGCAGGCGAGGCGCATTGCCACGCTCCGGTTGATCGTTGTGCCGCGAACCAGAAACGACCGTCGGAGACCAGCAGGAGGACCTTCGATGGCCAAGCTTGCCACAGAGAAAACAGCGGGGGGGAACAGGGCATTCGGAAGCAATATGGCCACGAGAGGCACACCGGAAGCAGCGCTTACCCGGTTTGGCGTGGGAGACCCGGGTCCACTCGCCGCCGGCGTCATCGGACGCCATTGCTAGCCCCACACCATGAGAGCGCGAAAAGCCACGTCGCTCCCTATCGACAACAACCTCCGCTTCCCGCACCTTCGGTCTCCACGCCCTTCGCTTCCCAGAGACCCACCGCTCATGAATTGGTCTTCGCATCCCGTCCACCCGTCGCACCCACCATGACCTTCGCGTCCCATCCACCGAACGGCCCCAACTCTCCCTTCGCACTTCAATCGCCCTACGCACCCCACTCGCCATCTCCCCCCACGAGGAAAGATATTACCTTCCTTGTCAGTTGTGTTACCCGGATCGGAATGATGTTGGGCAAATATTAAATTCAAAGTTGGTGTGTAGGATGATAGAGAGTGGGGGATTGGGTGTCGAAGAAAGATAGAAGCCAAAAGAAGGTACAAAGGGGTGAAGCTAGCATGCATCACAAACACATATAATATTTTTTCATGTTTAAAATTCAAGAAAACATTATAATACAACAATTTAATAAGATCATGTGAATGATCTCACAACGTACGAAGTTAGGTTATACTTCTGTAATAGACTATCATGCGTATCTATGTTGCACATGGTTCATCTTTAAAGTTGATGCTCAAAGTTTGGAAACACTAGCAATGACTTCGCCGGGTGAATTCATGATGTTTCGATCATGATGGTAAAGATCTTTGAAAAGGTTTGTTCCTTGCTTGAAAATGAACTCCCATGATCTACTCTTATCTTTTACTTTCTATACGGGTAGTTTGATTTGAGAGGTGGCTTTTGAGGGGGTAAAACAATAAAAATAACACAGAAAAATTTGAAAATAATACATAACATGCTTTCAGAATGCATCATGTATGTTTCCTTTTTCAGATGTTTTATGGCAACAAGTCTATAAAAGGTGCTATGCAAAACACATAAAAAGTGCTTTTGATAATGCATCATGAAAGTGCAATTTTAGCTCTACATCTGTGATTATTTTAATGATTGACTTTAATAAACCTCTAACTTTAAAGATGTTTGCGTTGTCTGACGGAGATGGAAGATGCAGATCACCTATTCTTCAGGTGCAGTAGCTCTATGGAGGCTTGGTCCATCTTTGGGAGTCAGGAGTGCGAACGGTAATATTGAAGGCTTCTGGGAGTTCATTGGGGTAGATTGGAGGGGCATCGAGAAGGAACGTTTTGGGTGCTTGGCGCTTCTTTGGGCAATTTAGATTACCAGGAGTTGTGTTGTATTCCGTGGGGATAGAATGTATGGTGAGAATCTAGTGGCGCATGCTAAGGCGTTTACTGAGGGTTGGGTGATGTAATTCTTTCTCCTTAATTTCACCTAATATAGGCTTGTAGTTTCTTTCAACGGTGAAGTTTCTGGGCATACACTTAAATGCGCGGCCGTTTTTTCTTTTAAAAAAAGCTTTAAAAATGTTTGTTTCTTTGCCTTCTTGAATATGAACTCCAAAGTCCAATCGTTTAGTTTCTCTACGGGTAGTTTGATTTGAAAGGTGGCTTGTAAGGGGCATGATAATGAAAGTAACTTAAAAGTTATTCTCCAATAGCATATATCACACTATTATTTTAAAGATGCATTATGGACAAGAAGTCTATAAAATATGTCATGCAAAACACATAAAAGTGCTTTTGATAATGCATCATGAAAGGATATTTTTAGCTCTGCACCTGCAAAAAAAAGATTTAAAGATTGATTTTAAACAAGTTTTGTCCTTGTCTTTATACCTTTGCCTCTCTCGACAAAAATAATATTGCATATCTTTCAAATGCCTGGGAGGCTGACATGAACATCACGATCACATATATAAAAGTTGATCGTGAGGCCATGATGAGCCGTCATGCCATTATGCTATTGTACTTATATCATTCCATATGTGGAATAAAATAAAGCACATTTGAGTTTGCATGATTAGTCGGATTCTTTTGTCGAACTAGGGTCATGCACCATGATAGATATAATATAGTCAATGATTTAAAATATTTAGATCAGGACAATGATGTATATTAGCTTGATGATCTAAAGAATAGAAAGATATAACCAACACTAAATAATGCTATCTAATAAACTAATCTTCTATCTGAGTGGAGGCGATGTCAATTGCCTTTGTAATCCAATATTTAATGGATATTCTTGATGCATGTCTTCTGCATACCAATATATAGATCTAGAGTTGTTGAATTAGTCGAGTTAAAGAATTGAGGAGATTGAGATATATGAAATCTCATATCATAGAATGTTGACAAGATGAACGCTCATTGTTTAGTCGTAGATAATATCTATCTGTGTATCCAAGCATGCGTAGTAGGTAAATCACTAGATTAATGGTATGATCAATGATTATATATCAACCTGAATGTATATAAGGGTACCTAAGATATATTATTTCTCAAAGAAGCCATACGTGTTTATATATGATAAATTAGATATCATAGCGTACTTGTGTGAGACATCATGGTAAAATTAATTCTATGAGTGGTTATGTTTTGGAAAAATGATATAAACTCAAGAATATCATGGTATACAATTTTGAAAAGCATATGATTGATATTGTTATCATGTGGTTAAATGAGATATATTCCGCTTAATAATGGAAGGAGACCTAATATGTGAGAACACATGCTTCATATTATCTAGGTTTTCCAGTATGTTGGATATATGGGTATTGGGACTACTCGAGGTTTGTACATTTATAATAGATTGTATTTCATGATCATCTCGTTCCAAAGAATGATTAAATATGATGGTTTTAGTGGCTTCTCTTAAAGAAAGAAAGGTTGAATGAAATTTGATTGGATTAAATCTTGGTTCAACAAATTTAATCAAGTTGCTAATAGTTTAATGATTAATCCAAAAGAATTTTGGTTGATCAATGATGATGTCCAATATCCTGACGCATTGCTAGCGTCAATTTGGCAGTCATTACCCTAATATATTTATGTTAACACTATATGATAAATAATCACCACATCAATATCTATCAGTATTCGTGTTTGTTGTACAATAAGGTATCCAATATAATTGTGATCTCTTTATCTCGGATATCTCTATCCAAGAATAGTTATATCTAGATAGTTGAATTGAAATATCTAACTATTGTTGAAATCATGAGTTGATTCTATAAATTGGATTCCCATGAATCAATGAACAGTTTGTGAATTTGATCTACATTCTATTCCACATTGATTGAGCTAAATGGTTAGGGTTGGACTCCGACTACGTAAGCGGGAATTTATATAAGAAGATAGCGGATGGTCAATAGGATTTCATATAAAAACCTAGCTTGCCGTTCCATTCTTCCCGTCTTCCCTATGGCCTTTGGTGGTGCCCGATCTCCCTTCTCTCCATTGGCATGCAACCTTTATCTCTTGTTGAGCCATTCTCGCATTTCTTGTTCGTGATGGAAAATTCATTACATGAGACAATCCTAATTCGAGAAGATCCTTGAGAAGGATCGTTGGGCGTCCAAGGAGAAGAAGATGACAACTTCTTGGAGGTGTTTGGGTCCGTGTTTCATCATTGTGTCAACATGTGTGACCAAGCATAGGATCGGATCTATTTTAGAAGGCTTTTTCTGTTACAGGATTTGCACTCTGGAGGATATTCTTATATCTCATGGTGTGTGGATGGGTTCTATACCATGTCGTTCCACCACAGTTAAAGGAGTTCTCTATACAGTGGTTTCACGATTATTACTTTTTATTCGTTGTACTCCGATATGACGAGTTGTTCCTCAGTTCCACTTGCCATTTGAGCAATCAAATGTGCATAAAAAATGCAACCTGAAAGTTCATTGTATATTGGTCGAATGAAACACATCATCACTGAGATACATTCATTTGACTCTAAGGTATTAAATTGAGGCTCTCACTTGAGGGAATAAACAAAAAATCTTACATCCAATGCATCATTAAGATCACAATTGGTTCTAATAGTTTGGAAATCATATAATATTCGAAGGTTTGAAGGGATGTAGTGGGCATCTTGCTCAAAAGCTGGAATCTTCATGCATTTTGGACAAGGCAACAATGAGACTATCAATATATTCTCTTGTGTGGCTTGTGGTGAATGTTACCCTCAACCTGCGTCAGGGAAAACTGTTGGAGGTCGAATTTCGGTAATATGGAACACTAATAGGCTAATTCTGGTAGCTGCCTGCTTGCAACTGTATATCTTTAAAAAAGAAGAATCTACCTACATATATGTATCTCTTTTTTCTATTTTCTTAGTCAAAATTCTAACGACATTAGTATGCGATATATATGTGAATATCCTACATCTATAGCCTCATAAAACTCCGAAATAGAAGGTGGGGTCAAAGCAATCTGTGTTGTAACCACTCCACTATCTTCCCTAGGATGTTGCTTTTGTGGTGCTACTAGCACTGTGAACTCATCTTTATGCGTTTACGTAGTAGGTTTAGTGAACCAAGTCTCTATTACATACTTGGGCATCTCCATGTTTGGTGTTGAATCTCTTTCTATATCATCCTCATGCGTTACCATGTCTAATATGGATCCCTGGATTAACATCTGGTAGGTTGTTCTTAACTACAACATCATAATGGTGAGGATTAGGTTCTTCTACTATGAGGACGTGACCTCTACATGCATGGGCTCTCCTATGACCTTCACAACATCTATGTTGTGGTTGATATAGAGCACCCTTAATTGAAAGCTGACCCTGGCTCCTACCCCATCTGGTGAATGTATGTTTTGTTCGCCTTATTCATCAATGGATGGTTGGAGTTATGAAATTTATGCTTCTAGTAATTGCTCCATTTCCGATCTTTGCTTGCAAAGCCATGGCTATATATTTTTGGTGGGGCGGTCTCAATGATGAGATCCCATGGGGACATCTCCATACAGAATCAGAATGAAAATGTATGCAATACATGTATATTTTAATCAAGAAAAATGAGAATACACTGACATTATATGTG
Source organism: Ottelia alismoides (assembly GCA_037367405.1). NCBI lineage: Eukaryota > Viridiplantae > Streptophyta > Magnoliopsida > Alismatales > Hydrocharitaceae > Ottelia > Ottelia alismoides. Next base: position 100,601 of record JAZKJV010007569.1, on the reverse strand, counting down.
AAAGTTGCACCCATCTTAAAAAAATTGCTTTATGTTTTTTTAATGGATTGGACAACTGGTTCCACCATATGCCCTTGTGTATTCCATTCTACAATATAGGTCGCATGCTTACGCCCCGAATCAACATTAAGTATTCCCCTCATAATGTAGATATAAATCGAGGGAACCATGGATTTGTAGATCTCATGTCCTGTAAGCTATAATCTGGCGATGAAGTGATAATATCATCATCTAAAGTCTCGACAACACATTATAAACTGATAAGTGCTAAATTAATTGAAAAACTGAATTTAACTACACGCATTGGGCATTTTATATCAAACACTGGTTTCAAAAAAAAAATTATATCAAACACACCTCTGTAGTGTTTAACCACATGTGTTGTATGTTGCCTTACATGATCTTGTGTACAATCGGTGGTATGTGGGGAAATAGTTCCCATATCCATCGTTGTAAAAGTCTGGTAGATACATCAGATGCATAACGTAGATTTCTAAATGGATATGCGAACTGATATATAATTGGATATGCCAACATCGCCAAACCCCAATCTAGTCTCTTTGCAATTTGGAAATCCTCAAGTAATAACAATGTAATAAAAGAATTCGATAATCCGGAATTGTCTGTAAATAAGATGGCACCCAATAGATGGAGGATGTGAATATGAATGGATCTTTGTGAAGTCTTAACGTATGCAGAATCCAGTTACTGAGCAATCGATTTGTACAATCAGCTTGTAAGAACATGATTGTGTCATCTATAGATTGTCGGGTAGCCACAACTTGTGCCCTCAACTGGTGGACCTTGAATGTCCGCAACTGCCAACTATTTAATTTGCGAGTTTCAACAACGAATGGATGGTAAGTCTCAAGTGGTTTGAAATTTGGACTTCATTGTGTAACTCTCTTTGAAGGTTGCCAATTTTTTTTTATAATTTTGCAGTAGAACTTCCTAATAGACTCAACATACACTAAATAATATCTACATCATCTTCTTGAATGGGCATCAACATATAGCATTATTCATATTTAATCATTCAAGGTATGCGTTGAGAAATCTTGAATTGACGGTTACTTTTTTTTAAGTTGAATTTTTTATTGCAACAAAACCTCAAAAGTTGTCTCCTACCTTAATCCTAGATCCTTCTTTGTAGGATTATTCGAGCTGATACCTCCATTCACAAAGGATACACAATAAATTGATGCCATATTTCACCTAAACAAAGAATCAACAAGCAAAATGTCAACCCCAACACCGTAATCCCAAGCCACAAATTCAATAAATATATAATAACACTCAAAATATTTATTTGTACTTTATGAATGTATGCGGTAAGGATACATCTTTTGGTTGTGCACCCCTTGATTTCTAAAAAAGACATGATTGGTCTTGCTAATATTCAATCCTTGAAAACCATATGAATATCCTTCCTGTTCATCTGTCCCCGAATCTATTTTATTACCAAGTGAATTGTGGGATTGTTAGTATCTGTTTCTTTTGCTTTTCGAAAGGATTTTGTCATACTTGTTAAAGTTTGTGATTTACGCTGCTTTGACTTATCTGGGTGATTGGCTGTTAGTTGATTTGTTGTAAACGGCAGTACTGAAGTCTGGAATGTTAGCAGCATGCTAGAACTAATAAGATTCTTGATCTCGATTGCTTGTAGCTACTTCTTCCCTCCTCTTTTGCTCTCTGTTATAACTTACCCGCGTAATTGTCATGGTTTGTAGGATATGATTGAAAATGTGCTTGAGATAAAGGACACACACGTCAGAGAAGTAATGACACCATTGGTGGATGTCATTGCTATTGACGCCAGTGATAAGCTGATTGATTTTCAAAAATTATGGGTAACTCACCAATATTCCAGGTACCAAAATTTTGTACCACTGACGGGCTTATATGTACTATGTTTCTAGTTAGAGCTAACTTTGTTAACTCATTTTCAGGGTGCCTGTGTTCGAACAACGCATAGATAACATAGTAGGCATTGCTTTTGCGAAGGACATGCTAGAATATGTCGAAAAGGTAAAAGCATAGTGCTTTGTTGACAATTAAAACTTTCAAATGATCGTGGTTCCCACTCTTGTGCTTTACATTGACGAGCTTCATACCTGAAGGTTGAGCAGCTACAAGACTCCACAGTAGGTGACATTGCTCACAAGCCTACATATTTTGTTCCAGGTATCAACGGTCACTCTTTTTGGTTCTCTCAATTCCTATTCAGAAGGACCTTGTTAATATTTGATAAACTACTATGTGATTCTCAACCAGATTTGGGTAACTGTCTTTTCGCAGATTTTGGTAACTTTTTGGAAGAAATCTTCATTTTCTGCTTGTCTATTCATTGATTAAAATCCAAATATTAGCTTTTACATTTTATATTTTTGCTAGACATAATTTATGTCCTGCTGCCAATCTCATTTGCTAGTGATGTTAGGTAATATACTTGTAGAGGTCACGAGGGTCTCCTCTCCCCTGCATCTCCTTCCTGAAATTCTTTATCAGGATGAAGTCCTTGCGGCCTCGTTGATCTCTCCTCTTCCCGGCCCGTATGTCCAGGCATCCCGAGCTTAGGGATATGGGACCGGAAGAACCCTTTTGATGTGTTTGGTAAATGCCTTCAGCGTTTGCTCAGTTGAATCCGCAGTTAGGATGTTAGTCTCGAGTGGTGTAAGTGGGACTAAGTCCTTAACCTAGTAGGGTTTAGCTCTGAGCTGGAATGTATAGCAAGATTTTAAGTCTTGAGGTTTGCCTATGTAGGGCTATCTTTTAAGTAAAATATGTGATATGTGGCCTTCACCGACAAAATATAGCCCTCAAGTGTGTGTGTGTGTGTGGGGGGGGGGTGTACAAATCGAGAGATTCCCTGGAGTACTTACGTTGTGTGGATACGTTGGCTTGGGTTATTCTCTCTCTTTTATCATCACATTATTACTGAATGACACGAGTGTGTCTTATGCTACTTGTGAAAAAAGGAGCATCCTGAGTGGAAAAACTTAAGATACTTAAGGCCAGGATAGTGGAAAGATACATGCAAAAAGATGAAGGTAGTAACACCAAGAGGTGATCCATAAGGACTTCGGTATATGATGAATTGAACGCATTATAAAGTCAGAGTAGCATCTTTTGAGATGATTGGAAAATATACAGATTATGGTTTTGTTATAGAAGACCAATATCAGCTTCTGCTAGTTTGTAGGACAAATTTTCTTCCTATTTATGAGATTAACATGATTTGATAGAACTAAAACGTCATAAATAAAAATGAAAAATATGGCGTATGTAATGTCCTTAGTCTAGACTCGACTTGTATTGAAGAAAAGTATCCAAAGTTCCTAACAACATAGACGTGCTCAAAATTTGAAAACCACCTAAAATGCTAAAACTCAAGTTGTCAAAATTTAATTCCTTACTTTTTGGAATTGGGATGGTATCCTTGGTGGGAAATTCGTAAGTAGTACATTGGATTTACTTGAATTCCTAGGTACTATGAAATATTTTTTTATCTGGTTGTTACAATGGTGTCGCATATTCAACATGCGACACCCTTTAATGTTTTTTTACCCGCGCACTACAAAGATAACACATTTTCGATATGCGCTATCTCTGAAAACTCTTGGATGTGCTATTCGAGGTTACTTTCTTTCAATATCGCATAGTCAACATGCGATATAGATGAAACTTCCCGGAAATTTTGCGGATTCAGGATGTTTATCCTATATCGCATGTTGAGTATGCAATATTGGACAAATTCCCTAGATCCGCAAAATTTCCAGGAATTTTCATCTATATCGCATGTTGAGTATGCGATATTAAAGCAACCTCCTGGATATAGGATGTTTCCAGGAAGTTCCACTTATATTGCATGTTGAGCATGCGATATTAAAGGAACTTCCTGGAAATGCGATATTTCCAGGGAATTGTGGAGAATAAAGCCATTCATTCCTTGTTGATCTTGATTTCCACATTCAAATTAGAATAAATAATGCATATGTTAATAATATCATATTATCCACATTAATGCACAGAAACATTCACATAATTGACTCCCAAACTGTCAAAAACATAAAATTTTCATTAACTTAGAATTTTACAAAATGTGTTTTCAGGAACAACATTATATTTAGAACAACTTCGAATTTTGCAAATCATCATCTTCTTCTCTTTTGATATGTCCTCGTTGTATCATGCGGATCGAAGGGTAATAAACGACTGCCTTCATCTATCATCTTTATTTGGGAGGGTCCTGCACCGTCGTCCTCAAATGTTGGCATTGGTGGCGGTGTCATCGTGTAGTAAATGGGTTGAGTATCTCTAACGCTCACGTCCAGCCTCATCGGTGCCTGCGGTGTTGGCATATCCTAATAATCCTCACACGGTTGCTCGATAACTGGTGTGACGAACTGACTCTCCAATTTCAGGGATGGAACACCTGCATCTGCCTTGTGTCTTCCTCCTCGTCCATTGGTATGGCTGGTGGTTCATGTGCTCTTCCCCTCCCTCTACCCCTTCTTCGTCTGGCCTCTGCCTGAGCCTGGTCAGCATGCTCATCGTACATTGTGAGCGGATCTGCAAATTGGAATGTCAACCATTGCTCCATTTCAACCTTTGCTTGGACTGCAATTTCCTGACACTCCTGGTGTTTGGTATCATATATGCGGTCCCACGTGGTCATCTGCATGAAAAAAGGAATGCACATGAAAAATATTGACTAGGTAAAACACTGACTACATATCGGGTGAGTGTTCTTACGTTGCTTGCCAATGTTGCCCCTGATTGACCTATAAATCTCCTCGTAATCATTCTATACCTATCCATATAGCTCGGAGTTGCAATGATCCCATTGGATTGGTCGAGGGCAACGACTCTATCCACTCGATCATCCCACTCACATATGTGCTCCCAATGTTTGGACGTCCAATCAATATGTATCTTTCTCCTCAAGTCGATGGCGTGGGGGTTCTGGAATGTAAAGCACGACACAAGAATGTTTTAACGGTCGCCAAATTGACGACGAAAGTGTTTCAAAAATATTATTCCACAATGTGGAAGTATATATCAACGGTACCCTTGCCCTCAAGATATTTTGTCCCTCAAGATAATAGACAGGTAGATGTGCAATTATGTAATAAGTATATGGCGTCCACAATATCTGCACAAAAAATCGATATGTAATTTAGTGGTTGTTTTTTGCTGAAAGTTGAAAGAATGTGTTGCTGCTTATTTACCCGCTTTGGTGATTGCATGTCGAAAGCTTCGCGGTATGATCTCACGACATGTGTTGGCTATCAACGATGCGCAAAGGTCGCAACCCAACAAACCCCTAAAGGACGGTCGTGCCACTGTCATGTTTCCCTAATCATAGGAGTAATGTGTAGAAAATGCTCTCATGCCTACAACTGAAGCAATATAACCAAGCCTTCAATCTCGTCGGTCACCATATCTGCTGCTAAACATAGATGTCTGTATAGAAATGCAAGTACCGCGGTTCCCCAGCTCAACATCCCAGAGTATTGTAGATCATGCGTCATGCATATGTGGAAGTGTAATTAAAGAAATCAATGACCCCGACTTATCCACGAATAAAACACTACCCAGTAATTGTAAAATGTATGCTCGTGCATGCCTATGCAAAACCACCTCTTTCAACATACGGTGTAAATTCTGCAAAATGTGTGAATAACCAAATCGCCATAATTCTGTTGCCAACAATCTCAGAAGGTAGGGGTCTGACGCTGAGAAGTTGCTCGCATGTGTCAGCCCACGTAGCTCCAGGGCTAGTCTCTCCTCTAACCACCGGTCCATCGATGTGTAATCCCAAGATGAAAGCAACATCCTGCAATGTAATGGACATCTCTTCACTGGCCATGTGGAAAGTGTGTCTCATGTCTCCATCGCTCCACCAAAGATGTAATTAAATGCCAATCTAATGTGATGAATTCCAATTCCGAAATAGATCCAAATCCTACCTGAGCTACATAAGGCTATATGTGGTCGTCCAAAGGGATGCGACGTACATGTAATTCTCGTCGTCGACAATGCAACCACGATGATGCCTATAACTGGAATGTTAAAAGAAGTATTATGACAAGTACTTAATGATTTGAAATTTAAAAATGACTTACATCGTCTGCCAAACACGGTGTCAACGAAGGCGCTCCTGCTGACTCAGAATGGATGGGTCAAGCAGTACGAGGTCCATCTGCACTTAAAAAAATGAAATTTAGAAGACATAAATTTGCATCAAGTAACAAAAAAGAACACATGTACTCTATCGACATTTACATCTAAAAAGAAGGTAAACTTACTCAAACCTGGACATTTACGTTTGTTATGGCCTTCGCCTCCACATGTGCCACTTTTATTTTTATTCCTTTTTGATTGTTGTGCATTAAATGTGGTTGCTCGAGAATCCTTCTGCTTTTATTAGGATAACAACGTTTTGTGTGACCAAGTATACCACAAAAGAACATGTATTCTGTCAAATGACATCCCTAACATCCATTTCATTATGTATCCTAGTTGACCGTGGGTGACCTTTGCCATGCTTATGCTTTTTATCACGACATAATTCGAGGTACTCCAATGGGACCCATGTTTCCCGATTACCATTGGAAAAAACATCCTCCGTAAACCTTTAATTGTTGTTACCATGTGTACCACTCACCAAAATAAAAATCAACATCTGCTCGATGTTTATAAATGACTTCATTCGAATGTCATCCTCATAGCTTGAACAAGTATCGGATCCTCTCACCCCCAAAAATAGTAAACGGGTACAATCGGTTGCGTGATTTGTTCATCGGCTCACATCTCCTTTTTTACGGCATTATCTTCAACATCTTGGTCACTATCCTCTTCCATATCATCGTTGGTTTCACAAGGGATGAAGTCATCCAAGCTATGATTAACCTCTCTCAGCAGGGCGTCACTCATGCACCATTCGTGATCTGTAGATGGCTGCGTTATAGGCACATCAATGCTTGGGACAATGGAGGTTCCCGTGCTAGGGATAAATGAGGGTCCAGGAGCAAGGTGATCGTCCACATCAACAACATTCGAGACTTCACCCACCGATAGTGTTTCAATAATAATGTTAGTAGATGCCAATTTTCCAATGGTCTGAGCATACAAAAAACTCATTGTACATCATCATCATCATCGATGATACGCGAAAACGTTGGCTCATCACATGCGTCCCGAGGGATGCGATGTAGTAATTGAATTTTTTTTGATTATTCACATCCAGATTTAACTTACGGTAGACTAGGTTCAACATCTCATCAAATGTCATAGTCGGCATTACCCCAAAACCACGTACATTGGACGCCGAAGAACCAATAATCGCACCATTCAAATGAAACATACAATATATCGACTCCATTCCGACCTAATACGTGAGGCAACATACAACTCAATATTATACAATCATGAAATGAAGAGAAATACGTATATTATATATCATAAACCTAACAACAAATAAAACAAAGATTTTACCAAAGTTTTGGAGATGTAACAGAGGACACGGGTGGGACGGCGGTGTCGCACGAGGCAGAGGCAGAGGAGGACTTAGGAGGGCTTGGCGAAGGGGGAGGAGGAAGCGGCGGAGCGGGCAGAGGGGTGGAGTCGGAGGCAGCCGTATGTGAGCAGAGGTCGCAGGTCGAAGGCGCGTGAGGGTTTGCAGAAAGAAAAGCTAGGTTTAACGGGTGCCTTTATAGATATCGCATTTTCAAAGTGCGATACCAATAACGCATATCGATGATGCGTTATCTTTGTAGTACGTGGGCGAAAAAAACATTAAAGAGTGTCGCATGTTTAACATGCGACATCATTGTAGCATTCGGGTAAAAAGAACTTTTTCGTAGTGCCTAGGGATTTAAGTAAATCCAAGGTTGATGCAGATTAAATTTTGACGACGGCGAAAAATAAAATATTTTGAGCGGTGGATTTTTGTGGAGAAATAGAGGGGTTGAGAAGAAGAAACTCGTCAGGAATACGAGGGGTTTGGAGAAGAAGAACACGTGCATACCACGCGGGGGAGTAAGAGAGAGACGGAGATAGAGATAAAGATCTCAAAATTTATATTAACTGAACTGTTTTAAAAACAATGGACCCTTTATATAGGAGGGATGAGATTACAAAATTAGAAACTTGAATTTAAATCAACAACTAATTGATCCTAATTTGCCTCTAACTAATTAACCGACTAATTTGGAAATCAAGTCTCTAACTAATTATTCGAGATCATAGGAGATCTCGTTTATTTAATTAAAGACACGACAACTTAAATAAAGGTAAACAAAATTGACCACTAAAATTAGATAAATAATTGACCCTATCCGTTGGTTCCACGCTGCATCAAAGGTACTACTTAGGAATTTCCTTCATTATCCTTGGGGGTTTATGTTATGTTTGTTACACTCTTTCCCACATATATTACATGGCCCTTGTTCCAGCATAGTCCATCACTTATTCCAGTAATAGTGTGGGTTTCATGCTCTTGGTTAGCCTTGTCCTAATAAATCTTTGTAGGGTTGGTTCAGAACCGTTACTATAATAAAAATCTTGGCTCCTGTTCCATTTGTCACGTCCAGAGTCTAGATTTGAGTTGCTATCGAGGAAAATTATCTTTGACAACTTGTTTGATTTGGACAAATTGGATTCAATGTAAAAGGGACCGTTGTGTGAGACTCCTTCCGGACATATCCAATAGATGCCCACTTTGTGAATCACATATCGAAACTGTGGATCACCACCTCTTCTTCCATTGTGCAAACTGCAAAGACCACCCCAATCTGGACTGGTGCTAATTCAAGATGGCTTAAACTTCAGGACCTTGATTTCTTTTGAGAATCTTTGTTTCTTGCTAAACATCGAGCTAGAGAGGACATCCTCCTCCCGCTGGCAACAATTTGAGCTATTTGGTTGGCAGAAATGGTGTACTTTTTTCTTCTCTGCGTTTCTATAGCGAAAATATAAAATTTCACTCTAGGTCTCTTCTCGAGTCCTGGATACTAAGTTCTGCTGTAACTTCTTTTCGTTTTAGCAATATATCTGGGGAGGCCACCAAAGCGTGTTTCCCCCTTTTTGTCTCAAAAAAGTAGCAATTTTCCTCGTGGGACTAAGTTTAATATGTTTCGATATATGACTGAATGTCATGAATAAAAGTGACTAACAATGTTTTTGGAACTATGCTGTTTCTGTTTTCAAGAAAATTTATGTCTTTCATCTTCGGCATATGTCATTTTTCAGTGAGAGAAGTAACTGGTATGCAATTTCATTGGATGGATGATAGCAAATTTTGATCCAATTGTTAAAATAAAAATTAAGTTTATCTATTAGGATGGATGATAGCAAATTTTTATCTATTATTTTGGATAAGAAAAGTTCATCTCTTAGTTATTTAATTAGCTCTCTTCATGACTTCATTATCATGTATTGTTTCCTGTTTCTCCAACCGCTGAACTTTAAAATCATCATTGCCTTGTCTAATTGCCAATTTCATGCTCATAGTATGGGATTGATTACGAATGTTGTATTTTGGTGCTTCTGCAGAGTCAATGTCTGTGTGGAATCTGTTGAGAGAATTCCGCATCCGAAAGGTCCACATGGCAGTTGTTCTAAATGAATACGGTGGAACTGTTGGTGTATGCATCCCCTTGTCTCTTCGTAATTGCTCTTATACATTATATCTGGAACTTCCACATTTTAATTTATATCGTAGCAACTCTCTTTGCTTAGCTTTCTAAAATATGGCATATCATGTTTAGCAGTGTATATTGGAGGGGTTTTAGTGCATGTCCATGTAAATTTCAATTGTTATGCAAATACACATGGAATTGTGGAATGCGATACCACCACGGTGGTAACCCATTCGACAAATAGACAAAGTTAAATGACAAAAGATTGACGAAAGGATACAAAACCTCAATAGGTTCTCATCAATCGTTGAAGATCGAAAATTATTGAAAGGCAAGCAACTGTAAGAACAATATAACCGCACTATGCAGCGAGCCTAAAAAAAACCTCAAGTATGCAGCGGTGTTTGTATTTTTCAATTCTGCTGAGAAGTGCAAGGATGAGATGTCTTATGAACAATGCAAATGGATAAAATGCGCAGTTGAGATATACTCTAGCATTGTCGACTCCAACAATTTTAACTGTAACACCAAACAGTATATTTTATTTATGAACTGAATAAGAGCAGCCATCCGACTTATTTTTCAGAAGAAAAACCCTTCATAAATGGAAAATGGAAAAATCTATCTTAGCATAACCAAATAATATCTATGATCCAGACCAGTCTGGAATTTGACTTGGACCCATATATCCATGTGGATGAGATAAAAATTCAAATACAAACGATGATGATATGATGCTGGACATGAATTCTAATTGTTACCGAGTGACAACTAATGAAGCAAATGCTAGAGTTTGCTTCATCGAAGGATGTCCAAGATGTTGGCGCCACAAGAACGCATGATTAATACGGGATTGGTGGAGCATGACAAAAGCAACAAGCACTAACTAACGTGGCAGACCCCCCCTCTTCAATTCATGAGCCTGGCCACTCATTATGAAAATAATATCTCGAAAAATCATAGAAATACCATTAAATGTGGCCTGACAGTTCACAGTCTTGCAGATCTGACTAACAAAGAGTAAGATAATGTTGATATCTGATATAAGTAATACACCAAATAAACTGCGTGGGGGTAATTGTAATCTCCCCCTCTTCTATTACAGGGGAATTGCGATTACATGCTACTTGAACTGTCCTCCTAAAAGGAATATACCAAATGTTGTCATCTTGTCCCCCTGGTCATCTTGTCCCCTGTAGTCATAGAGATGACACTATGTATTGTAATATACCAATTGTATCAATGGAGTGAACATAAAGGACGTGTATACCGGACAAGGACGAGTGAACATAAAGGACGTGTATACCGGACAAGGACTTGGCATTATAGACAAGTAGGCGTTGCTGATGTAGTCTCAGGCGGTGTATCAAGATATTTAACAAACATACGAGCAATATGCTTGATAATATAATCCAGATCGGAGCGAAAGAGTCACCTTATCAAGCCATCCTTTGTCATTGGTCGTCATGCATGCACTTTGGAGCTTGTTGTGCTTGGGCTAGCATGTCTTCTTTGTTTGCCCTATTCTGCCACAAAAATTAAACCATATTTTGCTTCTCTATCTATAGCCTATGCGTCTAAGACCAATTTGCCTAATGGTGGAAACAATCTGTGTAGTAGCTCTATTGCACCCCTCGGCTTCCTTTAGATGCTCCTTGTCCTTATCCAAAAGAAACACCGAGAATAGTAGTCCGAAAGTCAGTTGATCAGGCAGCTATGTGATATAAGGTGATTGAGCCTGCTGTATGCCTCATCTAAAGTGTATAGCGTAGTACGTGCCGTCATCTGATCTTGTGTTGAGTAATGGGTAGGACTCAATCCATTCAAGAAAGTCATAACCACTAGCTACTTACAAGCTGTCCTTTGCGGTTCACACAAGGATATATGTCTCACAAATTGTTATTCTCTCTCAATGGCTTGAGCTGTGAGTAATATTGTACAAGAGTCTCCTCTCCTCTCGAAGATGCATCATCTCATGGTAGGTCTTGAACACATGGCTCACATTCTTTTTCTGAAACTATGGCACATTTGGATTATTATTAATCTCATGTATGGATCATAATGGACCACTTCATATGCAATCCAAGGAACAGTACTTCCTATAACCATACTACACAGTGATGTTGTCTTTATCCCACGTAGCATATCTACCAATCCTATCCTTCTCTGGCTCTTGGAGAATGCGAATCTCTCTCCATCCTTTCATTGACATCAGGAAGATTTCTGATTGTCGGGCATAATTGGTCTCGTTTAACTTGATTATTTGACATGTTACCTATGTCTGTTGCTGATGATGCTATCTTAGGTTCTCGAGTTTTAAAAATCTTCTTTTATGGTGAAGCTATACAACAAAAAATGTACTAAGCCTTCTCCCACTATAAGTAGAGTCGGCTACATGGATTCTTGTTCAAATCCATGTTGAAAGATTCAACTATTTTTTACGTTGGCCGCTGACTACCTAAACCCCTGCAAGAGTGGGATTTGAACCCTTGTCTTTTGTGTGGTAGACACACTGTACTGCCACTAGACCATTAAGTGGGTACATGAAGCTGTACATCAAGTTAATAAAAAAGTAATTATCATCATTTTGATCATGATCTAGGGATGTCGTGTGCCTCGTGGATGATGAAGAGATGCTCTGTAGGCGTTGGGGTAGCGGGGAATAGGTAGCTGGGATGGTGACGACACCAAGCTGTTGGAGACAAGAACGCACCCAAGTGACACATAACATTTTCTCGGGACCATGCCTAGAGGATACTTATTCTGATACTTATTATGTAGGATGTCCAAATGATAACAAGTCTACAACTGGTTTTTGTAACGACATGGGTGATGTCTTAGCAACATGGAGACACAAGAAGCACCGGTGGTTGATTGCTCTAGTGCAAAATTTGAATATAGGCCAATGGCCTTAACAACCACTGAATTAATGTGAATAAGATTCGTGCAAGCTTGTAAAGTTGTCTGACTAGGCCGACTAGTCGAGTCGGGTAGGGGGTGGGGGGAGTAGCCAACTTGACTAGGCCTAGTCGGCCATTAGTCGGTCAGCCTGACTAATCAGACTGACTAGTCGACTTAGTCGGCCGACTTTTACATCAAAATTTTTATTTTTTTATTTTTTGTTTTTTTTAAAAGTAAACTTGTATTAATATGCTTAATATTATATTTAAAGTCAATTACTTCTTTTGTTTCATTATGATATTTATAGAAAATGTACAAATCTATGTTAATATATACGAATATATGTATAAAAAAGGATTTTTATCAGTTGTGCCCCTCTGAGATATTGCAATTTCAGTTGTACCCCTCCCTTTTTAGGAATATCAGTTGTATCCTTGTCTTATTGTTGTTCTATCATGTTCCCCTCGAGTTAGTTGTCGTCCATTCCTAGTGCAAACATACGTTAACTTTAGGGACATATCGGGAATTAAATTAGAAAAAAGTTGACAAGGTCAATTTTATGGGAACTTGTCGTCTTCCTCCCCATTCTCTTCCTCCTCTCGAGCCTTGAACTCCTCCATCGCCTCCTCCCCCCGCCCCCAGCTCCTCCCCTCCGCCCCAACCTCCTTTTACGACTTTCCCCTCCACCGCACCACAGCTCCCTCCTCCATCCCTCCCTCAAATCTGCACCATACCACCAGATCTGATAGGTCTCTTCTGTAGCTGGGTCTTCCTCTTCTTCTGACTCGTGATTTCCACCTCCTCAGGCCATAGCCACTACCTTCCAGACAACTACCCATACAAGCACGGCGACGCCCTGGTGGCGAAGGTGAACTCTTTAAAGTCCATTGAGACGGACATCCACTATGACTACTACCCCCCCCTCTGTCACCCCGAGAGCGGCATCCGCCACCGCACAGAGAACCTCAGCGAGCTCCTCATGGGCAACCTCATCGAGGACTCCCCCCCTCGCTCCTGCATGCAACCCAACTGGTATGACCTCTGTTGGGAAAAATGAGAAACTTGTTTATTCCATACACCCTAGGCTCTCTTATATAGGAGAGTAGCCTATGGGTAAAATACATAAAGAGTCCAACGGGAAAAAAGAAAATACGAAAAGATATAGAAGAAAGTAACATATATCTCTACACTCCCCTCAAGGTGGAGCATAGATGTCAATCATGCTCAGCTTGGACGAACACTTCTGGAACGGCTCTCGAAGTGTAACGCCTTTGTAAAGATGTCTGCAGTTTGGTCCCCTGAGCTAACATGGGATGTAGATATAAACCCCTTCTGAATCATATCTCGTATGCAGTGACAATCAACCTCAATGTGCTTGGTTCGTTCATGAAATGCTGGATTATTTGCAATGAATAGAGCCGCTTGATTGTCACATTCCAGGGCCATAGGAAGAGGGACTTTTAGATATAGATCTGTAAGCACAACCTTCACCCACATCATTTCTGTACTGACCTGGGCCATAACCCTATATTCAGACTCAGCATTAGATCTTTCTACAATCGTTTGCTTCTTGCTTCTCCATGAGACCAGAGAGTCTCCGACATACACAACAAATCTAGTGGCACCAGAGAGTCTCCGACATACACAACAAATCCAGTGGTGCCAGAGAGTCTCCGATATACACAACAAATCCAGTAGTGGACTTCCTATCCTTAGGACATTCTGCGTAATCTGCATCTGCACATGCCGAGATAGTAATCTCCTTGTCTTTCTTAAACAACAGACTTGCACCTAGAGATGACTTAAGGTACCTGAGTATCATATGTATAACATCCATATGTACCTGACGTGGTTGTTCCATGAACTGGCTCACCCGACTCACAACAAAGGAGATATCGGGTCTGGTAATAGTAACATAGAGAAGCTTGCCCACCAGTTCTTTGTATCTTCTCCTATCCACCTCATCAGTGTCGTCATCATATAGTTTCATATTGAAACCCATGGGTGTAGTGGCAGGTCGGCAACCAAGCATTCCTGTTTTACTCAACATGTCAGTGACATATTTCCTCTAGGTCATTACCAGCCCATGAGGATTTCTGGCGAATTCCTGTCCCATAAAATATTCAAGAACTCCAAGGTCCTTGGTGACAAATTCACGACCCAGCATTTCTTTCACCCTCTGAATTCCCTGTTCATCATCATCGGTAATCAAGATATCATCTACATACACCATAATTGCAATAGTATCTCTGGGTGTATTCTATATGAACAAGGAATGATCTGCATTGGAATGTCTGTTCCCCTGTTTCTCAAACAGGTCTGAGAGCTTATGGAACCAAGCTCTAGGGCTCTGCTTAAGGCCACAGATAGCCTTATGAAGTCTACAGTCTACACACCTTAGAATACTCCCCCTCAACAGCAAAATCAGGAGGCTGTTGTATGTAGACTTTCTCCTGCAAGCATGGAAGGCCGTATCCCGATATATCGGCGATATATCGACGATATATCGGTATCGACAGGTCACCTATATATCGCCGATATGTCTGATATCGGGTATCGACAGACAAAAAAGACGAGCTGAATCCCGATGTCGGCGATATGGCGTTATATATCGGCGATATATCGGTATCGACATGGTACCGATATCGATATGTCCTTCCATGCCTGCAAGTCATCGTATAAGAATGCATTCTTGACATCTAATTGGTATAGTGGCCAATCACGAGTAACCGCAACAGAGAGGAGGATCCGTCGGGTGGAATGGCGAGCAACCAACGAGAATGCATCAAGATAATCCACCCCATATGCCTGTGTAAAGCTACGAGCAAACAGGCGTGCCTTGTATCTGTCAATGCCGCCATCTGCATTCTGCTTAACTGTAAAGACCCACTTGCAGCTCACTGTAGACACATCAGTAGGTGCAGTAACAAGGCTCCAGGTACCTCTTGACTGAAGAGCAATCATTTCTTCTTCCATGGTTAAACGCCATCGACTATCCTTCAACACATCTTGGTAGTTCCGTGGAATATCCACCGCCGATAGTGCAATGACAAAGCTCCTGAAATCTCCAGTTAAGCGATTAAAAGACACAGTAGATGCTATTGGATATGACGCGCAGCTGCGCTTCTTCTTCCGAAGAGCAATAGGTATATCCAAATCGCCTGCCTCCTCATCTGGCCTCTGTAACACATCCTGCTCAGGGAAATCATCAGATCCATCAATATTGATAATATTCTCAGAACATACCTCAGGCGAGCTAGATGATGAGAGGTGACCATGAGTAGAAGCAGGCCTACGGGTATAGTGGAATGGCAACGGGGAAACAGGAACGGTAACGGGAGGTGTAGGGGATGGTAGTAATGGAGATGGTAATGATTGAGGTGGTGATGGTGGTGGCATGTATATAGCTTCAACAGTGCCAGAGGATACCAACTGATCACCTGTAGATGAAAAGTACGTAAGAAATTCGAAAAATGTAACATCAACACTAAAGAGATACCTCTTGCGCAATGAATCATAACATTTGTACCCCTTCTGTGTTCTGGAGTACCCGACGAAAACACACTTGACAGCCATAGGAGAGAGCTTGTCAATCTAAGGAGACAACTGGTGGACAAAGGCAACCGATCCAAACACACGGGGAGTGAGGGGGAACAATTCTTTGTCAGGAAAAACAATGGAGATGGAATCTTCTCACCTAAGATAGATGACGGCATACGATTAATGAGATAACATGCCGTAAGAACAACATCGCCCCAGAAAGAATGAGAGGCATGACTCTATATGAGAAGCGACCTGGTAACATCAAGTAAATGACGATGTTTCCTTTCTGCAACCCCATTTTGTTGGAAAGTATGGGCACATGATGTTTGGTGGATAATCCCTTGAGCTGAAAAATAATTGGAAAGAGTATGAGTACAAAATTCCAAGGCATTATCACTTCTCACAATTTTTACGGATGCAGAAAAATCATTACGAACTTCATTGATGAAATTTATGATAATATTCCCCGCTTCATATTTATTCTTTAGCATAAAGACCCAAGACACACGAGAGAAATTATCCACAATAACCATATAGAACTTGTGTCCCTAATGATCAGGAACATGATTGGGACCCCAGATATTGACTGAAACAACTCAAACATGGAGGTACTACTCCGACACTAACGATTGGGAAAGGTAGACTGATGGTGCTTTCCCAACTGACAAGCCTCACATTGGATGGACGTGTGAGGTGAAACATGGGGTAACACATGACGCAGTTTCTGAAGCAGCAGATGTCCAAAGCGCAAGTGCCATAGTAATAAGGAGATGGAGCTGGTAGAGAGGAGGCTCCACATAAGGGGTCCGACTAAGACAATATACGCCGCCTTGCTCATAGCCACACCCAATCACGTTTCCCGTAAGGATGTCCTGAAAAATGAGAGAAGATGGATCAAAAATTGGTTGACAATGTAAATCCTTTGTAAGTTGGCTAATGGACAATAAATTCATAGAGAAATCCGGTGCATGCAGCACGTTCTTGAGGTGCATAGAAGGTGTCAGGCGAATCTCTCCCCGACCACGACCTGGAGGGAACTGTCGGTAGGCTGTAAGTAGGCCCTCATCACCACACAGATGATGTGTAGCACCAGAGTCCATAATCCACTCTAAAGTATCTGATCCACTACTGCTAGTAAATGCATAAGTGCTACCTGAGGTACTGGTGGATGCAGAAGCAGCAACATCAGGGTGACAATCAGAAGAAGGTACTGATGCAACTGGGCCAGTTGGAGGAATAATGCCCCTCAGACGGGCTACAAGGTCGTCAAAGCGCTGATCTAGAGATGAAGCAGATGGAGGCTCAATCTGTTCAGCTACTGGTGCGAAAGCAGGAAATCCATGTTTGGAGTAGCACGTGTCTTCAGTATGCTCAGAACGATGGCAAAAAGTGCAGGATGGCCGAACACGACCCCCTCTACCTCGAGGTCCACGACCACAGGATTGATGATGACCTCCACGACCTCGATTCACTGCCATGGCTGAGGCGGTCTGATTTGCAGTGGATGAAGGAACAGTAATGCGACTCAGTCTGTGAAATACTTCCTCCATTGGAGTCCGCCAAGATCTGGGAGCGTGCAGCCTCGTACTCTGGATCTAGAGCCGCCAGAAATACACCTACCATAGCGACATTCTGGTAGGTCTTCTGGTTCTCAGGAGTGGCTGTGAGAGGCATGAAGCTGTAAAGCTTCTCAAACATTCCTCGTAAAGATGTATACAATGAGTGTAGAGGTCGTCCATTCTGCTTGATAGTAAATATGTCATGCTGGAGTTGCAGAATCTTCGTCTCATTCTTTGCCTGGGAATATGTAGCAGCCAGAATGTCCCACATTGCTTTTGCAGTGGGCTGATGAAGGATATCATTGGCAATCTCAGTTTCCAGGGTTCCTGATAGCCAAACCTTGACATATGCATCATGTGCCTCCCATGAGGCATTGATTCTATTCTTCTCAGCAGGCTCTTCTTCGGTTAGAATGTGCTTCTTACCAGTTGACTTCGTCATACTCATGAACTGCATTGCCCACAGTTCGTAATTTGAACCATCCATCTTCACAATAGGCGATGGACCTCTGAAGGTGCTTGTAGATGGGATGTCTGCCTTGCTTTCTGACATTATGATAATGGAAGACTAGAGTGGTAGACTGAAAATATGATCGTCTACACAGACATTAACGGTTTTAGTTGCATGTGTAGACTTAAGAAACCAAACCCATTAATTTGGAAACGCGTGCGCGGAACAAGTGTTGGAGTCGCACGTGCGCTGGCCTAGGGTTGCATGCACACAGAAGTTAGGAGCTTCACGCGCACAGATATGTGCACAGGAACGCGCACAGATGCGCGCGTAGGAGCGTGTACAGGTGGCCTACAGGGACACGCACAGGCGCACCGTTGCACAGATTCAAAGCAAACAAACGTACATGCGCGCTGGGGTACGCACAGACGCGCAGGAGTGCGTAGGAGTGCGCACAAACGCACAGGTGCGCGCGCTGGTGTAGCGCAAGACCGAGCGATGCCGAGACAGAAGCGGCGAGGCGCGTGCACGCGGAGGCGGCGCGAGATCGAGTGCAACGAGACCTGGGGCGGCGCGAGACGGAGGAGGCAAGGCACGCGCGCTGAGAGGCGGAGAGGCACGCGCGCGGAGGGCTCGAGGGTGGAGGCTAGGGTTAGGGTTTGGTTCGAGAACTCGGATCTAGGACCGTCGCTCTGATACCATGTTGGGAAAAATGAGAAACTTGTTTATTCCAGACGTCCTAGGCTCTCTTATATAGGAGAGTAGCCTATGGGTAAACTGCATAAAGTGTCCAACGGGAAAAAAGAAAATACGAAAAGGTACAAAAGAAAGTAACATATATCTCTACAACCTCCTCCCCTTCTCCACACCTCCTTACTCCCCCCACGATGCCTCCCTCCTCCAGAAGCGACTTCCAAGTCGTCGGTTCCTTACTCCCCCCACGATGCCTCCCTCCTCCAGAAGCGACTTCCAAGTCGTCGGCTTCGAGGTCATCCCTTGCGGCTTCCAGCATGAGCCCGAGGTCGTCACGGGCCTCAAGATGTACAAAAGTACCCCATCGACATCTGCTACTACCCCACGAACATCCGCTGCGATCCCAACACTGTCGCCATAGTCATCAAGGAGAACCATCCGCTGGTCTTTAGTTACGATGTTAAATTCATAGAGAGCGATGTCAAGTAATCGACGTAGTGGGACGCTTATCTCAAGATGGAGGGTGCCAAGGTCCACTGGTTCTCCATCCTCAATTCCATGCTCATTGTCGCTTTCCTCACCGGAATTGTCCTCATGATCTTCCTCTGCACAGTCAGGAGGGACCTTACGCACTACGAGGAGTTCGAAAAGGAAGCGCATGCGCAGATGAACGTGGAGCTCTCCGGGTGGAAGCTTGCGGTCGATGACGTCTTCCGTGCGCTCACGCACCCCGTCTTGCTCTACGTGGTGGTTGGGGAATGGCGATGGCATGCAGATACTCGGGATGATGCCGTGGTGACAGAGATGACCGCCTTGGGTATCATGAAGAGCAGACCTTTGCAACTGCTTCTTAAACGGTCGATCAGGAGGAGGACGGGTTGGAGGAGACATGTGCTTTTCTTCTGGATATATCCCTCCTAATTGCACCATGCTTTGATTAAACCATGGTTAAGTTACACGTATTGACGGTTAAAGTAATAGAGGGGCACAAATGAAAGAACGGTAAGAAGTTGGGGGCACAACTGATATTCTCAAAAAAGGAGGGGTATAACTGAAATTGCAATATCTCGGAGGGGCACAACTGATAAAAACACTATAAAAATGATTTATATATTTAAAATAAAAACTCAAAACCGACTAATGGCTGACGAAAACCAATTAGTTGCCAGATTGCCGATTAATCCTTAGTCAGTGACTCCGCCGACCGTGTACTGACTACCGCTTTCTACAACCTTGGATCCATGCTTAAGGATCCTAGTCCCATGACCGTGAGACGTGGTAATGCGACGACTATGTTCAAGAATGAAGAAAACACCTGGAAGTAGATTGTCGTCACACAAGGGGCATGATTCAACATGGGCATATCAAGGTCGAGTTCGTCATCTCGGAAAACCAAACGGCTAATGTATTCACCAAACCATTGAGCTGTTCTCTTTTTATCAGATGTATCTCTAAGATGAGTATGATGGACATCTATGCCTCAGCTGGAGGGAGTGTTAAAAGTCTGTTAAATTCATGTATTTCTCCTTTTCTCTTATGTTACAACCCTATTTGGGACCCTTATCCACACATATTTGGAAGCGGTACCCCTCCTGATAAAACGACAATCCATCATTCCAATTCAAAAGTTAACTAAAGTTGCAAATTGATTATTTTCAATGGAGAAGAAGAGATCGATTATGATACGAAGATTGCTATGCCATTCCATGTGAACGTTTAACTAATCAATATTGTCTCTAGGGAAGGCATGATCAATTATCTTACATAAGTTATATGCATCAATGATGATAATGAAAGAATACTAGTGGCTAGGGATAATACAAAGTCAATGTCGAAGTCTTTTCATGTGAATTGTGCTACTGAAATCAGCCATAGGGAACCCACACAGTCTGGATCCCACATGAATTGTGCTTGTTATCGACAAATTCAAATATGTGAAGGGACGTTTTAAAAAGGATGAAGTTTGGGAATGCATTCATAAAAACGAAAGTTTTGGAATGCAGTGAAACTGGTTGACATTCTGATGGATATTTAGAAGATTTTGAAGGAAGAATGTATTACTTGGCTTATGAAGTTATATAATATTTTTTGATGAAGCAATAAATACTAATTAGTATGGAGATTTTTTTTATTTCTTTATACAATAATGAGGGGACATATACAATTCTGCAAAATAGAAGGGATTAAGTTTATGATATAGATATACAATTAAGTTAATAGACAATAATGGACATGAGATAGAGACAAGTTTCAGCAAAATCAAAGATCTAATCTGGTTTCATATCTGGTAAATCTCCAAAAAAACTATACACCTTATCCGACATTTGATTGAAGTTCTGAAAAGAAGAAAAATCTTGCATATGTCCTTTATTGATTCGGAGAATGTTTTAATACTGTGCCTAGATAAGTCATGTGGATGGTCCTAGAGAAAAAAAGGGATTCCTATATTGCATATGAACCTAATAAGAGATTTGTATAACTAAGCAACAGCTTGTGTGAGAACTCCAACCGGGTTGACCGATCATTTTGATATTGGTATTGCTTTGCACTAAGGATCTGCTCAGGCATGATGAATTAGCAAATCACATACATGTACAGGAACCTTAGGGCATGCGTTAAGTGGTCCAACACTTCAGTGTTTCCTTAATCCCCTATGAAGCTCATTACGTAAATTCTTGAGCTCATTATTTGAATTTAAACTTTTTGGCAGTTGTTAAGTGGTCTTTCATGCAATTGGCAAATCCACTTTAATCAATGGACTAAATGACGTTTTAGTTTTTTTAATGAAAAAATGATGTTTTAGTTGCCATAGATAAGTATGCTAAAGGTAGAATTTATCTACTTTCACCAACATATTGACTGCATATGAGATCAGATAGCCGGTCTGCGTGCTTATTTTAACAATAAGCATGTTTAGGACCTTAAGTATGTCTTTGTCAGTGTGGCCCACATCAGTTTATCAGTTTCAGCAATTATAACATCGATGCGGATGCTACATCGCACATGCATCTTAGTAAGGAAAACAATTTGGAATCTATTTTTTCAGGCAAAGATATTCGAGATTTCGAATACATCTTCAACATGGAGTATGATAAAAATCTATCATCAAAGATGGAAGAACTAACTATTTCATAATTATTGAAAATTTGTTTTTCGGATCATTTAAGAAAAATGCCAAACCATTTCAGAAGTTATGTTATTATATGTTTAAAGGTAGCTTCTGATCAACATTATTATTTTGCATCGTGTGGTTGACAAAATGTTAAACTGATTTGACAGTTCTGCTTACATCAATTTTTTCCTTCTTCGATCTTTTCACTATTCAATTTGTTTCTTTCATATCTTATCTCACCAGATTGTGACTTTGGAAGACGTGGTTGAAGAAATTGTTGGCGAAATATTTGATGAAAATGACTCCAAGGTTAGTGACGTTTATATTTTTGTTTTTTTTTTCGAGTCAGACATTTATATTTTTGTTGTATTAAAATTCTGGGTCCAGGCATGATTACACTGCTTACCCATGGAAGGCTTTGCTTCTGCTAAGCCTAATCTATTATGTTCATTATGTCATATTCTGTGCAGCTTATGTATGTTGCTACCGTTCGTATTATATTTGTATGATTGTGTGTATATGTGTGTGTATATTGAATTCTCCAGGAAATTGTGAGGTAATTTCTATGTTCTTAAATTTAATAGCTGGCCACTGATTCATTAATAGCTTATGCTTCTTGTGTCGTCCATTGTCTTGTTCAGCAAAGTTTTTATGCATACTGCCGGTCTACGAAGTCTTGAAGAGTATGGTCTTTATTACAAATAGAAATCTTTATGTGCAGATTTTGCCATGGTTATGTTCCAAGTTTTTTTGGTTGAAAAAAAGGATTGTTGTAATGAGAAATATTTTACCTTTTATTGGTTTTGTTCGAAATACCTAAACTTTGATAAAAATCTGTCCTAGGTATCAGTGTTGACTAAAATTTACCACACCATCCGTGAGAGGACCAAATAAATAATTTCAACGGTAATCCACTAATTAGAAGCACTTGTACATAAATTGACCAAAAGGACTTCAATATTGCTACGTACATCACCGACTTCTAAACCCTTGCACCAGTATTGAGTGCATTGCCCCAGTCATCCTGGTCTTCCTAAAAAAATCATGTTGTCTTTGTGTTGCCGATTTTCCATCTGCGTAAACCAATCACGCCAGGTCACAATGTTGGATGCTCTCTGCATGATTAGAATTGTTCCGTTCTTGATACTGAGTCTTCTACTGTCGCATTGGTACAGTTTTATCGTCTTAATTTTGGCCATTTTATACTCTGTGCTAGTTACAGTCTGCCATTACGTGTTAGAGTGTCATTGAGTAACTACACCTCCTCTTCCAACCTGGCAAGGGCCACTTGTTCCGAGGATCGTTTTTTCTGATCTCATTGCGCTGTAGGATCCCCATGTCAATTATCGACATTTACAATTTGGTACTCCGAGAAAATATAATACTTCTGTTAATACAAAAGGTTTAAAATATCGATGTTGATGCTATATTGATGGGTCTAGAAAGGGATATGTTGGGGATAGATCATATGATATATCGAATGTAATGGTAGAAAATCTTTTGACAAAAAAGCCGATTTTTGACTTAAGATCATCTTATTTCTTAGAATCACAATCAGTATATGAATACACTCGTATAGGCATGCAAAAGGTGTATTTAGCACATTAGTAGTATGCTAGATCACATACTATGAGGAGGGGGTGATTCGTGAGGTGGCTTTGCAGATGCATAGGGCTACTACCAATACTACCTTGGTTTGCCATTGATGGGTGGAAAGTTGTAACAAGCATTGTTTTAAAACACATGCCTCGAGGCATAAGCCGTGTGCATCCCAGACGAGGTGTGTGCCTCAAGGCACCGAGACGGTAAGACGCCCTGAGGTGTCACCTTAAGCTGTACCTGGGTTTGGTACTCAAATGTGGAATTTTCAGCATTAACAATCACTGTATCTTAAGTATAATATTAATTATTATCAATTTAATATGTATACGCATATACACACACATATGAGAACATCTATTGCATGCTTATTAAATTGTATATTAGTCATATATGTATGTCTTAAATCATAGTACCACATAACACATACTATACATCATAATACATTGTTGCAAGTAGCGGAAGCATACACACATAAAGATATGCTATATGCCTCATGATCGGTTCCACTATACAAAAAATTTCATTTCGGGAAAAGGCAACCCTTGCAGTGGGGGACTTGCTCCCTCCTAGGTTCGTTGACCCCATGCTGGTAGGGTATGGTGGCACGAGGGGTGCATAGGACGATTCCTTAACTGGGTTTAGCAGAACAGATGGTTAGGATTCATGGTATATCAACATATATGTTTGTCAAATAACACATATAATACAACATATTGTATGTTGTGTATGTTAATCACATATGTTAGTCACATATTGTTGTTTTGCTCACAGACATAGCGAGATGTGTTATATATAGACAAGATGTTTCGTCTGCCAATATTAAGGGATAACATATGTTACATAATAAGTTTTGCATTGCATATGGATGTCACTATGAGTTAGGATTCAAGGCATCTTAGAAAAAGAACATTACATATTCACAAGTTTATAACATGTATGGTGAATATGTCGGAGAATATTTAAATTTATAATATTTATAAATATATAATTATGTGTTTAATTGTTATTTTATGTGTATTTTTCTATATAAACTGACGCTTACGCCACATCTCAATAACAAAAATCCACCTCGACCCACCTTGTGTTTTTTAAATCCTTGCTTGTTGCTCCCAACTCTACTCTCCGCCACGTGCTCTGCTCCTCCCCCACATCTAATCCTCCTCAGACAACACATCATGTGTCAACCCCTCAGGATCCGGGTACCCGTTTACGCGCATTTCGCAATAATTCATTCACATTTGATCGCACTTGTCGCAGAA
This sequence comes from Ottelia alismoides, assembly GCA_037367405.1. Lineage (NCBI taxonomy): Eukaryota > Viridiplantae > Streptophyta > Magnoliopsida > Alismatales > Hydrocharitaceae > Ottelia > Ottelia alismoides. Next base: position 75,837 of record JAZKJV010007569.1, on the reverse strand, counting down.
AAACAGGGAAAATTTTTTCGCGTAACTATGACATTCATTCTCAATACATGACCACAAGTAAAAGAGACAATATGGCACCAAAATTCTTTTCATTAATATTCATAAACATGTACAAGGATCTTTCATTTTACAACATATATCCCAAAATGTGATACAAAAGAGATAACATTTACATCATTATCTGGACAAAAACTGAGACAAAGTAATTCATACCGTCGGGTATAAACTCTGTCTCCAGGAAGCATGTATAGCTACTGAGCTGCAGGCTGTTTGCCTGCCAAACATGTTAGGAAAGAAAAGGCGTCAGCGGTTGCTGGTACCTCCCAAAAACTTATATAAAATAACATGCATTTATTATTTACAAAAGAAAGCAAGTAGAGAGGCAAGAACAACTCAAATTAAACTTTATTTCTACTTTGCAATGAAAAAGGTTTTTCAGGCTACTTGTAAGCATCTCAAATGTTTGTCCCCATACCCCAGCATTTCCCACATGTGACATATTTTATAGTACTTGAGTATTCATGAGTATCTGAGTGTAAGCACATATCTATTCAGAGATCACGTTGTTGAGTGATAATAGAAAAGTCATGATTGGAAAGATCTATTAATTTATTTAAATCATTGGGTAGAGAGCATGTTCATTTCCTACTAACCCTAACTTTTGATCGTAACTTCTTAACTCTTAATTCCAATGTTTCAGATATAACTCCAGATGGTGTAGATGTAGATATGGATGATCTAGATATAGAATCGCCAGTCTGTTGGCGAAGTAAACTCAAACGGTGAAGAAGCCTACAAATGGCTCTTCCGTCTCGCCCTCTAATTGGAAGCGCGGTCCAATAGAGGGATAGGTCTATTCTCCAACTACGCCACTGAGACGGGTGAGAGAGACTCCCTAGAAAAGTCGCTCTAGAGAAAACAGCCCGACTAGTACGGGCAACCGAGCTCGTACGTAAAGCTGAAAAACCAGGATCCCCCGCCTGGGCATCCTAAAACAGGGTCAGCGGAACTGGTCTAAAGTCTGGATCCCAACGAGGCGTAAAAACACTGCGAGCTCGCGTAAAAACCGAAAAGGGACTGGGATCCTAGACCCGCGCACTTGGCGGCCGCTGCCCTAACTGGGCTTCCTTTCCTCCGCCCAGTTGAGGGTCACCGCGCCCTCGCACAGTCAAGTGTAAAGATCACTATGACTGGCACTAATATCAATAGTCACTTGTTCTCATCAAACCATATAATTCTATGGTTCGCAATATTGGCATAGGATTCTTCATGTTATACGGAACTATATTAAGGATGTAATAGCTCCAAGTTTTTGAAACCTACCTTAGCTTCCCAAGATTAACAATTTAACTAGCAAGTGGGAACTCATACTCTTCTAATCATAACACTCTTGACATTTCACTAATCATTAGTGGCGGCCTAGTTAAGATCCTTAACTGTTCTTGATTTATGCGACACAATCTATTTCAAGTCGAATCCTGGGGCAAGAGTTGAGGAGTTTACATGTTTCATGTGAAGGTTAATCTGGAAGTATTAGCTAGAAGGATATACAATAGTTGCTTCTGCTCTTGAATTAATATTACATATTAGATTAAGCCTTCTAAATGGTTGTATTTCAATGATGTCTATAATTTCCTGAACTGGTGTTATTGAATCTTTGTATAGATTTCCACTAATGCCGTGCAACTTGCTATGATAGTAACAGAATCAATTTGCCTAGAGGTGTTCATGGGTTTGCTCCTAAAGATTTGAATTTAGGCATCACCAGAGTTACATTTGTGTCATTGGAAGCCCATTTTCAGAACATGAATAGTCAATAATTTGCCTCAGAACCCTCGAAATAAGTATAACTAACAAGATGGTCCACTTATCCCTCCCTTGAATCTTTTTTTTATTAGTACATCACGTGACTTATGGTTTTAGTCAGAGAAATGTATGATGACAGTAATGATGTCTAGCAGAATACGAGAATTTGGGGCACAATTTCGACCAAAAGACGTCCAGAGATTATAGGTAATACTAGGGATAATGTACCATGCCTAAACCTTGTAAATATCTATTCTGTATTTTGAGCATAAGATTGTACATTCATAAAATAATCAAAAGAAATACCTGGCAATTTATATGACAAAATTCAGGCAGGATGTAAAACTTTGAGCCATACAATTTAATTATTTTCATTAATTATATACATATATCTAGATACTTTTAATCATGCTACAGACTTCCCAGATGAATTAACCAAGATTCTGCTAATAATAAAAAAAATTTTCTCCTAAGGTTTATAAGTTAAGAACCAATTTCTAGGATTTAAAACAGTGACATATCTATATCTTATGATTCACAATTTATTTCAAAAATTTAACCAAAATTCTGATTATAAGTATTCACCTAGAATTTATAATAACGACCCAAAACTTCCAGATTCATACAGTGTCATGTTCAATGCCCATTATTCTTAATTTATTTCATCCCTGATTTCTGACAATCAGAATTTTGTGTGAATTTCATGCTTAAAAGCATGAGGATGGATATGAAATTATAAAAATCACATTTTGCATTCACGACAGCAGGGAGGCTATGAATCGTACATATTTAGATCATGAAAATTTCATGAAAACAAAAATATTTGGATTTGTGAAATATGCATGCATGGCAGCAAGTGGAAGCTAAGGATAGTACCTAATTAGATTTGCTTTAAATTGGTGGAGATCTTGCATGCATGAACCCCTAATGTTGCAATACAACAACTCCAGATTGGGGCTGCACTTGAAGGCTTCAATGGAGAGGAGATAACTGCGGCTAGATCTGAAATTTTAGCACCAATGGAGCAGTAGTTGCCTGTTGAATCGGACTGGGGCTGTAATTTGGGGCTGGAATTTGGGCTGAATCTCTCGCTGGGAGTTTGCGAGAGAATAGAAAGAAACCAAAGGGTAAATTTGAGGATTTAAAGAGGGAGAAAGAGAATTGCTGGAAATATAAGGGTGAGAGGCGTTGGAAATGGAGATATTTATACAAAGAGGGAGGGCTTTGTCTTTGCCAAGTGGAGAAAAGAAGGTAACCAAGTGGCTTGAAAGAAGCGCCACTGGTTTTGAATATTTTTTTAAAAAAAAACAGTAGCCGACTGCTACTGTTGGGTTTGATTTGATTTTTTTTTTGATATACATAAAAATAAACCGTATGTGTGCCTCGGGCCTCGGATTTTGGCGCGAAATATCTTGTTTCGATCGTCTCGGAATGACGGTCAATATGAGTACAATATTCATATACTTTTGGTTGAGTTTTGAACCCTCAAAATTTTCGGATACGGATTTTGTTTAAGGTTAAATTTACGATTTAAAAATATTGAACGACCTCCGATTGACGAACGGTCGATTCCGTTGGTCTTGTATCGTCGAATCGGATTTAATGACGGTCTCAGTTCATTTCGCGGTTTCCGAATTTGCGTCGCGGCTTTTCGCGGCACGCATTACAATGCGACCGATTTTTGATTAATTTTGCCCGAACGACTTTTGATTCACGATCAATTGATCGTTTTAGGTTATCTAATGTTGTCAGATAACTTTATTTGGTTATTCGGACTCTAATCGGGTTGGGTTTGGTTTGATTTAAAAGCGGATGTTACATCATGATGTTCTCCTTTCCTCCTTGCAGCTATGCTCCTCTTTGCTGCAACAACATCGCAATAATCGATGACCTCCTATGTGCGTGTGAGAGGTGGGGGGGGGAGGTAGAGTACTGGATGAAGAAGATGTATAAGAGGGGGAACATCAATGACAATAAGCACATAGTTTAGGGTACTATTTTAAAACATTTTTTAAATATTTCGGTTCCTATGTCAACAAATTTTAGGTTTGACCAGTGACCTTAGTGGCAGGGTTGAATGCATATAAACAAAAGTTATATGTAAAAGGTAGGGGTGCATACACGTGTTACAATGTTCCCAAGGGGCATAACTTTTAAAATACTTTTCTTAGATAATCAAACATAACGCTGACTAATGGATTCTAGTGTTAGGTGTTACAAAGTAAATATAGAAGTTTTAGAGGAGTCACAGTGTAATTACGACATATGTAGAGGTAAAAGTGTTATTGCATTTGCTTGTAGGTTCAAAATGTAAAAGTCCCTTTAAACTAAAACATCTAGTTACACATCCATCTTCCTTCTTGTCTAATCGTTCAGGAAAGACTCAAAGCATTTTGTTTTGTTTCAGTTAATTGAATTGAGATGCAAGTGTTTATTCATCGTCTCCTCGTGTCAATATGGTTTCCACTAAACATCACAATGTGTTACAGTGTTATTTATGGTTTTATTGATGTGGCTTTACTCTTAATCCTGCATGAATACTGGAGGTAGAATAGAAAATGTGTAGAGGAAATAAAAAAACCGGCCTATTATGCAGCATCTTTATGTTAACCCCAGTAAATTTATTATCATTTCTTGCCTTCACTTTCACACGATTCTTTGATAGGCCAACTCTATTGCCGTGAATAGACCAGTAAATAATTTTATTTAGTTCAGAAAAATTATTAGCTATTATTTATGCAGGATTTCATTTAAGAATACATGAGCTGCAAAATCACGTTGGCACAATTGAAATAATTCCATCCCCATTCCCATGGTCATGTAACAATGTCTAGAGTCTGGTTTGCTTGTCCATGGATACTTTTAACATCTGAAGTAGCTTTATTCTTTTCATGTTGTAATATCATTTCTGACTAGGGGTGTTAATTGATTCGAATACATTCGAATTCACCTACATTCAGATTCGTTTCATTATTAAATTTTCGAATCCAAACTCGAATCTAATTTCAAACGAATTTGCTAATCTGAATTCAAATTCGATTCATTATAAGTTTTGAATATTCAAATTCGATTTATTTTATTTCAAATTTAAATGGTTAACTAATGACTTAAAGAATATAAAATAGTTTTATATAATGAATATGTTAAAATTTGAATAGATTTTATTATTTTATTTTGTGAAAAAATTATCTAAAATAAGTAAAAAACCTTGAGATAAAGGGTAACATTCAAGAGAAAATATGAATGCATTAAATTACTTACTTTTGCATATTTTCTACATTTGATGCCATCCCAATTTGTTCTTTTTACCTGATGAATTAATTATATAAAATTAATTAGATTAGCCTTAATAAAGAGGATGGCTATTATTGATGAAATAATTAACACCTGATAATTACCTTTGCATGTTGATGCACACCATGACCAAGTGTGCATAGAAAAATCTACAAATTAATCATATGATTTGAAGAAATAATGGTAGCAACAAATAGTTTATCGTGATAAAATCACTTTATGCATGATATTATATCAAAAGATTAAATAAGTTGGCAGGCAAGGCCTTAAACGTCGGTTTCGGTCACCATTTCGGTGATCGACCGAAACGGAATTTCGGTCAAATTTCGGTTAAACTTCGATTGAAATTTCGGTCATTTTTTGTACTAGGCCCCCATATTTCGGTCATTTCGACTATTTCAGTGGAATTTCGATTTCGACTGGATATCGATATTCGACAGAAATTCGATCGAATTTCGCTGAAATTTGAGGTCATGTTGGCAGAAAATGGTTAAAGGTATGGCCTCAAATTTCAATGAAATTCCATCGAATTTCTCTGAAATTTCCATTTCTCTAGGTCACAAAAGTATAAACGCCGCCTTATTTCTTTTTCCAGGATTTCAGCTATAAGTCAGCGAAATGTCAATGAAATTTCAACGAAATTGCATGTCGTTTCGGTGAAACAACGTAAATAAGGAAATCTACCCTTCGCTTTCATTGAAATTTACATATATTAATGAATTTTCACTTATGTATTCGTTTATGTGTTGAGTTGTTAGAGTGCATTGCATTGTTTAAAGATGTTTCTTTAGTTAGTTTTTAAATTTTCGATCTAAAAATAAATCAAATCAATTAGACTTAAGATTTAAGTTTTTAACTGAAGATCTTTAATTTTTGTTGTTCTTTATTTATTTTGATATATATGTTTTGGCGATTAGTTATTATATGTGTCACTTCATTCTTATTAAAGACGTGTTGTTTCTTGACTATTATTTTCTATTATTATTGCACGTATCACAATTCTCTTCATCTTCAAGAAGTGAAATTAATGGCTTCTAATTTCAGTTCCAAATCTGGTTCAGGTTCTGAGCAACATACTATTTTTTTGATGGCTCGAAAGATTAGATGGAAATTTAATGTGACATATCATATTAATATCTTACTATTTGCAACAAAGTGTATTTCTATATCACTTATTGAGTAAAAGAGTATTATGAATCATAAATTTAGAAAAAATGAATGAGTTTTCATGTAATTTCTCCAATTTCTAACCATTTCACCGAAATTCCATCGAATTTCTTTTCCCTGGCTTGTCGAAACGAAATCCAAATCCAACATTTAAGGCCTTGGTTAAAAATTCTATATCTCACCTGAAAATACTTCATATTTCAAAAAATATGGTTATGTCACAAATATGGACTTTTAAATGTTTAATACAATGGAAACATCCACGTTCATCTTACAATAAATGCAAGAAACTAGTCTTTAAAAATTGATGTTAAACCAAGAAACTAGTCTTTAAAAATTGATGTTAAACCAACAAGGACTTTCAGATTTCTTGTTCATGCACTTACACTTCCATGTCCTTTACATAAAGAAATTTCATTAGAATAAAAAATAAACTAGTAGAATTTGATTTACATGATTGAGTTGATAGCTAACCATCACCAAGAGAAGATTGTGTCTATTCTGGCGACCTCAATCTTTCATCTTGACAAACAATAAACTATGATTTATTCAAAATTAGCATTTGTGTTAACTGTGATATTAATATACTTGTTCAAAATAATAACGAGAGGATTGTGATCCACATTTTTCTGAAGAATCATTTCTATCTTCCCTTTCATTGACCTATCTTCATGATTTATGTGAAAAAAGAATTATTAAATCCCACATATCGTGCAAGTTAGTGCAATAATGATACGCAAAAGTAACATGCTATAAAAATGATAGTCTTATTGTAATTTCATATGGACGAAGTACATGCTAATGGATAAAAGTTCATCGTGTAATTCATTCGGGGGCAGTAAGAGCATGCTTGTGACATATAAGTTTAAGAATAAAACATTGATTGGTTTTTCGAGATGCTACTCAAAGTTACAAATGGAGAATAAAATTGATCTCGGCCTTATTTCATGACAACATATTTTTCTTAGAAAATCGGTGCACGAACCCAAAAAAAACGTGAGAAAGGAAATGGTACAAGCATCTTCAAAATGCTCATATAACAAGTGTAGGTCATTCCTGGGCATATAAGAAAAATTGCAACAAAGGTCAAGAATATGTTAAATTCATATCACTGAAGAGAAAAACATGGACTTCCATACTACTGTAGCAAAGAAAACATCATTAACATAGTATCTCTTAATTAGGATGGTTTTCTATGTAATGCTGTCTTAATGAATGAATAGAACATCTCTTAATTAAAAAATGGGATGATTTTCTATGTAATGCTGTCTTAGTGAATGAACAGAACACCAACTTGAAACGATTCATGGAGACATTGCATCATAAACTTATACCATATGATTAGAGTGGGGATTTTTTGAAATGGAATACGCCAATATATAGTGGCCTCAGATAAAGCTACATTGGCATGTTCCACATGCCATGGGAAGTAGAAGTGACAGAGAATTGGAGAGTAGAGAAGGCTGATTACCCTTGTTTAGAAACAAATAAAAAGGGTCAAAGGTATGATTTTAAATATGCAAAAGCAACATACTAAGGGGTGGAGCGAAAGAGACCATTGGGGAGGACCTCACAGCGATGACGAAGAGCAAGAGAGGGGTGGCACGGTCGCACAATGCATGCGGGGAAGATAGTTGGCTTGGTAGGGCGTGGTGCCCTACCGTGGCCTTTGGAGAGAGGTTGCGCGTGCGGTGGTATGTGGGGAGAGGATAGAGGAGGTGAGTGCTGTCGTTTGCGAGGAGGGGGGCATGGTGAGGGAGTGGCCCAAGCGATGTTGTGAGAGGCGATGGGACGCTTCACAAGCAGTAGAGGTGAGGTGGCCCTTGGCCTTGGGGTTATGGGTGATTTGGTAATAGGGAAAAAGGGTGTCGTGCATGACCTAACTTTATGGGGGGGGGATTTTGGATTGTTTCAGGATTTGGGGGAGAGTTGAAATTAGATAATAAGTATAATAATAAAACTAATACGTTTTATTTATTGATAGTGTAAATATTGCAAAATCCGTCTTACATGTGTTTAGGTGTATATAATGGAACTTCAAACTCTATCTTATGTTTGTTTATATATATAGATCGAATTGAATCGGATCGAATCTTTATGGGCCGAATTAATGTAAATTCAAATTCAATTCATTCGAAAATTGAATCCACAAGTAAAATTCATATTCAATTCATTTAATTTGGAATCAAATTATTTTCGAATGAATCTTAATCGAATTTGAATGCTTCGGTTCAATTAGTAGCCCTATTTCCGTCATACAATTTAACCTCTTTTTATACACTAAAGAATTTGTTCTATTGCAGATTAGATGAATACAAACATAATATTGTTGTGCGATAAAAACTTCATATTCATTTTTTGTGTTTTTTTGAAAAACTTATGTAACTTGTCTATATTATACGATCTCTTTCTCTTAAAATTATTTTTTGAAAGAGAAGGCTGTCTTATTAATTTTTTGTATGAAGGAGGAGATCCAGAAGAAAACTGGGCATGTTGTGATGCTAAAGGATGGATCATTTCTCGTGGATGCCATTACTTCAATGGACCAATTGTCTGAAGAATTACACGTCAAAATACCTGAAGTATGATAATTTCTTTGCCTGATCTTCACGATTTCCTCATTAAAGCTATTATTCCTTCAGCCTTGTTGTTTCTCACCTTTCTTCACTTTTTCTTGGAAACAAGTGGCCCCGCCTCAAGATTTGAACCCTGGTCCTAAATAATTTTTAGTTTAAATCACCTTTTTTCACCTTTATTTGGGAATAATTAGGTTATACCCTAAATAATTATTTTCAGTGAATTAATGACCTTATGGATGCCAAGTTTGTTTTACTACAGAAAAATCAAGTATAGTATCTATTGTTATATGTTAATGGCTCGAATTGCACCTGATAATGCATCTTCTGTCCAAGTAATACCGATGGATAATATATTTCATTTTTCCTGTGGTTGCAAATGGTGAAATATTTTAATGTAGTGTTGAATCTATTGTGAATGGAAATTAATTCTTTTTATACAATCTTTTTCTTTTCTTTAGTCTTGGTAGACAGGCAGCTAGGAGAATGGATGCATATTATGGGAAAGCTTTAAATATCTTGAACACCCACCTAATCAAGTGTATCGCTTCTTCCTGGCTGATAAGTATTATCTTGAAGTTGATCTAGAAAATGTAAACAGATGATCAGTGGTTTTCTTAACAATCTTTTTTTTATGGAAATGGACCATTTTGCACGCCTATGCGATTGTTTTGCATGTTTGGTTAGTTTATAATTCATATAAATCAAGGAATAAGTTCTTGCGGCTTTTCAAAGCAAATAAATTCTTGCTTGCTAGTGATCAAATTGATTGGTATCCCCTGTCTGACATGCTCCCAACAGATGCTCTGCATATGGTTTAATTTCTCTTTGCATCCACCTTGCACTTATGCTGATTGTTGGATGTTTAAATTTAGTTGGGCATATGCTGTTCTCCATTTTTGGTAAATTGATGGGTTCATCCTGTAAACAGAGCCAATGACTGATCTTCTGTTGATGCTCCCCATATTCACTTTCTTTAATTTAATTTGGAAGTGTACATGCCTTTTGTTCCGTGCACGGGCACATCGAGATTGATTTCTAAGGTGCAGTTTGAGAAGTTTGAGAAGGGAAAAATGCTAACATGTAGAGGAAGTTGTTTCTTCTTTTAATAGATGCTGTCATGAGGGTGAGGAGGGCCTTCGTAGAGCTTCTTTGATCATGGTGATCTTCGGTGACGTTTCCGGATCTTCAGTGACGTTTCCGGTCTTCAAATTAACATGGACAAGTTTGTGGTGGTGCCTTTCGGACTTTCGGACTCGGAGGTGGGAAGGGCGTCGAGGTTGTTGGGTTGTGTGATGGATGTCTTGCCAATCACTTACCTTGGACTGGCTTTGGTGGCCGGTCGACCTGAGGTTCGGGATTGGAGATCCCTGGTGGAGAGACTGGAGGGTAAGTTGGCAAGGTGGAAGGCGAGATTACTTTCGAAAGGAGGAAAGCTGGTCCTTCTGAAGCATGTTCTCTCGACGATACCAGTTTTCTTCTGCTCTACAAGAGCTTAGTTAGCTGGGCTTTGGAAGATGACTGAGGTCTTGATGAGAAGGTTCTTCTAGTCAGACGACATGCAGTCTAGGGGAGGTATGCATCTGGTTTATTGGAGTACTTTGACAATGTAGAAGAAGAAGTGGGGGTTGGGGATCAGGAGGGTGGGGGAGATGAATATGGCCTTCATGGGTAAGTAGGTGGTGCGTATTTGGGGGGAGTCTGAGGATCTGGTGTGCAGGCTGGTTAGAAGGATTTATGAGGTGTCGATGTCGCTGGAAGTGGGGTTAGGATGACTTCTGTCCTCTTTATGGAGAGGTATTTCACATGTGGTTCCCAAGTTGGGTATTGAGTTGAGGCCCATCTTAGGGAATGGAGGGAGTTTCTGCTTTTAGGTGGATGACTGGTCTGGGGAGGGTATCCTTGGGGAATGCTACCCTAGGTTTATGCAGCTGATGGCGGACATGCGGGTGGTGGTGTAGGAGGTGTGGGGTGGAGGAGTTTTCTCGCTGATTTTTGTATCTGTGCTTTCGGACCAGAGATATGAGGAGTTCTTGGAGATGTAGGAGTCGCTGGCACGAGGAGAGATCCCCTCAGAGGGCATGAATCACCATGTTTGGGGCGACGGGAGATTCTCGGTTAAGAAGGCTTATAAGTTCTTTGCGAAGGAAGGGGAGGAAGAAGTCGAGGAGGATGTTGGTGTGGATTTAAAATTGATTTGGAGGAGCGGAGTGCATACTCGCATTAAGGTTTTCCTGTGGATATTCAAGCTTAGGAGGACTCTCACGAGGGCGTGTTGGGGGCGGATGTTGGGGGTGGAGGATACTCTCTGCAACATATGTGGGGTCGGAGAGGAGGATGCAGATCACTTGTTCTTCTCGTGTTCGTTCTCGTTTGACATGTGTGGTAGAGCATGCATCTCTTGGCTCGATTCTCAAGACTGTGTGAGTTTTTGGAGGGATATTGGATTGATCTGCAGCTACGACAATGAGGTTTGTGCGCTTCCGTTTGTGGTGCTTTGGGCTATTTGGTGTGCACCGAATGCGGTTATGTTTAGAGGGTGTGGTTTTCATTCTGAGAATGTAATTGAGAATTCAGAGCACTTTGTAGAACCTAGACCATGTAACAAAATGTATCCTTGCTTTTTAACATATATATATATATAATATTACTAGAGGTGGATCCCATCCTGGGAGTCCACCCATGCACTTAAAAAAAGTTGTTGTCATGACTAAATATAAAGTTCTATTTCATTCTAATTATGTTTAGACATCAATTCCCATTTTCCTCTTTCCATCTCCCCACTTACTGCCATCACATTTCACGCTTGGTGGTGACTGACAAGTGCATGCCCCAGATGCCATGTGGGATAGGGAGGAGTGCCATTCAAGGTTGCAGAAATTCGTAGTCGGTACTCGTTGGCTAGGTCATTGATTAAGAATTCATTGGCAGTTGAGCGACTAATCAGATTTAGTCAGCCTTTAGTCAGTTCTAAGCTTTTAGTTATTTTAAATATAGATCATTTTATATATATGTTCTTATATATTAAGCATACTTTTTGGGTTTATTTGAGTGATGATATGTCAAGGGTTGGCAAGGGCATGTGGAAATTTATGTAATTTTGTTTTTTTTGTAATTGAAATATGGATGCCATCCTGCCCTATATGACCATCCTTTGGCTTTTCGAAAAGAAGAAAAAGATGTGGGAGTGATGAAGAAAAGAGGAGATAAAAAGGGAGGGTGCTAAAAAATCCTACTTTTAGGTATCATTGAATAAATATTTAAATTGTATTTCAGTCCTTACCATCAAACTTAATGATTTAATCGATGAACTTTAATGCTAGGGTTAGGATGTAATGTGTTAATGTATTTCCCACATTTACTTCACTGTCTTCTCTTGCTAGGAACATTACATCTCGAGAAGAATTCGAAATTTTAGTTGTTTCCATTCATTGCATCCTTTGCGATAGGTCTTTCTAGAGTACTCTTTCATAAAATCTGTTTTTTTTTAATTTTTTGATGTTCTGCAATCTTCGCTTCTCTGCAGAGTCACCAATACGAGACAGTGTCTGGCTTCATTTGCGAGTCATTCGGGTGTATACCTAATAAAGGTGATAAAATTAAAGTGGCTCTTGAGAAAGACGAGGAGGAATATAATATTGAATACACTGATGCCGATTCTGAGCAACAAGAGGATAAGGAAAAGTATCAGATATATGAACTCGAGGTATGTATCTTGGTCTGCAACACATGTATTCATAACGGGTCTCTTGTTACTGATTTTTACAAGAGATGGATGATAGTCATGTATATAGGTGCCAACAAGGCCTTTTTTCAGACTAGAAGATTTAGTTTTGAAAAACATATTTGGAGAGCATTGAATTTATAAGTTTTAAATATGAAGAATATTAAATTTGTGTGTGCAATTTGTCTGTCCATTTATATGACCAGTTCTCTCTCAGCACTTTATGATTGTACTGAATTTTCGCCCAAGATTTATCGAAGGTTAGTTTCCCGTACAATGACATCGTGTGTGTTAAGGTCTTATGAAATACTTTTGATTTCTAAAATTTATGTCAAAAATAAAATCTGTCTTCCGAAGGAGACCTTTTACAAATTGGTTGCCATCTGTAGGAGCCCATTAATCTGATCATCATTTAATTTATGTGATACCTTTCTAGAGCAATTCTGATTCGATTTGTATATTAATTTGCTTTCTTATTTCAGTAGTTTTTTGTGTTCCTTTCGCTTTATCAGTTCTTAATATCCATTTGGGGAATTAGTGCTTGAGATGAGCGGCAATTGGTGTGGATCAATGAGTTATATCTGACCTTTTATTATTTGTATACATAATTAGATTTATTTTTTTATATTCATGTTACTAAATACAACGAGAATGGAAACAAATCATATTTGTGACGTCTGAAGGCGATTATTTCATGTTAATGATGCATAAGCAAAAGTCAATGTGTATTTCAATATATAGATTCTGGTATCTAGAATATCTGCATTTACATAACATTTACAATTAGAGGACAAGTGAACAAAGCTTACATGATTGATGCTAATGGCTATCTTGACCTTGAGAATGAGATTACCGATGCAATGATCTTGACCTTTCCAACCTGACTTCTTAGAGGCCAAAAGAAATCATCTTTTAACAAGATTGGAGCCTGAAGGCACTACATCCAGGAGAGACATGCCTCCAGGTTCCCCTGTCATGTAGGCGGAGTGATGCACTGCTGGATCCTCTATAACTATGGAAAACACGGAGGTGGAGTGTCTATAAATTACGCATATTGTGAACAGAGCCTCTATGGTCACTCCAATTTCCTTGTGTCAATGGGGACATGAAGAGTATAGTGACAATCATTGCTCTTGTTCATCTGGCATTCAAGATAAGAGACATGAGTGGATGTGAATGTAATTGTGGCTCTTCTTTTTAGGCCCTGAGATGGAGAGATGCAGAGTATATTTTGCCCTTGTCAATAGTCAATTTTTATCTATGAAGAGCATCTTCATAGACTTTCCAACTTCCATATTAGCCATAATTGGATGGCTAAATTTTGAGGCCTTGGCCTTATTACTTACATGAGTTAGCATCTGAGATCTCTATTTTGCTTTGCTAGTATTGAGCTATGGTCATTTAGTGCATGCTATGTTCTACGGTAATGGTTGGCTCTAAATTGGCCTTTTTTAGTATGAAATTTTGAGCAGTGATTACTTGCTAAGATTGAAAGCTGTCTAAACGTCTGAAGTCATACAAATGTTACTATGTGAGTGAATCCAATCAAGTTGTACTTACTACCAATATGGAAATCTATGCACTACCATGGGATCAAATTTCGGCGAAATTCGACCAAATTTTGGTCGAATTTCGGTTTCCGTGGGTGACTGAAATTCGGTCGAAATGACCTTATATCGGCCGAAATATGGGCTCCCCTGTTTCGTTCACTCACCGAAATGGTGACCAAAATCGAATTTTGAGGTCTTATGCACTACTTATATGAATGATAATGATATTTGGTGAATTGCTTAATACGTCTTGAACCACAGGTTAGCCTTTACGATCTTGAACATTTGATCTCAATGTTGGGGTTTTGCCTGAAGTTTTGTTAAATGGCAATTTCATTCTGAAATTTTTATATCCGGAGAAATAATTCAGTGAAGATTAGATATCCGTTAGTCACTTTCAAGTGATTAAGAATCAGACTCTCCCCGAATTTGATTTTCTTTTCTAATGTAAATGCAGGGATACACCTATAAGGACAGTGGACACTTCGAAATGAAAGATTCTACTATGAAATAACTAATAAACTTTGAGCAGTGTAACCAACCTTGTGGCTATCTTGAATTTACTAAATGTCTACTATCATTAAACTATTCAGTGAATCTTTTGAATGTGTCTTGTAATTTTTTTTTGTTATTTATGAAAGCCCCCCATATTGGCACACGATAGTATCAGGCTTATTATTTCACTTCTCAACCTGATGATAGTTCTTGTATTTCTCTTCTATCCCTACATAGGGTTGTTGTGGAGTGATTCTCTTTGTCCTCGCGGTCTTTCTGTCTTCTTTCAGTTTGCTTCCCTTTTGTAAGCCATCCCAGATCATCTTAAAAGTGTTTTTGTGTTTCCATCTGCAGATACTGGAAGCCAGTGAAAGAAAGGTAGAGTCCGTGCTGTTTCGGCCTGTCAGCGATGCTAGCGTAGAGGTAGACAGCAAGGGTGTTAGTCATATTGTCACCACAGATGAGAAGCACGATAGTAACTCTGCACCTAGGGATGGAAACGAGCCTTCCTCCGATGAGAAATCAGCAAGAACAGACGAATTCCAGAATCCATTGCAGGATATGCTTCAAGAAGGGTACAATACTGTTATATTAGATGGGCAGGCAGAAAATACTGTTAATAACAATACAAGGTAATGGTACTTATGTATGGGAAAGGTAAGCAGATAAAGAATCCAATAACATGCCCTGTTCCAATTCCCATTCTTTCATTGCTGTTTGTCTCCGGGCCAAGGAAAATGGTTATCTATCCCCTCATCATGATATAATGCATGCTGCTGGTTCCTAGGAAAAAAGCATCCCATGAAAGTTTAACTTAAAAGATGACTGACTAATCAGTTCAGCTACGGGTAAAGGTCTCCATGTCGTCTGCAGTCCTCCCGCATAAGTGGTTGCTGATAAGATTGTCTCTTGCAGCAGTGCACTAGGCCCTCCTGCTGTGTAGTCTGCCTTTTCTCGTGCTGGCTCAAATCGGGTATGTGGATTTTTTTCCCCTCTTCTACCTTGGTCATACAAAGATGCTGAAGGTTTTAGCATAAGAAAATTCAGTGGTTGATTTGATCTCCAAGTTCAATTTCTCAAATCATAAGAGTTTAATTGCATAAGTATTGCTAACACTTTCTCTTGGTTAATTCAAAGGCTTCGGATCCCCTTTGATAAGTGGTAACATAACACGGCATTTTGTGCCTAGTTTGGCCGTCCATCGAAGATCCAAGATAGGTTGTTTGGGGCCAATAAACCACTTAAACCACTCTCTTCAGAATGAGTTTTGCCTGATAAGTATGTAATGCCCGTGGTAAGGATATGCATGTCGAGCATGAGTTGGTAAAAACTTGTTTGTATCACTCAGTGACTCAAGTTGGCTTGTCTTTTTCATTAATATTTGATAACAATAAGTATAACATGGCAAAGATGTGCATCTAACAGTAAAATGATGCACCTCAAGGTAACACTTGAAACCACATGAAGAAAGTGGTTATTGTCCCCAACAATATCCTCCCTTGAATCTTTCGTGTGTGGTTGGAAAAGGCACAGCAAGCAGTCTGTTTTCACTCATAGCAAGAGATCTGAATCCTTTGTGAACTAGTTCAATATGTACCAGATGTAACTGAAGGTTGTTATATGGAAACAATTCTGATCACATTGTTGATATGCCATCTCTGAATGAAGGCTGCATAAAATAGTTGGGTTGGCTTATTATCTGAATCCCCATTGCAAACATCATGTCTCTTTAGGTTGATAGAATTTTAAGCTTTTTCCCATAGAATGATCAATGACAGTGGGTGATGGAGTTCTCTGCAAACACGTGTAATGACCATGTATCTCAAAAGTTTGTGCCTACAGATGCTCATCAAATCTATGAAACTTTGCGAGCATCCTAGATAAAAACTCGATGCAGCTTAGGAACAAAATGAACTTTGGCGTAGTTGAAACTTAAGAGGAACACTTTTGTTTTCTGAAGAAGGGGGGAGCATATGCAGGAACTTATCTGACAAACATCTTGACTTGAATGAGAAGTTGAGAACTTTAAAAAATGTACCATATTTTGCTCTTTGTGGCTATAAGTCTCCTTTCTATTTCGATTTAGTGTGTTAAAGTTGAGAAGAGTAAACCTTAGATTTTCAGGTAACTTTTGTTTGCATTGAAAGTGATTGATGTTGTACTGATGTAGCACTTAGATAATAGATAGTGTCATGATATTGTGAAAAATAGACATGATGATGAAAAAATACCGATTATGACATCCGATGGATTGAAAGTGATTGAAATATAATGAGTGTATTGGAGATTAAGTTTTTTTGTAGTTAATTTATACCTATTCTTTAACTTATTTCTTATAAAGTCAACTCTTGCATTAGCGCAGAGCGTATATTGTCTAGTCAATGTCCTTTCATATATTACCGATGATTACGATAGGTAGGCGGTGGTGATCAACCCCTTGATCCACGAGTTAATGCTCAAACGAAGTGCAAGAATAACCCTTCCTTATTGATTAATCCCTCTTCTAAACCTTCCATGGATGCCCAATGAAAGTGAAATACAAAGCAATTCAAATCACTTTTAAAGTGGAAAATTGTCACTAGTATTCTCTTTCCCAACAAAACATCTTCTTTACCCATAAAAAGGAACCAAAGCATAAATGAAAAGCACCAAAGTTCCCCTTGGAGTGGGGAAGAATCCCAACTGCCATAAAGAGGCACCTCCCAATATTTCTCAAAAAAAAGAGACTCCTCCCAATCCTATCAACATCTACATAAAAGGCTTTATTGCATTAATACACTTGGACATTCTTGGTATGTCATCTACATGTTGATATCGTTCATATACTATTTGTTTGGGCACACATAGGTATGTGGTTGAATCCAAATTCACGATTACTAGATGCAAGAGCATGGTACGTGTCGTAGGCGTTAACCATCGGTGTTTCCAGAAGGGTTTACTTGAATTTGCCACGTTCATCACCTCCCACCATTTCGAGTGTGTCTTCCATCATTCAAGCACTTGAGCACCGTCATCGCTACCTTCTATCAGGTGTGATGCTTGTATCATCTCCATGCCATTGTAAGCGAATAGATGAGTTGAAGGTTGAAAAGTTGGTGGTAGAGGAGGAGGTGATTTAGGAGGATCGAGTAAGTGATGAATTCATTAGTTGATGAGTAGGTGATGGACCTAACCAAAGACACAAGAGGTTGCTAGAGAGAGCTTATCTAGTGGGTGGTGAGACTTGGGAAGACCATGCGAAGAAAGGGTCGGTAGATATGCGGAAGAGGCTCGGGCCTCATATGCAGTTACAATCATAGCCGATTGAGCAAATGCAAAAACATAGAGGGTGGGGTGGGGGGATAGATTGATCGGAGGTTGTTGGTTAATCGACTAGAGTTAGAGTGCCTAGTGCAGGAAGAATCTAGGTCAATGCTTCTTTCTCAGATCCCTTTGGATGGGAGTTCGAAAGTTGTCAAGGAGCATGAGAAAAATCATCTTTGCTAATGGAGACTACTCGAACTCGTAAGATCGTGGGGAGGTTGTAAAAAGTCATTCTATTTTAGTCCAAATAAGCAATTTATGAAGCTTACTTTGGATTGAAAAAATAAGACCAAACAGAAAAACAAGTACATGTAAATGCCTCTAATTGTGGCATTCATGTCTCCATTAAAATGGATTAACACCCCTAGTTGTGACACTTTTTTTTAGATCGAATAGATCAAGTGGGGGCCATTTGTTTCCCCACAACATATATGTGTAGAGGGATACATGCGATGCGATTCGAGTATAAAGCAAACATAGATGTTTAAAAAGAAGTTATAGGCAAAAACTAGTAAAGCCCGAATATATTCCCCATGCATTTCCTCCTTAAAAAGGAGAGAGGCTCTCTCATTCCACTTTATTCCTATTGTTAAGTTCACTCATAACAACTCACACAATGCATATATTCAACTTTTTCTATGATGAATGGCATCATCAATCTATTTAGCAATGTGATTTACATTTGTGCCCCTACAGATTATCGCGATAACTCGTGTTTCCCATCTTTTTTCGCAATTACACTGCAACCCTTTAGATCCCAGTCTTGCAGGGGTTGCGTTAGAAAGTCGACGGCCAACGTAAAAAATAGTCGAATCTTTCAACATGGATTTGAGCAAGAATCTATGTAGCCGACTCTACTTATAGTGGGAGAAGGCTTAGTACAATTTTACACTGCAACCCTTATAAAACTTCTATATCACAGGTTAACTACCAATGAATATACATCGATCTTATGGTTAGACCAATTGGTCAAGCCTTAAAGTTGGTACTCAAAGATTATAACAAAATAAAAACATAGTTTTGTCATTCTTCGTCTTCTTCTCCGACACCGACATTCTTCTCTTCTTCACTTGGCATCTTTTCATGCTTCACTAGATGAGATTCATGAGAACCTATCGAGGAACTCACAATGCGATGGTGATGTAAGACCTCGATCTATCATTCAGACATCAAGAGTGATCGATATTGGGGGGTATTGCATACATGCACAATTTAAGTATGCTACCTATCTAATTAAGTTCCCAATACTACTTTGAAAATGCATTCAACTCATATCAATCATTGGATCATGTAGCGCTTATTTAATATAAACCTTTCTCAAGTTATTCTTATGTTTTAATGTTCATAATTAGTATAGTTCCAAATGATTTCAGATATTGATCAATGTAAATTGAATGTAGAGCAACATTAAGCTAGAAATTTCACACTGAAAATCTCAATATAAATGTTAACTATACAATATCACTTATGTGTTCATGTACTTGTAAACAAACCTTTATACGAAGGAATATGACAATCGACTATTGAAAGCAAGTGCCATAAAACACAAGTAAAAAGTTATCGAACAAATGTATTGGTATAATTTTTGTACTTGTATAGGAGCCCAAATGGAAAATACCAAGATATTTTGAGGAGTGAGCACAAGCTAAAAAATGTGTTTATCAATTTTCATACAATCATGATAACTATATAACAATAAGGTTGTAAAAGATAAATTATGTCATCTATATTTTTTCATGTAAATACTTGTAACCATTAAAAACTTATTTTTCTAAAAATTTCAACATTAAGGATTAACATAATCTACATAAATTGCTATCATATATCTTCTAAAGGTTTTTAGATTTTTGTTAATGATATTTTGATATAAATTATATATTTATTCTAGTATTTTCGCTTTGTGTTTTAAAATCCAGTCTTATGGAATAACTTCTCACAATATCTTTTTATGGTAATCGGATTTTATAACATGAAACACATTATATTTCAAGGGAACCACACAATTTAAAAGACGGTACAAAAGTTCATATATCATTGGAAAATGCCCTATCTTTCAGTACGTTTTGAACTATTAATTTATGTAGTTGGAAATAATTGATAAGATTTACGATGAAACCTCAAATCAATCACTGATCCAATTGGAGTACCTCCATGGGAAATCTACTCATCCATGCATGGAGGGATGTTGAGGAAGAAAGAGTAGAGAGGAGAGGCAAAAGCAAAAGGAATGAAAAGGAGAAGAACATCTTTCATCGAGGGAAGAAGTGAATGAATAGTTTAATTATTGTATAATTAGTTTGGACAATATAAAATGGTGTAGTTTAGTTTGTTGTTTAACTGTTTTGAACTATTTAAGGTAGAGTAGTTTAATTTGAAATTTTCAGTATTACTCTTTTCAGAATATTTCTTATAATTTGGTATGTAGAGTGAATGTGTATTTCATTCTTTTTCGTTACGATGAAGAGATTATATTGATATAAGTAATGAATGTTAAATATTAGTTGATGCGGAGTAAAATGAAGATCATGGCAGTGGGTAACTGTTTTTTTTGTTAGTAGAGAACCAATGGGGACGGTCGCAATTGTCCTCTAAGGCACAAATACCATGTTATTGAGAATCATAGTGGACGGTCCAGTGAAGTATAGGCGACGGTCGTGACCGTCCCCTTTAGCCGTAGTGGACATGATGGTCTTGACCGTCTCAGAAGTGTAATTATAGGGGACATTGGTAAATATCGCCCCTATGTCAAATGGGATGCTACTTGAAGAGATGGTCATCCTCTCAGAGGGGACAGAAGATTACCAACGCCTGTTCTATACTTCCATATACTCTTTCACCAAAATTATATCATAGGAAAGTATGAAGATAACAATATTGAACTTGAGTACAATATTATACCAAACCACATTCCCAAATTTTCCTCGAACAATCCAAGTCATGACAACTCTGTAAGTATTACTTGTTCCCTTGATAACATGTTAGATTATGCTAACAATATGCTTGATGACTTGTTCATGAGGCTAAAATTTTAGTGGATGATCATCCTGTTGAGGTTGGCAAATATGTCAGACCTTCTACTTGTTATCCTATGGAAAAGTTTGTCTTAATCTAAGCTATAAAAGTTTTATTATTACATTGTTGGACTCTTATTCAAAATAAACTGAAGCTTGATGTAATCAGAAATAGGTTAATGCTATGTCGGAGGATATGGTTGCCATGAAAAATAAATAACACTTGAGATATCATTGATAAATAAAAAGTTGCACATTTGATTAGATCAAAATGGATCTACAAAATCAAGTATAATGGAGATGAGAAAATCGGTTGATCCAAGGCTCTGTTAGTAGAGAGACGTTACAATTAGAAATATGAGATTGACTATCTCGATACATTTACTCATGTGGCTAAAATAAGCACTATTAGAGTTTCCATTTACCATGATATTCAATTCTCATGGAAAATGTACTAGTTGTATGTAAAAAAAATCATTCTTGAATGGAGATCTTAAAGTGGAGGCATACATAAAGATGCCCCATGAAATGGAGAAATGGATAACTGTTGCAAGCAGTGTACAACTAAAGCAATCACCGAAATATTTGATTTGATGTCTTTGTGTGATGATCATAATAATAGCTATAGAGGCAAATGGAAATTATACACTCTTCGCCGAAAGGAAAAGCGACAAAATGTTATTCTTTCGGTTTACATTGGTGATATGATTCGTACTTACGATGATGAATAAGACTTATCCTTGTAATAGAATTTGAACTAAAAAACTTGAGGAAGTTGAAGTGTTTCTTGGAATTGAGATGGCTAGAACTACTGAAGGTATATGCCTAAATCAACGAGGTTATACTCTCAGGCTCTCAGCTTATTACATGACTCATGCATGCATGGATGCAGACTCGACTCCTCTTTTATGGAGGCAAATCATAAACTAAGGAGATGATGGTGAACCTCTAGATGATGCGGGGAAAAGATATCAAAGATTAATGCAATTCGAGATGTAAAGTAAGTTTCCGTATCTTATTAGTGAAGTTGAATACTTGAAATTCGACGGATCCCCTGTTTTCTTCTTTTTCTTGTGGAAGAACTGAAATGAATGAATTTTTTACCATAAAATAAAGAAATTCTTATATATATCTTTTTTCTATTTACCGATCAGGAATAATAAACGTAATAATAGTTAGTTGAAAACTAATTTACCTCTTTCTCACAAGACCTGATATCACCTATGATGTGAATGTTGTTAGCCATTTTGTGCATGCCCCTACCATTAGACATGTGAATGTTGTCAACGAACTTCTATGCTGTAAAAAGACGTCTCCAAGAAAAGAGCTTATTTTAAAAAAGAAATCATGGTGAGAGTATTGAAGAATATATGAATGCATATTAGGCAGGGTATGTTGATGACCGAAGATATGCATCTGGATATGTTGTGTATCTTTGTGGAAACCTTGCAATATAGAGAAGTAAGACATAGAGCATGGTCTCTAAACCAAGTATACAAGTTGAATATCGTGCTCTTGTAAATGATGGCATTGATGTTTTGTGATTAAAGTTCTATTGAATGAATTAGGTAATAGAGAGATATTATGTTGATAAAGGTATTTTGTAATAAAAAAGGATGTAATAAACTTAACCAGCAATTCTTGATGCATGATAGAATAAATTATGTGGAGATTGACACACAATTTATCCATAAAAAATTGATGCAAGATAGTTGCACCTTTCTTACCTGGAACCTGGTGATTAAGTTGCTAATCTATTCACGCATGAATTTTCTATGATGTAATTCGAGCTAAATGTAGGCAAGTTGGTATGGTTGACATGTAAGCCCCACTTAAGGAGGAATGTTGACTTGGACAAGTGTTTCTATGGGTAAATGGATCTTTGGATGAGTGTCTGTTTACCCATATCTCCCTATATATCGTACTTATCCTCCGTTGTTGACATCATCTTAGAAAAGAGTCCCTAATCTCCACATAGGAAGATTATGGTTTATGCAACCCCGTGGTTTTTCAATCTTTGTAGGATTTTCTTCATACGCCCCTTTCTTCTTTTTTCACTCCAAGAAAATTGATCGGTGGTAACGAATAAATTGAATATTCATTGACATATTTTTGATGTTAGATATATAAAGATGGATATTATTCATTGCAAAATTAGCTTTTGTGCTTGTAATTAGTAACAAATATCATATTAATTGCGAAAGTTTCATAAAACAATGATTTATTTATTGACTTACTTGTTAACTTTTATTAATCTTTGTTAAATTTAAAAAATTGCTAGAAATATAGAAAGGAATACTACAATCTTTGCGAATTTAAAGAATCAAATAAATATTATTATTAATTGTTATATATTTAACTACAGAATATGACAATGGATGTTGAATTATTCGTTACTTCAGATAATTTTATTGTAGAGCTTGGGATGTTCTTGCTTGATTTCGACAATATCATTGCTAGCGGAGCAAGGAGGTGAATTGTGATATCTTTGCAAGAAACAAGGATGGAATTTACATGCAGATATGTCCAAATCTTTTTCCTATCAATATCAAGAAAAATTGATACCAACATCTTTTCTTCTTAAAGCAAAGTACTGTGAATGTTGGAAATGGTTGCAAATATCTAAAAGATGATAAGTGTAAGATTCTTCTCTATCAAGAAAATGACTTCCACTATATATATTGATACTTAAAAATAACAATTCTATATGTAATTACATCATAGCAATAAAGACAGTCATAATTTAAAGGAAAATTTGGAAGAGAGAGAATGGAAATGTGAATCCAAATACAAACGAAAGGAAACCAACCAATTTAACTCCATCATATTTTGCAATAAATCATGCATAACTCCTTTCCATAAATATGGGAGAATATAAAAATCTATCACAAAATGGCAAAGAAAATATGTATAAGTAAGAAAATTGGTGTGAAAACAATGAACATCGAACACCATTATGATATATGTTAACAAATACAACGATCTTTATTCTTTCAAGACAACTACTTCGAAGAGAAGAGGGGCCACCAATAGTACTTCTTCTCACTGTTTTGGGGAATTGGTACCAAACTTGTCAAGAGAGAACAAATAAGAGCATTGCATGCCTATTCCTTATTCCATTCCTTTCTTTCACATGGAGAATCCATATATTTTCTATACATCCTTTTCATTTTACTTTCCTTGCTCACAACCAACTGTTGAAAGTTCTATTCCTCAGTGTTCCTGGTCAATGGAATCTTCTCCAATTCCTATATCTCCAACTAGCAAAAGAAAATATTCCCCACCTCATGGACTTACCCCAAAAAAATTAGATAAAGGAAAGAGAGATATATGCCCTCAGCAATATCTAGATGTCATTAAGGATGTGCATAAGTATATCATGAGAATCACCATCAACCGCCATTGATGTCCTTTCACTGCCTCATATGGAACAAGGTATATGTTGAATAGCAATAAAGAGCAATACAATAATTAGGGTTTCTACCAAGATGCCCCCAACCACCCATATATTCTAACATGATATCATGCATGCTCTCTAAAAACATTGATTTATTCGATTGGCGATCATATTTGTCAATACAGTGAAAGATGTTCTACCAGGGAATTGAAACTCTATTGTATGTCTGGAAGGCGAAAGATTACCATCTTCTGAGTTAGTTCATACTTGCCATGACAATATAGTCATCCATTTCAATCGACCATGGAAATACATGTAACTGGTGTCATGCAATCTGCAATAGTAGTCCCTTAATCGCGATACATCTAAAACTACAACCAGGATTTCATTCAAAGTTTGTATTCAACGTCGTGACATAAATGATGGAAAAGCCCACGAATCAAAGAAATCTTAACTCAAATGCTAACCAATACAAAAAGAATCGATGATGTTGTTGGCATCATTAGCATGGGGATCGGTTCGAAGACATTAGACTCCCTAATAACAATTTAGGTTTATAGCAACAGATAGTTCAAAGAAGCATCACTATGTTTATCGATGATGAATATATAACAACAAACAATATTGTTCGTTCTACAAGTCAATGATGTACTTTAGAACTCACAACTAATATAAGTCAATGATATACTTTCATATTCACAATGAATACTATATATGTTGCTATATGGTTACCAAATATTGTCATTTTGTACAACGGTTATCTGTTGTCATTTTCAAAAAAGAATCTTATAATCATACTGCAATAAATTATTATATTATTGATGAATTGTGGCAATGAAAAAAGTCTAGCTACAAATTGTTTCTTTTGCAATGAACTTTTAATTATCAAAAAGTAAGATATATATTTAACCGCATATGCATTAGCACGAATAAGGAGAATAAGGGGATACTCTTTGTTCGGCTGGAAAGATAGGAATAAGAAGAATGAGGTGGAATAAGGGTGGATAAGGTGAAATAAAGATAAGAATAAGGGTGGAATAAGGTGAAATAATAAGATGTGAATCGAAATAGCCGTACTCTCGGGAACCGCACAAGACGGTGCTTATTCTCCAAACGAACAAGGCCTTAGAGTAGTGGCAATCAACACACGATTGCTACAATTCTTTGGTTACCTTGCTTTTGACATCAAACTTTACCATCACATCTCAGAAATTGTGTTGTCACAATCTTAGAATATGATGAAGCAGATAATCTCTAGAATTTTTTATAAAAGTCTTTGTATAATTTATTAATTTTCTCTATTATGACTTTCTTCCTCTATTGATTGAAAATATTACCCTAGATGAAAGTATTTGTACCCCTTAAGCTAATTCAACTTATATTTAATATAATATAAAAATAAAAATAGTTTTGAAAGGCTTTGGCAAGATTATGGCAATGGAAACTCAATTGCCAAAAGCTAGACATTCCACCATCATATTTGTGTGGTATCATTGTTCAACTTAGCAACAATTAGAACCAAATTAAGAGAAAGGCGACATGTAATCATTATCATAGAAACCATTACTAGCAACATGGCAGCAAATTTTACGTTCATGGTGATGAAATATCATCATGCAAATACATATACGAATACGAATACATGCAGTTAGTTGGATAAGCAGATCTTCATAGGGCTTAATTATATGCAAAACATCCAAGATCCTTGCTCATCTTACTGCTTACTAATACAAAAGCAATGGAGTGGGAAGAAGGTTCCTTTTCATGGACCCGTGTGGAGAACAGATGTAGTTTTTGGAATCTATTCCTCGCCTGTGTGACAGTTGGTGGAAGATGTTCTACAAAACGGATCAGTTAATGCAGAATATATATCAAAGTATGCTCTCACCTCCAAAAATTGACAGCAAAGCAGAATGGTTAGGGTCCATCCCTCCTGTTCAGACACTGTCAAGGTATCGAGCTCCCAATCAATAGATATTATGTCGACTTTACGTGTCCTAATCGAGATGGAACGGTCTTCATAGCAACTCTGACCTAAAAATATATAATGCCTGTTCAAATAAAATCTTTCCTGACAACTTGCCATCCAGTGTTCAACAACATTACAAGCAAAACAACTAGCTATCGATAACGAATCGGGATCTAATCTCGCAAGGATTCCCAAAGCTTTCCCTTATATAAGACCACCATGGAGGGGCACCATTCCCTTCCTCCTCAGGGGGGTCGTCAAAGAGAAGGGAGCACAAAGACTGAGCCAAAGAGCAGTGCTGCAGCACTTTTGTGAAGGAAGCACACCTTCCCATGCAAGTGATACCCGTGCTATTTTTGGCCACCGCCCATTTGTCAAATCACATAGATCTTTCCTCAGAGATCAAGACAT
Organism: Ottelia alismoides; assembly: GCA_037367405.1. NCBI lineage: Eukaryota > Viridiplantae > Streptophyta > Magnoliopsida > Alismatales > Hydrocharitaceae > Ottelia > Ottelia alismoides. The sequence goes on along the minus strand of JAZKJV010007569.1, from coordinate 49,134 downwards.
GATGTTCCAACAGCTGCAGCAGCAGCAGCATAATGGCGGCAAACACATTTTCCTGCAGGGTGGGAGCACATCTGGGCTTGTGCTGTCCACTGACGCCAAGCCAAGGTTGAAGTGGACTCCGGCTCTCCATGATAAGTTCATCGAGGCGGTCAACCAGCTTGGCGGAGCAGATAGTGAGTAGGGGAAATCCAAATCATGATTAATTGTTTTTTGTTTTTTTTTCTCTTTAATTAGGGTTTCTGTTTATAATATTAATGGCTCGTTTCTCTTTGCAGAGGCAACACCCAAGAGCGTGATGAGGCTAATGGGCATCCCCGGTCTTACATTGTACCATCTCAAGAGCCATCTTCAGGTATTAATTTAAAATGTGGTTTAATTTGTTCTCGCGAGAAAATCCTATAAATCTTCAAAAGAAGTAAGTTTGAGTTATTTTTTTCCAGAAGTACAGGCTCAGCAAGAACATTCGTACGCAGGCCAACAATAGCACGAGCAAGATCGGTGAGTATAAACACAAAAGAACAGATTTGCATGAGATGGATGTGCATGCGATTAAGATGTGAATTGGATCGTACGCAGGTTGCGATGTAGCATCGGAGAGATTGGTGGAAATGGGTGGGACTATACTGTGCGACAGTGGAATCCCAGCAGTGTCCCATGCTAACAAGTAAGAACTATGTATAGAGCTTTGTTTTTTTAAGGAAAATTATGTCATGGAAATTGGTTCTGTGCTGAAATTTTTCGGGTGTTTTCATCAGGGGAATCGAAATAACTGAAGCACTTCAGCTGCAAATAGAAGTTCAGAGGAAGCTGCATGAACAACTTGAGGTGATCTGATCAGATCATGTGAATTTTTATTATTCTGATAATTTGGAAACAATACGTACACTACAAGAAAAATGAGTAGTGGCCACGAAATGTGGTTACGAAAACTTGTGGTCATGATAATTCCGTGACCACTAATTTCTCCTAGCTACAATCCGTGACTAAAGTCTTCATACAAGAGATGTGGACACGACAAGTTCTGTTGTCACTTCTAGTGGCCACGTCATATTCGTGGTTAGAGAACTCTCGCGACGAGACTTCTAGCTACGGCTACTGGCCACGACGTATCGTGGCCAGAGCTTAATTCTGTGGCCATAAATCCCATATCCGTGGATATAATTCTGTAGCCACAACTTATTTTCCTTGTAGTGGTACTTGTTCAACCCAACTGTTCACGTAGAACGTAGTGTTCAAAGAAAACTAAAATTGTGAGAAATTTAAAATATGTTGGACAGGTACAGAGGCACCTGCAATTGAGGATCGAAGCTCAGGGGAAGTACCTGCAATCGGTCCTGGAGAAGGCGCAGGAGAGCCTCACAGTTCACAATTTGGGCTCGATCGGATTGGAAGACGCCAAAGCGCAGCTCTCCCACCTCGTCACGCAGCTCTCGCACGACCGCGTCGCTTCTCCGGCCACCGACGGCTTGCCACCGCCGAGCTCTGCGGACAGCTGCCTCACCTCCTATACTGAGAGGATCCATGTGTTCCCGTTCACATCCAGCTTTGACGGCATGAATGGCGGAGGAGGAGATGGGGAGGATCATTACGTTGAGTGCAAGCTGCGCCATGAGAGGTCACTGTCGTCGTGCTTGACGATGCAGCTCGATCTGAACGTCGGTGGCGACGACGGGCCGGTGAAGTTCAGCTGCGAGGAGCTTGACTTGAATGGATTGAGTTGGAAGTAGAGGAGAGGTTGGCGTGTGTGTATGTACGTAGACTAAGAATGTACTTAAATAAGTAGCAGTACTCGCGTGCTTGCAATTTTCCGACGTATAGGTATATACTAGGATGTATCTCGCGCTTCACGGCGGAATTAATGTAATTTAAATAGTAATTTGTAAAGTTTAAATTAAGATTAAAAATGAGCAAAATGAAAAAAGAGTAAATGGAATAAATATGATATATGAAATTAGGTAAAATTTATTAATATATAATTTCCATCTAAAAAAAATTGTAGATTTATAATAAATATGAGGAAGAGCGCACATTTTTATAAAGAGATGGATCCGTAGATATTGATCTCCTTGTATATTTGATCAACAATGTAATTATTTTTTATGAATTAATGAAATATGTAGTGATCATATATATATATATATATATATATATATATAGTTCTGAAATCCTAACCTGGAATACAAAATCTAAAATCAATAGGTTTTGGATAAATGAAATAAAATGTAAAAGTAATCGGTGAAATTTGCTAATGTAATATAGTGGAACCATCTCAAAGGTGATGATATGTGCTAAATTATACATATTTAAAAAAAGTAAATAAAAGGTTACTCCATTTATTTAGTTGGAAAATATCTAATAAATAGTTTTTTTTAAAGTCATACGTCAAAAGAAACGAATATGCCATTTTTCTATGGTCATTGACCAATAGAAAATCTTGTATAATACTTTAACATGAAATATCAGATGATTTGATTTGTCATTAACAATTTATATTGAATTAGAAAAAAAATAATATGTAAAATAATGAATTGGATTAAACCATTGTCAAAAGTATATGTGGGCATCCATACATTGCATAACGCATGATTTTCTTTTAAATGTCATATGCCATTTAATATATTCGTATGTGATACCACATATTGTATTTTCAAAAATGTGAAAGAGATGAAATACTAAAATTGATAATACCTTTTCTTATTCTAGTGTACATATTTCATCATCGATCACTTTACTCATGTTGTTTTTATTGTTGTTTTAGTATACAACAATACACTAATTAGGAAGGAAAAGAATGATGAATTTAGACTAAAATATAAAAATAAAACATGCATTTTAATAGATATTCCTTTCGGGAAATCTAACCCAATAAAACTGTAATCTGAATGCCAAGTGCAATTATACGAAAATATGTTATTTTGAGGGGTGTCAATGAAAATGTTTAATAGATTTAATTAAAAAACATCAAATTTACTAAAATTGAATAGGATACGACTAAGCCGAAATCTTATCCATTCAAATTCATGTAAGCTCAAGTTTATTAGAATTTGCATGAACATTGCATGTTATTAGTGAATAGTGATCAGTGATCGGAAGGTGGTGGAATTTATAATAATTACTCTCCCTAAATTGTGGGTAGCCATCGGAATCTCATCTCATAGGGTCGTCTCACTTCCTCAACTAATCAGCTTTAATTGTAATAGTTCAAACATAAACATGAAGATACATATATGTAGTGATAGTGATTTGAGTTCAAATTTATAAAATATTATAGCATGTATAATTCAAATGTCCAAAAAATATGGATTGATTAAATATCAAATATTATTTGCATAACAAATTGTTTAACCTTATCAATTGATTGTTATTGTTACAACGTATCTACGAAGTACTTGTCAAAAAATACATTAAGTTACATTATATATGGATGGTGGGAAGAGTTGTTTTTGAATATTTAAATTTTATGTTTTTATTAGTTGTAGAAAGAAAATTCTAGTATGAATTTTTTCGAATATTGGTGCATCAGTACAAAATCACTAAACAAACTTTAAAAAATTCTAAATAATTAAAGTGAGTAAAACATAAAATAAAATATCAAATGAATAATAGAAACTTGATATATTTTTTTAAAACCTTAACAATACTTTCTCGTAAATAATAAATAACTAAAAAATTAAAATTATAAATTAAGACTTTTAAATAAAAATGATAAGTGAATAAAAGATCTTTGGAATAAACTAATCACGATCCAAAAGTAGAAATGAATAATATAAAGTTGATATTTAAAAAAACCTTAATAGTGCTTTTTTTGTAAATAATAAATCACCAAAAGAGTAAAATAATAAACCAAGACTTTTAAACAAAAATGATAATAAAACATCTTTAGAATAAACTAATCAAAATTCAAAAGTAGCAACTTTACATAAAATAAATATTAATTGATGATTTTATCATTAAGCAATTTACATATATCGTGGTATGCAACCATCATTAAATTAAGAAGACAATATACAAATATATATAAGATTACTAAATAAAGATTTGTTATTTAGATGGAATTTTTAATGAATTTATTCGAATTTGTATGGATTTTAAATGTTAATATGTAATTTTCATTTTTATTTACTGAAAAAGAAAATTAACTTAGTTTTACAGTATAATGTGAGTAATATGCATTTATAGATGTTTTGTTTTTTATCAACATCTTTATTTAATATAGAATTTATAGTTATTTATTTATATAATGAATATGCATATAATTGTAAAAAAGCATAAAATATAAGCAAACTTGTGTAATATCTATAAATTGTAGGGGTATTTGTAAAAAAAGGGATGAGGTCTATTTATAGAAAGAGAGGGGGGAAGGGATGGGATATTATGTTTGTTAGTGCGTTGAGAGAGAGAATATAGTGGCGGGATAGGCGGGGAGATGAAAAACAGGGAAAGACAAATAGGAAACCACGTGTTTGTTAGTGCATTGAGACTGAGAGAGAATATATAGTGGTGCAATAGGTAGAGGCTAAAAAAGGTCCGCTGAGATGAAAAAGAGGGAAAGATAAATAGGAAGCCACGTGTTTAAGGCTGGGTCTTGGGGGATGATGACCCAGCTTTAGTATATAGTATAGATGGTAAGGGATACTTGCGTTGATGCCCTTGCAAACTTTATATCTACAAAAATATCCTTCCTGGATGCTTTTGTAAAATGACGAAGCTACATGGTAACCAAATTTTGCATCCAAAAAAAAACAAAGGGTAAATTACAATTTGAGTCTTCATCTATGGGTCCGATCCCAAAATAGGTCCCGATCTTTAAATTGTAACGATTCGGGTCCTAGGACCATTAATGTAAGAAATTTTTTGAGGCTAACGACGAGTATGCCCTTGTTTAAAAGCTGGAACTCAGCCCCCATTCCCTTCCCCACAAGGGCATATTCGTCATGAACCTCAAAATTTCCATTTCCTAAATGGTCCTGGGACCCGAATAGTTACAATTTAAAGGTCGGGACCCATTCCGGGATCTGACCCATAGATGGAGACCCAAATTATAATTTACCCAAAAACAAATTTCATGTTCTCATGAGGTTGTACATCGTCGCTAGGGTGTGAATTCTCTCTTGTAGAGCAGAGTGATGTAACATCATAAGGTTCATGATTTTGACGGGTCTTTCCGCGCATGCCGCTCGATCACGATCGAGCAACCTTCTGTTGTAAAAGTATAATGAATTTAGCCTACCCAAATCCGCTCCAAACATTAAACTATCAACTAATATAAAAATTCACGATTAAAAGAAAATAACAAAATTTATTTTATTTTTAATGAGAACATGAAGTAATTAGAGAGATGGACGAGCTCATATCTTATTCTATATTAAATGAAGCTTATAATTTTAATATTTTAAAAAAAGATTAAAATTAATTTCTATGGAAAAAAGTAAATAAAGATTGGGGAAACCAAAGCTCAATTCCCAATAAATGAATTTTTTTTGACAATCAGTTTTTAAGAAATGGTTTTTGGCATTTAGATCTAGTAGCATGGCCCTTACTTACCTAGCAAATTTTTTTTGGCAGCTCTGCATACTTTTGCCCAAGCCCTGCACATGATTTTTTGTGTGCCCATTCATATTATCATTTCAAAGGAATTATTTTCGACATTTACCAATTTTTTAAAAATGTATTGTTGCTTCTTAAGATAAGATATTAAGGAGCAGCAATCGATGCAAGGGAAGAGCTTAGAAGGGTAACCTCGTCACTAAAGTGTACAATATGAGAAAGGAAAACATAGATAGGTCAAAGGGAAAGAGGACACACTCCAACCCAAAATTTAGGGTGCCCTAATCTCCTTTGAGGCAAAAAGTTTAATAAGTTTGTCATATATTGATGGGTTTTTTTCCTTCTTGATTTTTGAGTTAGATATCTTGGAGATCCTTAAAGATACTGCCAAGGATTTTAGGGCATCTTCAGCATATTTTAGAAAGATGAGGAGGTTATCAACAAATTGAACATTGTTGATTGTAGTTTTCTTGTTTGTAGTGGAAAAGCCCTCGGTAATACCTTGCAAATTTGGACAACATACTTGCAGCTCCGGAGTGCCCTCCAAGACACGTTCTTCCACAATATGGTAACACTCCACCCCTTAAATATAGTCTCACATACAAAACTCATGAACTGTGAATGCAGCTATAAGCGATGGGGAATACTACTTAACAATTTAGGCTTAAGCATTTTGAATGATTGTTAATGGGTCCAACTTGACCCCAACCCGATAAGTTGTCAGAGCAACTTTTCCTTAAAAACAGATCGGAGGCCTAAGCCTGGAACGTTGCAAATGATATCAGAGTCGATTTTCATCTGTTAGTGGAAAGGGCTACCTGAGAGATGGAGCCACCCCCAGGCTATCCGAAGCGTGCATCTACCACTGGTACTGAGAAGAAGTGATGGGCTATGTTGCAACGAGGACGTTGAAAATATAAGTATGGGAGGTTATAACATCCCGACCTCCAAATACAACATCACATCTAAAATCACGAAGTGTGGCTGTGAGCTATAAGTGATGAAGATTACTACTTAACAACTTGAACTTAAATATTTTAGATAGTTGTCAACATGTCCAACTAAACATGAACTCAGTAAGTTGAGAAAGTTGTCAGGCTCAATTTTCATCAATAACAAAACGGGGATCTAAATCCAAGACATTACGAATACACTTGATTATATGGATTTCATTGAGATTGAATGGCTCTTTTGTTTAGTTTTTTAAGCCCGAGAGGGGATCCTACTGGAATCCCGATCTCACCTGTGCTCGTTATTCATACCCCATACATTTTGGATTCATAAGAATTTGTGGGTAACTTTGAAAGCTTAAATTCTAGGACCGAAAAAAAAAATCATAAATGGTACAATTATTCATAATCAAATTATATATTAGCTAGAATATATGTTGTTTTTTTTGTCGAAGACCAACGATGCAGTTTCTACGATTACAATTATTCGGAATCCTGTCTAGTATAAAATCCTACTTTTGAGTGAAGTTCTTCTGAAATTTAAATGGATTAAGCTTAGGTCAAGTCCACTTTTAGTTTTTATTCACGACACGGTTCAGAATCCACTGACTTTCCACTTTGCATATGCATAATATGCTAATGAAATGTGAATGCAAATGAAAGAAGTGCAAGTTTTTTGGGGCAAGAATGAATGAGAAGTCATTTTTATTTGACAAATATTTCTTATTTATACATCTCATTTTGCAATATTTTACAACACAATTATTATTTACAAGGGTTTAAAAAATTAATTTTAGAGAGTATTATTTACAAGAATTTTCAACAATTTTACAAAAATAGTATGTTAACATAAATTATACAAATTATATATATTTTACAACATGTATACATTACACAATTTTACATGTATTTTACTATTTTACAAACACATTTTTGACAAATTTTACAAAGGTTACATGTCCAATATTTATTGAATATTATATACATAAAATATGTGAAAGTACGAGCTATGAGTAAAGAATATATGTAACATATGTGCATCCCCTATACTTAGCATGTGTTATACCATCAGAGCATGAGAAGTGATTAAGAGACATAGCTCGTGCTAAGCGTAAGAGAATGAAAAGAATAGAAATATAGAAGTCAACCTGCCCCCCTATACTTTGGATGTGGTCAGCCCAAGAATGGGGCGACCAAGGTCAAGAGGAGAATAAATATATGAATGAATATATAGTGTCGGCATCCCCCCTATACTTAGGCTTTGATCAGCCTAAGTGTAAAAAAGGAGTAAGTGCGAGAATCAACGAGTTGGAGAATATACCAAAAATGAAAAAGAAAAGAAGGAGCAACTCAGGTCACTCACCCTTGTACTTATGATCAGGTCATCATAAATATAACCATAGAAGCGGGAGGCGACTAAAAGAAGAGAACTATACAAGATGGAGTGAGAATATACAAGCATCAAGAAGGTTTGTAACGAACCTTCTTGCGGGAACGAGTTGGTAAAGAATGTATAAGTGTGTCGCTATCGGAATCGTCCTCATAAGAATAATAATGAGATGAAGGGACCATTTAACGAGGGTAGACACATGACTTCTTGTCAAATAGGACTTGAGAACAATCGAACTAATCTACTCATAAAGATTTCCTCGTCTGGGCCCGATGAGGAATCCTAAAAAAGCCTTCTATGGTATATCAAAGGAAACTTGTGTAACAGGTTTTCTAGAACCTGGACATTGAGAAAATAAGGAGAGTAACGTGCCTTGAAGGGTTAAGGGAAACACCTTGAGAAATCAATACTCGGCTTTTTCTCAATAGATAATCGACTAGAGGATGGGGAATGCATGTGAGGGTTCAATTGGCTCTGGCAATGTAGGTAATGGAGTTAGATTATCAAAATGGTCAAGACAATCTGAAAAGGCTGGGTCGACTCAAGGATAGATTATGGTTGTGAGTCCTCTATAGAAGTTGTTGGTGGTGAGGTAAGTAGCAGTCGATGTCACCTTTCGTCGTTTGGTGATGTACGAGATCTCCATTAGGGGATAAGGCAAATTATGTTTGGTGATTGGGAATTCCCTTAGTGGATGCGGTTTCAGAGTGTGAGGCATCACATGACCAATGATTAGATCGACAGTCAATGTCTCAGGTGTAGTAGAGAGGTAGGACTCATCTACCTCTCAATGGTCATGGTTGTCTATGGCTATGTGGGTTGCCATGTATCCTCATAGGTCATGAGAGGTTGACGAGTACCCAATGCTGGAAAATCAATCACCCGAGTCTCACAATCTTTAGTTTCCTTTTCCAAGACTAAGATAACTTCCTAAAAATAATGGGAGACTGGGTGAATTCTCCTTGGTGCTCAATATCAACGATTAAAAGTATACTTTGAGTGGATCACCTTGGAAAGTAATGATGACTGAAATAACTCCTCTTAATTGTTTGATGGATCGGTTAGCCAAATGAACAATCACTCTTGACTTCTTAATTAGTATGAGTTTGAGATTGTCAAACACAGATGTAGAGAGGATGTTAATTGATGAGTCATCATCAATCCGAGCAAGGGTGAATGTGGTGTCTACGATTTCACACTCAACTTTGGGAAACCGCTTAACTCTACGACTCTTGATCTTTCTCCCCATCACCAATGAGGTGGTCGTTGATAATAGGTGTCTCTCGGTCCTTGTTCTCTTATTGCTCAACCTCTTAGGCATTAATTTACATTTCACAGATCTTTTGAGGATAGGAAATGATTACATGACCTTTGTTAAGGGAGGCTCTAGAATCAATTCTTTAGTGACTGCTTTCCTAAGGGCAGAGTGCGATTTTTTAAGTCTTTTCTATTTTTCACTTTTTATGAGATTTTCTCGTTTTTCAATTTTTTGGATCTTTTTGAGGTTTTCAATATTTTTGGTCTTCTTAACAGGTGAACGAGGAGTAGGAGAATGGTCATGCTCTATATTGGAAGGCACGTGATTAGTGGAAGAGGGAGGTAGAATAGATCCAGTTGTACAGAGTGTATGGGTTTCCTAGTATCCTCAAGATTTTCAATATCAAATCTTCTCATTATATTCTCCACTTCCATACCCAAGCTTGCAATAAATGAAATTAATTATTAGTGATATTTCTCAATTTATACTCAATTAATTCATATCTCGTAACAATTCTAGAAATGTCATCCTCCTAAATTTTCTCTTGACAAATCACGAGAGTAGTCTGTTAATTGGAGGATACTGCTGAGAACTTGGGATCTCATACTCAACATACCTAATCTATGACTTGTAATGTTGGGTCGAAAGTAGACCATTCGTCCGGCAGACATTAGTCGAGCCTCAAATAGTGAAGTCAATAAATAGGGGACTTTTAGATCAAGCTCATGTGTACAATCCTCTATGTGTGTAGGCTTTCTAAATGGGTGGTATGAGGGCTGATCAATGTGAGCTTGACTGCTAAGGTCAATCAAGTTTGAAAAATCATAAGGAGCATGCTCCTCCATTCGGTTTATTCGTTCGACCATGTTATACTTTATGGTCAAGTCAGGATGCATATATGTAAATCTTTGACATGTCCCATCATTCATATGAGGATGAAATGAAGCTTTTGTGGATAAGTAACTCTGCCAGTCATTTGTCTTAGCAGTGGCTTGCTCTTCGAATGGTTTCTTAATTCCAGCAAGCGACTGAGAACACGGTGAGTCAGCCCATGATGGAAGTTGATCAGGAGTGTGAGAATATAGGGTAGGTGAGAAATACAAAGAAGTGGAGAAGTCAATCAAATCCCTAACTTCATATTTAGATTGGAGTAGGGAGAAGAAAATGGTTGAGGAGGAACCGTCTCAAAGAAAGCGTTTTGTTGGGATGAATAAGAGGCTAGAAAGTCAGTTGAAGTTTTGACTTCATAGTTGGGATAGGGTAGAGGGTTCATGGAGGAGTGAAATGGTGAAGATGGTCGATAATCTGTAAAGGAGAAGTTACAAGCAGAGTTCAGGTATGAAGACCAATAAGCTGACATCTTTGAAAAGAACTGAAAGTGGATTGCGGTGAAAACATGCAAATTGCACGGAAGGATAACACACACAGACACATAAACAAACGCAAGAGCAAACCATGATTTCACTAAATTAACATTGTGATGGTTGCACATGTGACGACCGCCCGAACGACAGAGGTAAAGGTGTAGAAAAATGTAGGTCGTTGCGACCTCAATCACTCGGGCTGAGTCAATCAAGAAAATGAACCACAAATGAAAATAAATCAATGAAACACAGAGAAGTGGTCCTGCTATAGGATTAACCTGGTATAGCTCCCAGGGTCGAACTCAAGGAGCACAGATTGGCTAAATAGCCTACGATGTAGTCAGAAATCCGAGAGAATCTTTTTTTAGTGGTTTTTATTTGTTTTTATATTTTTTTAGATTTTTTAAATGATGAGAAAATTAAAGAAAGTAAATACAAGGGAACTTCAACAATTTATTAAACACACCAAAAATGATGCAAAAATTAAGGAAAAATTGTTTTTAAGTTTTTTAAGTTTTTTACTGTTTTTGGTGAATTTTTGGAATTTTTCTAATGGATAAATTATTTACTAAAAATCAAACAATGCAACAAAGAAGAGGTACTGTCCAGCAAGGTTAGAAACTCAAAAATAAAATATTTAAGAGTTTCAATCAACCCTGGAGGTAATTTTCCTGTAAACTATGAAGAATAAGGAAAATTTAGGCACCCTAATTATTGTTTTTGGATTTTTAATTTATTTATTATAATTTTTATGAGTTTTTAGGGGTTTTTCAATTTTTAGGGTTTTTAAGTGATGAAAAATAGCCAAAATTGGCTAGAAAATCAAACAACAAGCAAACTACAGTATCTAATTTTTTTAGAATTTTTGGGGGTGATTTTATATTTTTTTGGTATTTTTAAAGTTAGACAGTGACTAAAATAGGGGTTTTTGAATTTTTAAAAATAGCAAATGAAATCAAAAATGTCCTCAAAAATCACAGAAATTACTAAACCATGGCAGGAGCCATGTGTCGAAATTTCATTAGATTTGGAGGTGGTTTGATATTTATTCAAACATGAAGAAGAGGGCACTATGCACAAGGACCAATGTGCAAATACCCGAAGATCTGGGGTCTCTGGTGCAAAATGCCCAGCAAGTCACGCGCGTGGCGCGTGGCTGAGGCACACAGGGACCACTTTGTAATAAAAACCAAGTCTCAGGGGCTTTTGATAACTCGTATCAAAAGCCCAGGGACATGGATGCAAAAACACCACTAAAATCCGCACATGCGCATAAACAAGGCTCACAGGGGTATAATTGCAATTACACAAAAAGATTCAAGCATTCATTAACACTCCAGATCTACAGGACAATATATGTAAAAAGCCCAGATACACACGTGACGAAGCACGTGGTCACTCACACACAGGGGCATACATGCAATTAAAATAAAGCACAAGGTCCAGATTGCAAATAACCCTACGTGAAAAAGTTTCTAAAAATATTTACAGGACTGAAAAGAAAATAACAAACTACGAAGGGGACCTACGATATTTACCCCTTTATTAGCCGACGGTCGGATAGGCGCCACGTGGTGATCGAACGGCTGGGATGGCGGCGTGACTCCTCTCTTCGTCCCTTCGGCTCGATCGACGGTCGAGAGAGGGACACGTGGACGATCGAGTGGCTCTTGTGAATGGAGTCCCTCTCTCTCGGCTCTGATGGTCCAGATGGCTCCTCCGGATGATCGAATGGACGCTGCTCCTCCACAGATGAACGGCTCGGATTAGAACTGGAGCAGAGGTTGCATCGGACGGCTCTGGAAGATGGAGGAAGAACTCGACGCCGGCGAACTTCGCCGACGTCCTGCGTGCGCTCCGGTCCTCCTCAGCTGCTGCAAATGTTCCTAACACGCTCCTGGTGCAGCCCCGCAGCTGATGACGATGGCCGATGGCCCAGCCGAGCCCTGGAGGGGCTCCGGCGAGGCCTAGCGGCGCGAAGCTCCGGTCTGAACTGTAAAGGAGGCTCAGACACCCCCTTTGGACCTGCAAAGTAAACACGAAGCTTCGCGGGTCGAGGGCAAAATGCCTCGACCCAAGAAAGCGGGGTGAAGATGGTCTGTGCTGTGGGGCGAACGAGCTCCGGCGAGGCGGAGACGGTGGAGCTCGACTCCCAGATCCTGTGCGATCTGGGTTGAGTGAAAGGGCGTAGAAGGTGCGTGAGGGAATGGCGGAGATGATGGTCGGTTCGGATGGTCGAGATATTACGCGAGATGGCCGGAATCAGGGAAATGCGTCGGAGATACGAATTGGGCGAAATCGGAAATTGGAAGAAATGGAAAAGCTAATCGACTACCTGGGTGGAGCGGAAGACTGTGCTGGAGTGTGGCTAACTCCTGGTCGTAGCCTCGAAGGGCGTCAAGGCCTGAGGCTCGATGCTCGACGCTGGTGGCGGAGCAGCGGCGGCGAAGAACGCCGGATCGATGGTCGGGACACCCTCACCTCACTGCAACAGGGTCAAACGCGAGCTGTCACCTCGGGCTTTGCTCTGGAGGTCACGGGAATAAGGATGGCGATCCAAAGATGCGGCGCGGAGGCGGCGGAGGTGAGAATATATAAAGCGTCAGGGGCGATTAGGGTTGAGGGGCGACAGCTAAGGAAGGCGTGGATTTTGTGGCGAAAGATCGGGCGAGGATGAGGGATGATCGGCGAAGAATCCGGGCATGGGGTTCGCGTGGGTGACAGCCTGGAGACGCGTGGGAAAATCGGAGAAGGCGGGGCGGCGCGCGTCTTCCAGAAAAGGAAGGAGTCCGCGGGGGAGTTGACCGGGGTCAACAATCCCCCGTGGACCACTTAGAAGCTGCCACGTGTATGCGATTTTTGTTTATTTATTTTAGGGTAGAAATAGGCCGAATTAAAGAAAACTCAAAACATGAAATATTTTTCTTTTATTTTTTTCTATTTTTTGGTGATTTTTAATTAATTTTTGGAAATAAAAATAGGGTAGCTATGTATCTAGGTATATGTACACTATATGGATTTTTATTTTTGATTTTTTATTTGTTATTTTTATGTATTTTTATGCTTATTTTGTATTTTATTTATTTACATCATAAAATATGGAATAAAATGGTATTTTATTTTATTTTAATTATTTATACACAAGGGTGAAATAAATAGTTATATACATTTATACATATGGTATTTATACAATGTATTTTTGTATTTTTCATTTTGTAATTTTTATTTGATTTTTGTTTTGTTTCTTGTTATTTATTTTATTTACAATATGTAACATAGAATATTTACAAAAAGTTTAGAAAATAATTTTATTTATTTATAGGGTTAAATAAATAAATAAAGGATGATGGTCTACACATGGTGAAAGGGCATTTTTGAATTTTTGATTTTTAAATTTTTATTTTGTTTTTTTTAATAAAATATACACACAATATGTACAAATATTTACAACATATTTTTGGGTGAGGAAAATATATAGTTTTATTTATTTACAGAAGTATATACACATGAGCTCCTATCTCCCTCTACTTTGGCTTTTATGCGGTCAGGCCCATGCTGAGCCCTCCCTTGGGTTAGGTTGCTCAATATTTATTCTAAATATTTCCCTCTTTTTCTTTTTGCTCTTTATTCTTTTTATTTTTGCACAAAAACATGCTAATTATAGGTTTTTACACAATGCATGCTTTTGGTAATTATTTGTATTTACACATATCTACATGTATTTGCAAAGGTTTTTGTAGCTAAAATAGAAGAATAAAGAGTGATGAATGGGTATTCATCACCCCCCTATGCTTAACTTTGCTAGTCCCTTAGCAAACACTTATTTGAAAAAGAAGTGAAAAAGAAAGAAAAAGAAAAAGAAAAAGAGGATGTACATGGATCAAGGTTGACTTATTAAATTTTCCTTCATTAAATTGAAATATGGAGCTCGATCAGATCTTTGGATTATTAATATGTCGGAACCTTATTTGGACTTAAGCTTAAAACTCAACAGCCTCCAAGTTCCACCAATCTATGGGCAAGACTCCTCAATAAACCAGATCAGAACAAGTCTACATACACAAACTCTAATGACCATGAATCTTTTCCTTGCGGTGTAGGTGATATGTGGCTCTCTACCTCAGAAGTAACAAAGAAACAACCTCCCTCAACCTGGTAACTCTAATGCCTCAGTCTAGCAACTCTTTCCTCGAGAAGCGGGGTATTCCCTTCTAAGTTCAAGTGCAACCGGCTCAAGGAGAGGGGGTAGAAGTATAGAGTTTTGGAAGCTTAGCCAGTGTAGCTAAGTCTCCCGCTGCAAGCTTCATGAGATGTAACATGGATACCATAAGCTTTTGCTTTATACTCCGGTGGGGTTATTAAATTTTCAATCCGACCCACCACTTTTTTGGAGTTCTTTTTGTATTTTTGCATTTTTTTTTCAAGAACTTCTGTACAACATATCTACATGGTGCAGCATATAAGAAATTTCCCCTTGAGCCAGTAGACTATCCCTCTTTTGAAGCTTTATTGCAACCCACAGCTTCTGTCTTTAGCTTTCAACACCACTAGACCAAGTTGAGGTGCACTTCCTTCACTATAAGAAGAAGAGAGGTTCCGCCTAGAAGTACTACCCTCATATGCTACCCCAAGCCAAAGGAAACTGCCTCCTCACCACCTCATCCGTGGAGAGCCATGTGTAAAGTGCAGGTGCAAGTGAAGCCATTGTCTCTGAGAGTCATGCGTGTGTTGTTAAGTGCTCTACTTAGGCTCATCAAGATGACATATGCTCATAGCCTAGTGGACTCAAAGAATTAAGTCCTTATGGACCTGAAAAGCCTTAACCCTAAGTCCTACAAGGTTCCTCTTGAAGTTAAGTGGATTAAGATCTTATTCAAGCTCCATTTCCCAATTTAATTCCAGGCTTAGTTTAAATGTCAACTCTCATCCAGGAAAAACTATATACATATATGTACACAAGATGCTATTTACAAATATTTTACAATCATGCAAAATTTTTGAAAAATGTCTTGAAATCATGAATGATGCATGAGGTGCAAGTTTTGCAAACTGATATTCACAATCTTTTACACAAGGTTTTTGCAAACTTTTGATTTTCAAAACATTTTGGAAAAATTTTGTACTATATACATAATTTTGATACAAAATATTTACACAAGCTTTACACAAAAGATTTTTGAAATCATTTTTACAAAAATACTTTGTACACTAGCTATGTATGTGCAAGATGAAAGAGGTTTATGTACATGAAAAATTTTTAAATTTTGTGATTTTTAGCCATTTTATTTATTAACACACTCACACAAAGTACGAGTTATGGCTAAAGTATATATGAAATATATACACACCCCCCTATACTTAGCTCGAACGATGTCCTCAGAGTGATCAAGAGCGATGAAGAAGACATAACTCGTGCTTAGTAAAAGGGAAGTGAAAAGGAATGGCTAAGTACAGAAACGAATAAATGAATAGAATGAGAGGAACTCGGTCGTCTCCCCCTATACTTAGGATTAACTAATCCTAAGTATAACAAGCTGTACATGAAGGGAAAGCCGAGTGAAGAATATACAGAATCTGCCCCCCCCTATACTTAGGGTAAAATATCCCTAAGTATAGGCAGCAAAAACAAGAGCAGAAAGAATGAAAAGAATACTCACAGGTCCGACATCCCCCCTATACTTAGGGTAAAGTACACCCTAAGTATAGCATAATCATAAGATGAGAGACGGGATGTGGGACTAAAGAATAGAATGATATGGACAACTGGATCTATACAGGCGGAGGAACAGTGAAAATCAGGCGTGAGATGTAAAAGATGTGAGTCAAAAGACCACATCTCACGCAAAATGAATAGCGGCAATAATAACGTCCCGCGGCTCATGATCTAGAAATGGTTTGAGCCGCTGGCCGTTCACTCGGAAGGTACTCTCAGAAGATAACTCAGATATATCAATGCTACCGTTATCGTGTACCTTTCTGACCAAATAGGGTCCTTTCCATTTGCTCTGTAGCTTCCCTGGAAATAATCTAAGCCTCGCATCAAACAGCCATACTTTCTGTCCAATCTCAAAATGCTTGTGGCTGATATGAGAATCATGCCACTCTTTCACTTTCTCCTTATAATGTAGGCTGTTTGAGAAAGCTGTATCTCTAAGCTCTTCCAAGGCGGCTAGCTCTGCCCTCCTCTGGTCTCCTATACCATCTGGATCCATCAATATGTCTGTAACTGCCCAGAGTGACTTGTGCCTCAGCTCAACTGGTAGGTGACAGGGCTTGCCATACACGAGGCGAAAGGGAGATGTGCCCAAAGGTGTCTTGAAAGACGTCCTATATGCCCACAAGACCGAGTCCAAAAGCTGTGACCAATTCTTTCGGTCAGGGCGGACGACTTTCTGCAAAATATTCTTGATCTCCCTATTCGACACCTCAGCTAGACCATTTGTCTGTGGATGGTATGGTGTGGCAACACGATGGTCTATGCTGAATTTGTTGGCAAGGGCCTTCACCTGGTCGTTGATGAAATGAGACCCCCCATCAGAAATCAGAACTCGTGGAACCCCGAACCGCATGATGATGTGCTTCTTCAAAAATCTGCAAACTGTCTTAGCATCAGCGGCTCGGGCGGGGATAGCCTCAACCCAACGACTAACGTAATCTACGGCCAACAGAATGTACTCGAATCCCTGACTCTTAGGGAATGGACCCATGAAATCGATGCCCCATGCGTCAAAAACCTCACAGAAGTGAATGGGCTGCATCGGCATCATATCACGTTGTCCACAAGTGCCCATCCTCTGACAGTCAGTACACCTCTTCACGAACTCATCAGAGTCCTTGAAGAGTGTAGGCCACCACAAGCCGGATTGGAGCACTTTCTGAGCCGTTCTCCTCCCAGAATGATGTCCTCCTGCCTCGAGCTTGTGGCAGTAAGTGAGGACACTATGATGCTCCTCCTGAGGAATACACCGACGCCAGATGCTATCCCCTCCTTCGTGGTAAAGGATGGGATCCTCCCAGTGGTAGGACTTGGCCTTCGCAAGGAAGGTCTCAAGCCTCTGCTTGGGCCAATCTTGTGGGACTTTCCCAGCAACGAGAAAGTTCACAATATCAGCATACCATGGGAGTGAGGCGATAGCAAGGATCGCCTCGTCTGGGAAGGTATCACAAATGGGATCAATATGCTCTGTCTCCTCAGGCTGCTCTAATCGGGATAAATGGTCCGCCACCACATTCTTGACTCCAGGCTTATCCTTGATCTCAATGTCGAACTCCTGGAGTAGAAGGATCCATCTAGTCAGTCTAGCCTTGGCATCCTTCTTTGCCATGAGGTACCTGATGGCGGTGTGATCTGTGTACAAGGTCACTCGGGATCCAATGATATATGATCTGAATTTATCTAGGGCAAACACTACTGCTAGCATCTCCTTCTCTGTGACTGTATAATTCCGCTGGGCGGAATCCAATGTGCGGCTAGCATAGTGTATCGCAAATGGTACCCCATCCCTCCTCTGTCCTAGCACTGCCCCTACGGCAAAATCAGAGGCATCCGTC
This sequence comes from Ottelia alismoides, assembly GCA_037367405.1. Classification (NCBI taxonomy): domain Eukaryota; kingdom Viridiplantae; phylum Streptophyta; class Magnoliopsida; order Alismatales; family Hydrocharitaceae; genus Ottelia; species Ottelia alismoides. The sequence continues at coordinate 31,074 of JAZKJV010007569.1, read as the reverse complement.
ATGATCTCGAATGGGAGAGACCAATCGGGTGGCTGAAGAACAGGAGCCTCAATAACACGCTGCTGGAGAGTCTCAAAGGATGAAAGACACTTGTCATCAACAAGGAACTCGGTGTCTTTCGTCAAAAGGTCAGTCAACAGTCGGGCAATCTTGCTGAAATCATGAATGAATCTCCTATAAAAACCAACATGCCCCAGAAATGACCGTAACTGCTTCAGATTGGACGGCGGTGTGAGTTTCCTAATGACATCGACCTTGGCCGGATCAACCTCCATGCCTCTGTTGGAGATGATGTGGCCAAGCACCGTCCCTTGAGTCACCATGAAGTGACTCTTTTCCCAAGACAGAACCAAGCGGGTATCAATACATCGCTGGAGCACTCGGTCTAGGCAGTCAAGACAGGAATCGAATCCGTCGCCGTAAACCGAGAAGTCGTCCATGAAAACCTCCAAACATTCCCCTACCATGTCCGAAAAGATCGACAGCATGCATCTCTGAAAAGTCGCAGGGGCGTTGCATAGCCCAAATGGCATGCGTCGAAAGGCGTATGTACCGAAGGGACAGGTAAAGGTGGTCTTCTCCTGATCCTCAGGAGCGATGGCCACTTGGTTGTAGCCCGAGTACCCATCCAGGAAGCAGTAATGGCTCTTCCCTGCCAGTCTCTCTATGATCTGATCAATAAAAGGCAGGGGGAAATGGTCCTTCTTGGTGGCCTGATTGAGTCTCCGGTAGTCAACGCAGACCCTCCAAGAGGTGGGTACTCGTGTAGCAATCTCCTCTCCCGACTCACTGATCACAGTCGTGATGCCCGTCTTCTTGGGCACCACATGCAAGGGGCTAACCCACTTGGAGTCGGAAATGGGATAAATAAAATCTGCACTCCACCATTTTGATATTTCCTTCATGACAACTTCTCTTAGGTTGGGGTTCAGTCGCCGCTGGAACTCACGCGACGGCTTTGCCCCTTCCTCGAGATAGATATGGTGGGAGCACAACGAGGGACTAATCCCATGGAGATCTGCTACGCTCCATCCAATTGCCTTGCGGTTCTTTTCAAGAACCTCCATCAGACGGGATTCTTGCTCTCCAGTCAGATCGGCAGAGATGATGACTGGGTACATCTCAGACTCTCCCGCAAGGAATCTATACTTCAGCGAAGTAGGGAGCGGCTTTAGCTCTGGACAGCTGGGTGCTGGCAAATCTGGCTTCTGAAGAAGATGTGTGTATGCGGACAATTCTGCCAAATCTACCTGGGAAAATGATAACGAACTCTCACAAACTGGATCTGGAGAAGGCGGGTCCTCTGCATTGTCTCTGATCTGTTCTGCCTCTACCTCCTCCTCATCTATAGGCTCAGGTGGATCCAGATCTGGCATCTGATCATCACAATCTGCCCAATCAGATTCTGAATCCGAGGGATCTGTATCAACTGCAGTGGCATCAGTACCACCGTAGGGCAAGGTGGCCTCAGTACCACCATCACTGAAAATCGTGTCGCGATCAAGGTCCGACTCTACCGAATCAATAGTATCCTGAACCAGGGCTGTGCTCTCCAGACTATCCTCTGCTATCATCTCTGCATCAGCTGTATCTGAATATGAGAGGATGGTCTGTGCTGCAGGGTCTGCCCAAGCTGCCTCATCGTCTGTGATCACAAAATCACAGTCCTGGTGGATGTCTGGCTCTGTGTCTGTCAGCTGCTCTGAATCTGTACTGCCATGTGAGCGGGATCTATCTCTGGCTCGGTGGTCCTTAACCGTCTCTATTTGTATACTCTCGCCCTGGACGCGAAAGAATACCTTCCCATTGTCATGGTCAGTCACTGCCTTGGCTGTGGCCAAGAACGGGCGACCGAGGATGATGGGGGAATCGGTCAACGAGTCAGGGGTCTCCATGTCCAGCACTACGAAGTCCACGGGGAATTGCAGACCCTGAATCGTGACGACAACGTCTCGCAACAACCCCTTTGGCCTCTTGACAGATCGATCCGCAAACTGAAGGTATGTCCTGCTCTGTCTAAGAGTGCCCAACTCTAAGTGGTCGAGAAGGGCTGCCGGAAGAAGGTTGATCGATGATCCGCTATCTAAGAGAGTACGGTCGAACCTCTGCTCACTAATCTGACATCTGACATACGGGGCCCCTAAATCTGCCCTCTTAGTCGGCAGATGGTTCTGGATCGCGTAACACGTGGCTTTTGTTAGCACATGAATTTCTGCGGTCTTGTTCCTCTTCTTTCTCCTGATTGTGGTCCTATCTCTTAGGGATCGCTGAAGAAGAGGAATGTGCTGCAAAGCCTCATTGAGGGTCAGCTGAAGGTGAAATCGGTCTATCATGCCCTGGCTGAACTCCTCCTGCTCTCTCTTTTTTGGATCTTTTTCTTTTTTCTTCCCCTTCCCCAACTCAAGGGCTCTAGGAAAGGGGATCACAGGGTCCTTCTCAGATGAAGGACTAGGAATAGGCCTAGACGGTTCGATGACCGGATCCTCACAAACATCATTCACCACAGTGGGATCAGAAGAAACTAAACCTTTTCCTTTATTCAAATTAGCGTTCTGAGATACATTCATGCGAGGAAAGACAACATTTCTATCAGAATGAATATTGGTGGCCTCAGTACCACCTCTAGCTGGCTCTACAACTAGACGTCTTGCGGCCTCAGTACCGCAGTCTGGCTCGGCTCCGCTGGTGGCGTCAGTACCACCTCCTCGATGTGGTGAAACGGCGGCCTCAGTACCGCCGGTGGAATCAACATCTCTGGTGGCATCAGTACCACTGTCATCATCATGTGCGGCTTCAGTACCGCTCTCCTCTTCCTCATCTGGCGCTCTAGATGGATCCTCGCGTTGTCGCTCAGATGAGGCGCCGCCTGCTGGTCTTCTACCGCTCCTAAGTGTAACGAAGTCAGCATCAAATATATTCGATGACATATCATCAAATGAGTTACTAGGAGTGGTAGGCTCAGTGGGAACTACCTGCTCAGATTTCCTCTTCAAGCTATTCGGATTAGGCTCGATCTGTGCAGGGATGGCGGCCTTCCCTCTCATCAGGTCCCGCATCTCCTGGCGGAACTCGTCCATCTCCCGTCTAAATGTAGCCTGCTGCTCTGTGAAGAGGCGGGCTAGATCATCCAAGGCGGGGCTCTCATGGGAGCCCGACGGGTTGCCTCTCTGGAAATGAGGCTGCTGGACCTGGTGCTGCTGCTGCTGAGAGGGGTAAGAGGAAGGATGCTGCTGCTGGTGAGCCTGCTGCTCACGTCTCCAATTCTGTCCCTGCTGCTGGTAGGGACGAGATACGAAGGATGATGGCTGGTGTGGTTGGTATGCTGGGGGCTGCTGGTGATCTCTCTGCTGGGAGTACTGCCCTCCCTGACCGGCTGGCTGTTGTTGGGACTGGTTACCCCCATTCCCCCACCTGAATCCGGGATGGTCTCGTCGGATTCCAGGTTGAGGACGGTCATACCAAATCCCGTTGACATCCATCAACGGCTCAGCATCGAAGGAGTCTGGCGGCAGTGCTGCCAGAGGCTGATCCGGCTGATATACCACCATCTGTAAGTCTGGAGATGGTGGTGACTGGTAAGAGGGCTGCTGCTGCTGGTACGGCTCCGCCTGTACAAGGTGAACTTGTCTAGGCTGCTGCAAGGAGCTGGAGCGCTGGGACGAGCTGCGGCTGCCGCCGGAATCGCCTCGCGACAGAAGACGGGGCTGAGGAGCCGTCTGTGCCTCCTGAAGACACAAGAGCTGGGTCTTCATGTCGCTCAGAGTTTGTGCCATTTGCTCCATCTGAGTTATGCCCTGGCACTGCTTCTTCTCTATTATTTCCATGCGGTCCAACTTCTCGCTGATAATTCCCATGTCCGCAGCGGCCGACTCTGCCTGTGCGGCTGCAACTGTGGACGAACTGGATGGACCTGCATCGACCCGTGCTATCCGCTGGTACTGCACGGGTCCTGGCGGCTGCTGAGATCTCTGTGTGTACAACCGAGTCTGGGACATCACCATGTAATTTTCTGCCATCTCTTCGTAGATGGCCCAGACTTGGTTGTGGTCCTTGGCAAAGTAGGACCCGCCGCAAGAAGCATTCACTAGACCCTGAAGCTCTGGTGTCATCCCACTAAAGAAGCTCTGAACTAGGTTCGGCTTCGAGATGTCGTGATGTGGGCATCTATCCAGAAGCTCTCTGAACCTCTCCCATGCCTCGTGAAACTGCTCGTTAGGGAGCATGGAGAAGTTGTTGATCAGGGCCCTCGCTGCATTCGTCCGCCCGAGTGGATAGTACTTGTTCAAGTACTCGGTGCGGAGTTGCTCCCAGGTGTAAACAAACTTCCCTAGATGTTTCAGCCAGGCGGCTGCTCTATCTGCCAGTGAAAAAGGGAAGGCCATCATCCGAATCGTATCTTGGTCCACACGACGGTCGTGGATAGTGCTACAGATCATCAGAAACTCCTGGAGATGGAGGTGGGGTTCCTCAGTGGCGAGTCCGTGAAAATGAGGAAGCATCTGCAGGGTGTTCGGAGGGAACTTGAAATCCCCCACGATAGCAGGTATCACCACCCACTGGTGCATCAGTGTAGATCCGGGGTTGTGTAGCTCCCGCATCGGTCTTGCTGCGGCGGCGGCTGCCGCTGCTGCGGCTGCTGCTGCGGCTGCTGCCTCTGCATCAGCGTCAGGAATGTCCTCCGGCTCGCTCGGCTCGTCTCGCTCTGCTCGGAGCCTCTCCAACTCCCTCCTCATCTCTATCATGAATGCCCCCTGATCGCGTAACTGTTGCTGAACTGTCTCTAATGACGCGATCAGGGTGGAGTTAATCGCTCCCTGGTCTAAGACAAAATGTTCGGGCTGGCGATCGTCTGAACTGTCGGCTCCGGCCATAGGGACGTCTGCAAAATCAGATGAGCCCAACTCAGGTTCTGTCAAATTAATTCGTCTTTCCTCGGGCTCATGTCTCTCAGTAGCAAAAGAAAGGGGGTCGAGGGGGAACAGGGTGGAATCGTACTCGGGCCCGGAGAGCTGGTCTTGACTCTCACGGGCCAACCTAGATGATGGAGTAGACGCGCCTGAAAGCGGTGCAGCCAGAGGCTGCCTAAGAGATCGTCTACCCATCATCTTGATCTTGGCGAGTTGGGCGGATGGGATCTGGAGAAAATATGATCGCAAAGCAAACCCCCGGTTCACCAACGCAACACAATCTGAAGACCGTGAAAGATCGGTCAATTTATCTTGTCAATTTTATTTGGTGAACATGCAAGATATCAGAGCGCTTACGTGACCTGTTAGGATACCCGATGCTGCTCCAACCGACTGGCCCGCACGGAAGAGTCGGTAGTCAGCTAGAAATAACACCGGAAGGTTCTACCTAGGGTGCGGGTCACTCTCTCGCGCATCCAAACCATACAAGGAGGGGGTTGCTCTCCCCAAGACAAATTTTTAATGTGAGTGTCTTTTAGGGTCAATAATGTTATCCAGTCCCAATTTTTTTGTTTTTCTTTTTAATTTTTTTTTTCAAAATAAATACAAGCGGCCTAACGGTTTTTCCGATTCTCCTGATGATTAAGCCAAAAACAGAGGGAGAAGACGAAAAAGCCGATGCGCGAAGAAATCAATGATGCATGCAGAGAAAGAAATGCGTACCTTGTCTCCAGCACTCTACATGCAAGTGATCCGCGCAGAATTTAAAGACAGAAATAAAACTACCTAAATGATGCAACGGGAAAAACCGAGTCCTAGATGAGCAACTTCTATTGATCGTGAAGAACAATAGTTAGCTAACCGAATCGAGTCCGGAGTCCGATCTTGGGAGTCACTCGGTGCCCGCCACAACGGGTCCTGCCAGCGCTGTATGTGACTCCTCACGGCACGTGGTCTCAAATCCAATTAAACTAACTTTTTCAGTGAATTTTATTAAGGTCCAATTACGTTCTATAGGAACAGATATTCTATTAGGTGTTGGGCCTTAAAAATTTACGTCACAAGTAAGAGAAATTCCTAAATCTAGGGGCTCGAGAAAAACCGCGTAAACACCGGAAAAGGCAGCTAACTATCAAAACCACGATAAAAGCCGCGAAAATCCAAATGGGTCCCCCGAGCACACCGGTGCTCGGCGAAACAGACCCGCTAAGTTACAAGTGTCCACAGTTCAAAGTCTAAGTTATTACAACAAATATTGTTCTCTCTCTCTCTAAATAGAAAATTTCTTCTCCTCTCTCTCTTCCTCCTGCGCGGGTCCTCTAAATAGTAAGCTCCAAGTCGTCCAAGCAGTACCTCGCACAGAAATCAAAGAGAGAAGGTCAGAAAACAATAATAATATAGAGAAAGACAATATGGAAAAATGACTACAAAGCCGTGCTCCCCGGCAACGGCACCATTCTGACGACCGCCCGAACGACAGAGGTAAAGGTGTAGAAAAATTTAGGTCGTTGCGACCTCAATCACTCGGGCTGAGTCAATCAAGAAAATGAACCACAAATGAAAATAAATCAATGAAACACAGAGAAGTGGTCCTGCTATAGGATTAACCTGGTATAGCTCCCAGGGTCGAACTCAAGGAGCACAGATTGGCTAAATAGCCTACGATGTAGTCAGAAATCCGAGAGAATCTTTTTTTAGTGGTTTTTATTTGTTTTTATATTTTTTTAGATTTTTTAAATGATGAGAAAATTAAAGAAAGTAAATACAAGGGAACTTCAACAATTTATTAAACACACCAAAAATGATGCAAAAATTAAGGAAAAATTGTTTTTAAGTTTTTTAAGTTTTTTACTGTTTTTGGTGAATTTTTGGAATTTTTCTAATGGATAAATTATTTACTAAAAATCAAACAATGCAACAAAGAAGAGGTACTGTCCAGCAAGGTTAGAAACTCAAAAATAAAATATTTAAGAGTTTCAATCAACCCTGGAGGTAATTTTCCTGTAAACTATGAAGAATAAGGAAAATTTAGGCACCCTAATTATTGTTTTTGGATTTTTAATTTATTTATTATAATTTTTATGAGTTTTTAGGGGTTTTTCAATTTTTAGGGTTTTTAAGTGATGAAAAATAGCCAAAATTGGCTAGAAAATCAAACAACAAGCAAACTACAGTATCTAATTTTTTTAGAATTTTTGGGGGTGATTTTATATTTTTTTGGTATTTTTAAAGTTAGACAGTGACTAAAATAGGGGTTTTTGAATTTTTAAAAATAGCAAATGAAATCAAAAATGTCCTCAAAAATCACAGAAATTACTACACCATGGCAGGAGCCATGTGTCGAAATTTCATTAGATTTGGAGGTGGTTTGATATTTATTCAAACATGAAGAAGAGGGCACTATGCACAAGGACCAATGTGCAAATACCCGAAGATCTGGGGTCTCTGGTGCAAAATGCCCAGCAAGTCACGCGCGTGGCGCGTGGCTGAGGCACACAGGGACCACTTTGTAATAAAAACCAAGTCTCAGGGGCTTTTGATAACTCGTATCAAAAGCCCAGGGACATGGATGCAAAAACACCACTAAAATCCGCACATGCGCATAAACAAGGCTCACAGGGGTATAATTGCAATTACACAAAAAGATTCAAGCATTCATTAACACTCCAGATCTACAGGACAATATATGTAAAAAGCCCAGATACACACGTGACGAAGCACGTGGTCACTCACACACAGGGGCATACATGCAATTAAAATAAAGCACAAGGTCCAGATTGCAAATAACCCTACGTGACAAAGTTTCTAAAAATATTTACAGGACTGAAAAGAAAATAACAAACTACGAGGGGGACTGATGAAGCCACATTTCATCATCTTTATTCTATCATTTTGGCACCTAAAACCCTAGCAAATGCCTGTAAATAGCATTAAAACCATCATCTTAGCATCCATGCATGTGCATCTCAACACTGTATAAAATACTGTAATTAAGGCCAAAATTATAGAATAAATAAAGAAAAGAAAAAGAATAAAATACTGTAGATATTTTATGACCCAAAACCCCCGAGACCTAGGCATCTTGATGAATAGGTCGACAAGGAATAAAGTAGGGGGAGATAAGGTCAGAAACACAAATAAAACACCTATACATTCTTTATTCATTATGGGACCTATTTTTGGTTCCACTTTTTATACACCAAATAAAGAAACTCTGTACATGAAAGTTGTAGATAAATTAGTAAAGAAAAATACAAAATTGATTTCACAAAAAATTAATGTACAGATAAAAAGTTATGGTCTGGATAAGAATCCAGAATCCCAACTTCCCAGACCCGTATCTCACAACTGTCAACTCCAAATGCAGCATACTCACCTTTAATTGTATATAGAATAAAATAATCTATTTTATGGTGGTGGTTTCGCATTTGGCGGAGCTACGGTTTGAAAGTTGACTTTTGGACCCACATTGTATACTTGTACATATTAAAATATTCAATTTATTCTTTATTATTTACTCATTTTTATACTTTTATAATGTTGTAAATAATAATTATAATAATTATGTACATTAAAAGAAGAATAAAAACCTAAATAAAAACAAAAATAAAAACACTTGTACATGTTCAATACATAGATACATACCTATACTCATACCAATACAAAACATACTTATATTTTATACAAAATATATCAGAAAATTAAAATAAAAATATACTTGTGTATATAAAAGTATTTTATAATCTTAGAAAATAATAAACAAAAATAAGTAAATTAAAAATACAAAATAAAAATAAAAGTATTAAAATACATAGGTAATATACCTATAAAAGGCTAAAAAGTAAACTTGTAAAAATATGTATCATAAAAATAAATAAAAATCATAATAAAATACTACGTAAAATAACAAATAATTTTCATTTTATAACTTTAATTTAATTCGACTTATTTCTATTTTTAAATGAATTAATAAAACATTTTTATTCTCTTTTTCCTGGTTGGTCCACGTGGACCAACCAGGAGCTTGCGACTGTTGACCGGCGGGTCAACAGTCTGTCCTCTTCTTCTCAGCCCATAGCGCGCGTCGTTTTCCCCTTGTCTTCGCGCCTTTTTCGAGGCTACGCCGCTCATCCTCTGCGGCCGCCTCCTTCACAAAATCTCCTCCTCGATCCATCACCTCCATCGCCATCTCCTCAAATCCACCCAGATCTTCTTCCTCCACCCGTGATCTCCCCTCGAAGTCACGCCCGCGCCACACTTCAAATACGAACCCCCCTCTTCCTCTCCTCGGTTGAACACCTTCGGTCCACCCTTCAGCGCCAATCCCGTGCTCCTGAGCTCCGTGGAGGTGACAGCTCCACCGCCAGCCCTTCAGCCAAGGCGCGCGAAGTCGGAGGCGTCTCCACCACCTCCCGCAACTCCGGCGGTCGAGGTAACCTTCATCCTCTGGCTCCCGCCATCGAGGGCTTCCATCCCGCCATTTCTTTATCGCATTTAGTTCCTGTTAGCTTAGACTTTAAAAACCCCCAAAAAAATCGAAGTTCCATCGCCTATCGCGCCCGATCCTCCATCCTCGCCGGAGCGCAACTCCGGCCGAACTCCACCCCTTCGTTCCGCGCCATTTCTTCGCCACCGCGGGGTCCAGACAACTTGCCCTGGACCCTCTCACCTTGTTTTGCAGGTCAAAGCACAGTCAACGTACCTGGGAGCGATTTTGTAGCTCGCCGGAGCGTGGCTGAACCTCCCAGGTCCGCCACCTTCGCCTGAGCACCTCGGCCGACGCCGAGGCTTTCTGACGCCTCTGATCGTTAGAGAAGACCTGCAGGAGGCTCCTCGTCCATTTTGGAGCTCAACAGCCATCAGAGCTAGCCGGAGGAGCGCGACGAACTTCGCCCAGTCGGAGCTCCGCCTCGTTCTTCCAGCTACCTCCACCGCCGTCCGATCGAGGAGACCTTCCAGATAGAACGTGGGCCGTCCGACCATCAGCACTCAGCCACCGTCGATCTCGCCCGAGATCTAATCTCAGACGTCCACAGCGAAGCGTCATCGGCCGTCCAGATCGTGCCACGTGTCAAGTGGCCTCTTCATCGCCGTTGGATCGCGCGCCGAGGGTATTTTACATCCCCACCCTCGCGCATTTTGCATTTGTATTTTAGTACTAAAACTTTTGTCCGTAGTGTAATAATTTTGTAATATTTGCATAAACACCCCCGTACTTTCCATATTTGCATTCCTGTCCCTCGCCACGTCACCTCACGTGACCTGTGCACGTGAGGGGGTGGGCATTTTGCAAGGGTACCCTCGGTTGTTTGTGTATTTCGTTTAAGTCCATGAACATTTATGTCAAGTTGTAATATTTTGGAGAAATTGCATCGAACCCCCTGAGCTTTGTAATATTGCAAAAATACCCCTCCCAGGCGCGTGCAAGTCACGCGTCCTGTGGGTAAATTGCACATATACCCTTGCGGGTTTGGATATTTGTGTTTAATCCTTAAAATGCAAGTTTCAGAGTAATATTTTGTGGAAAAATTGCGTACATGCCCCTGGATGTTTCACTATTTGCATATATGCCCTTGCCAGCACTGTTTGATGATTGGAGTCTTGTTCTAATTAATTAAAGCATCATTTTAACTCCAAAAATTCCACAAAAATAGGTTTAAGCTTCTGGATAGGTGTACTTTCACGCCACATATTTAGTTTTTGATTTTATTTTATTTTCATATTTATTAAAAATCAAAAACAGCCATTTTGTGTACTGTCTACCTTGGAAAATACCAAAAAAATATCAAAACACCTCCAAAAATTCCCAAAAATTCACATAGTGTCTATTTTATCCTATTTTAGTGTCAGTCCAAAAATCAGTAAAAATTTCAAAAGAAAAACACTAAAAATATAAAAACACTCAAAAACTTCAAAAAATATAAAAAATAGAAGAAAAACCCAAAAATTGCAAACTCAGCTTCTGTTTCTTCTTTATCTTGTTACTTTTATTAGAAAAATAGTGTGAAATATTTTTGCTACTGGTTGCTATTTTTAACTTGCATTTTTGTCACAGCCAGCCCTTATTTCCACTGTTTGCCTTATTTCAGACTTTAAAAATACCAAAAACATCTTGAAAAATCCCCAAAAATCATAAAAACAGTAAAAAACCTTAAAAATACCAAAAACATTTATTTTCTGAATTTTGGAGCATTTTTGTGCATTTTTATAAATATTTCACTTTGCCTTGTCTTATATTGCCTTTACTTTCCAATATTGAAAAAGAAGAAAAAAAATATATAAAATATAAAATATAAAAATCAGAACATTAAAAATCAAATACAAAATTAAAAATTAAATAAAAAGAAAAAAAAAGTAAAAAATTAAAAACCCACAAAAATTGTAGTTGTTTGCCTGCTTAGTGTAGACACTTCACACACACATTCACTTGAGCACAATTTTTGAATTACCCTGTTTGCTCCCTGTGTTCGAACTCTCTACGTACTTGCATCTATACATCTTTTATGTAGAGTTAAAAATAAATTTTGACTCACACCTGTTTTTCATTGCTTGATTTGCTTGTGGGTTATTTGTTGATTAAACCAGGATTTTGTAGTGGTTAAGACACCGACTGTTGACTCGCCTTGTGAGTCAACACAACCGCTCTCGATCCCGCGTTAATCAAATGGCGCCGTTGCCGGGGAGCAACAGCGAGTAGTTTATTTCTTTAGTGATTGTGTGTTGATTGTTTACCATAGCTGCATTTACCTCTCTTACACTCTTAGTATATTTTGATTGAGCTTTCTGACCATTCTCTTGTCTTGTCTTCTTGCGAGGGACCGCGGAGCGAGGCAGACCGCCTAGGCGATTCGACGCAACCTTGGGACGTGGAGCCGGCTATTCTTAGCCTAGCCGGCAGGAGAGAGCAAGGAGAGCTGGAGAGAGAGTGCTTAGATTAGCTTTTCCTTTATTTTGTGAGAGAGTGATTCATTTAAATTGTAATAATACAGGTACCTTGGACACTTGAACATTCGGGCCTAATTTCCGGGTGTTTGTTCACCCGGGGGCTCACCGCGGTTTTTATCGTGTTTTGACCGCTTGTCATTTTCCGGTTTTGTGTTTATTTTTGTGGATTGAGCTCCTAGATCTAGGTCCTGCTTGACTCGAGTAGAATAGGTCCAAACACTTAATTATCTTTGCATGCTCCTATAGTCACGTTTTGGACTTAGACTAATTAAACAGTTAGCGAGTAGCTTCCAAATCCACGCGCCGCGAGCTCACACCCGAACAAGCGCTTTCTCCTACTCCAAATGTGTTGGGCAGAGGAGGGGTGAGCCAAGACCGGACACTCGGATTAGAAGTTATTAGCTAACTTGTGGTTCTTCACGCTAGCAGTTGCCTAATCTAGGACGATTTCCGTGTGCATACCGGCATGTAGTTTAGGTTTATAAATTTCTGCTTTGCATCCCGCATGGAGAGAGCTGGGATTCACTGTAAGTCTTCTTACTTTGCACGCATCATTTAGACACAAAGGTGAGATCTCCATCTTTGTGTCGACTTGCACGGCTTTTCCGACTCTTTTCTCCCTCTGTTTTTGGACAAAGTAGGATAAAGGAAAAAAATACAAAAACGTTAGGCGCTTGTTTGAATTTACTCAAAAGAAGCGATAACACCAAAAAAATTAAAAAAGGGACTGCTAAAGAAAACTTGACCAAAATAAAAAAGGGTAATTGGATTCATTGCTTGGGGTGAGTAATACCCTCACTTGTATTCAGGTTGCATGGGAAGGTCTCCTTCCAGGTGAGGTGAGCGCTTCGTAAGGATTAGAGCCAAAAACCCAGCTTGTGGCTGCCTTGTGTATCGCCTGGATTACCGAAGTATTGGCGCTTCTATCGTACGTAGACGAGTAGGGCTTGGTCAACATTGGTGACTCTCTATTGTGAGAGCATCGACCTTGTCCGAAGTATCGAGCATAGGCCACGCCTTCACGGGGGTGTCTGTCTCATCGTCTTGCGTCCGAGTAGGTTCTTGCACGCTCACGGGTGATTCCGTTGCGAGCGAGTTCCGAAGTATCAGTTTCGCCTATTGGCTTCCTCTCTTATTCTTTGGCTGAGTAGGGATCCAGGAAGGGTTACAAGGACCTCAACTGCACAAGCTACAGGTTACACAGGAGGAGGACAAGTACGGGATACTTTTCTGGCAGTACTCTCTCTCCTATAGGCGTAGCGTTCTAAGGACTCGTTAAAAGATAAATATCTGAATCAAGTTAAAACTGAAAAGATAAAAGCCGAACCTTCACGGCTTCATGTGTTGAGTTGGTGAACTTACCCTTGCTTTGCGTTTGGTTGCTAGATTTGTTTAGGTCAAGATCAAAAAACACAGCACAATTGTGCGCAATTTTGTTGCATCTTACTCTTCTTCTTCTCTTGCCTTTCCTCTACTCTTCTTAATAATCAAGATGATGGGACGGAGATCTCTTAGGCCGACCCTGTCGGCACCGCTATCCCGCACTCCCCCTTATTCATCTAGGACTACCTCGGAGAGTCCGCTCTCCGAGCCTGAGTATACGTCCGCCCTGTTCCCCCTCGACCATTCTTCCCATTCTCCCTCTCTCAGTCCAATTATTTCAGATTTCAGTGCATCACAGAGTTCAGATCATTCTACAGCACCTGAGATGGCCTCTTTTGCTTTTACAGAAGATCCAGTCATGTCGGACAGAGGCGAGCATGAAGATGATCATGAGCACCCGCCATTCGTATTTGATCAGGCGGCCATCAACAATTCATTGTTAGCATCCCTGGAGACCATGCAGAGACAAATCCGAGACCAGGGGACATTTATGGGTGATCTGATGCGTGAGATAGCGCAGATGAGAGAAGACCGTGCTGGCGGAGAAGGTGGAGGAGGAGGACAACCCGATGCAGGAGGAGACAATCCAGGCGGCGAGAGACCGCCACAGACCATCATGAGGGAATTGCATAACCCAGCTTCATCCCTCACTCACCGATGGATTCGACTCCCACCTATCCATGGAGACTTCGAGCTTCGGCACAACACAATTCAGATGCTACCCAAGTTCCATGGGTTGCCGACCGAAGAGCCGCACCTCCACCTCCAAGAATTCGAGATGATTTGCAGCACCATCCATGATCGGTTGATAACCGAGGACACAATCAAGATGATCGCCTTTCCATTCTCTTTGGTTGACAGAGCCGCCTATTGGCTCAAACATCTTGGGCATTTCGTCGACACATGGGCAGATCTCCGGGCCGCATTCCTGAAGAAGTACTATCCTCTCGGCCGGACCAACGCAGCTCGAGCCATGATCAGCAACTTCGTCATGATCCCAAATGAACAGTTCCATGAAGCCTGGGATCGATTCAGAGAGCTCATCGACCGGTGTCCCCACCACGACATCTCCAAGCCCAATCTCGTTCAGAGTTTCTTTTGCGGGCTGACACCGGAGCTGCAGGGGCTTGTGAACGCCTCTTGCGGTGGATCTTATTTCTCCAAGGGAGAAGACGACGTCTGGGCCATCTACGAAGGCATGGCAGAGAACTCCACAGTGATGACCCAGGCCAGAGTCTACACACAACAAAAGCCACCACAAGGAGGCGGATCATTTCATAGGATCGCTCGCATCGATGCCGGTCCCAACACAGTGTCGGTAGCCGCAGCCCAAGCCGAATCAGCCGCAGCCGATATGGGCATCATCAGTGAAAAGCTGGACCGCATGGAGATCCTTGAGAAGAAACAAAATCAAGGCATGGCCCAGATGGACCAGATTGCCAAAACCATGAGTGACCTAAAAACCCAAATGCTATGCATTCAGGAGGCCCAAACTCATGCCCAACAGCCTCCTAGGTCACAGGTTGCTTCCCGCAGCAGCAACCCCAACCAGGCCTCTGCCTCATACCGTCAGGTAAACCATATCCAGGCGGAGCCGGTTCCCTTGCTGCAGTACCATCCAGAGCAACCACCATCTCCGGACACGCAGATGGTGGTCTATCAGCCGGAGCAACCACTGGCAGTTCTACCTCCACCCTCCTTTGAGCAGGAACCATTGATGGAAGTCAATGGGATTTGGTACGACCGGTACCCTCAGCCCGCAATTCGCCGGGATCACCCTGGATTCCGTTGGGGCAACGGTGGATCCTCTTCCCAACAGCAGAATCCTGCCCAAGGATACCAGAACAGCCAGCCACAACAGCAACACCAGCAGCCCCAGTATGCCCAACCGCAGCAATATCACAGTGGTCCTCATCCCAACTATCAGGGACAGCAGTGGAGGCAGCGCAAGCAGCCTCAGCGTTTTCAGAACCAGCCTCCCCAGTACCAGCAGCAGCAGCCTCGTTTCCAGCAGGGAAACTCATCCGGTTCTCAGCACCACTCCTTTGAGAACCCCGCTCTTGATGATCTTGCCCGCTTGCTTTCTGAACAGCAAGCCTCCTTCAGGCAAGAAATGGATGAATTCCGGCAGGAAATGAGGGAGATAATCAAAGGCAAAGCCGCCATACCAGCTCAGATCGAACCAAACCCTAATAATTTCAAAAGAAAGCCTGAGCAGGTAGAGTTTACAGAGGATACCCTTCCTAGTGACTATGAGAATGACATGACATATTTCTATTATGATGCTGATTTTGTTACTACTAGGAGCGGTAGGAAGCCAGCCGGCGGCGTCTCTTCTGAGCGACAACCGGATGCAGAACCAGGAGCGCCAGAGGAGCAGAGAAGCGGTGCTGATGCCGCTCATGATGATGTTGACGGCGGTGCTGATGCCGTCGTGATACCAGATGAAGACGGTGGTGCTGATGCCACCATTTTTGATGCAGAACATGAAAGCGGTGCTGATGCCGCAGAGACAGGTGCCAGTGGTGGTACTGAGGCCACCACATCTCCTTTTGTTGAAACTCCAGCTGTGGTGTCACCACGTTTTGTATCTTTGGACTGTGATCAAAACAAAAACAACAAAAATATGAATAAAGAAAAGGTTTCTGTTCAAATTACGGATCCATATGTATTGAATGATGATGTTGGTATGGATTCCCCTTCTTCACAGGCACAGGAACCTATTTCTAGTCCTCCATCTGAGGAGGCCCCTACTATCCCCTTCCCAGAGGCACTTCGCCGGGCGAAGGGGAATAAAAAAGAAAATCCAAAAAAGAACCAGGAGGTAGAGTTCGGCAATCAGATGATTGACAGATTCCACATTCAGCTGACTCTACGTGAAGCTTTTGAGCATATCCCTTTCTTCAAAAAGAATTTGAAAGAGACAACTACTGTCAGAAGAAAGCGGAGGCACAGAAATCAGATCCATATGCTCACACATGACACTTGCTGCACCATTCAGAACAAGTTGCCAGCCAAGAGACCAGATGCAGGAGCTCCCTATGTCAGATGCGAGATTCAAGAGCAGCAATTTGATCGTACCCTATTAGACAGCGGCTCTTCAATCAATCTCCTCCCGGCAGCCTTACTCAAGCAATTTGAGTTCGGCACTCTTCATCGAAGCAGAACGGTCCTTCAGTTTGCTGATAGGTCGATAAAGAGGCCGAAGGGGTTGTTGAAAGACGTGGTCGTTACCATTCAGGGCCTGAAATTCCCGTGGACTTCGTTGTGTTGGACATGGAGATCCCTGAGTCGGTAACCGATGCCCCCATCATACTCGGGCGCCCATTCTTGGCCACAGCCAAGGCAGTGACCGACCATGATTGTGGGAAGGTATGCTTTCGCGTAGAGGGCGAAACCATACAAATAGAGACGATCGAGGAAACCAGAGCTAGAGAATTAGATTGCTCGGAGCAGTCAAGCGAAGCCGCATCAATGATAGAGGAAGAGCTAGACGTCCACCAGGTTCGTGATTTCGAGATGACTGATGATGAATCTAACTGGAAAGACCCTGGTAGCACCGACTCTCGCCTTGCCTACCGAATCATTGTACCTCAAGCTCATGGCAATCGAAAGTCGGGAGAGCACATTCTGGATACGGATACACCTGAGGCTGACAGCATCGTGATGATTGGTGCCGATGATTTCAATTCCTGTTCTTCTATTTCTGATCCCTCGTATTCAGACATTGAATGGGCCTCTTTTGATGATCCGTTGTCGTGTCTGACTCATTCCTGAACCAGCAACCATGACAGAGTGCGAGCCCGTACAGTACATTGATAATTTCAGTCAGCCGCCTTTCGTCAGAAATTCATGCCAAGCGAGAGTTCTCTCATGCAGACCTGGTAGCATTCACCCAGACATATCAGAAGCCAGATCTGCCACCTCCCAGTTGCCCTGAAAGAAAACCTCTGCCGCAGTCAATGAAGTATAGATTCCTTCCAGGTGAGCCAGATATGCACCCAGTCATTATCTCAGCAGATTTGACTGGAGAACAAGAATCTCGTCTGATGGAGGTTCTTGAAAGGAATCGCAAGGCAATCGGATGGAATATAGCTGACCTCAAAGGGCTGAGCCGAAGCTGTGCTCCCACCACATCTATCTCGAGGATGACGCTAAGCCATCGCGCGAATTCCAGCGACGGCTGAACCCGAATCTTCGAGAGGTTGTCATGAAAGAAATCTCAAAGTGGTGGAGTGCTGATTTCATCTATCCCATCTCCGACTCAAAATGGGTAAGTCCGTTGCATGTGGTACCCAAGAAGACGGGTATCACAACAGTTGTCAACGAGTTCGGAGAGGAGGTCGCTACCAGAGTACCAACTTCTTGGAGGGTCTGTGTGGACTACAGACGATTAAATGAGGCCACCAAGAAGGATCACTTCCCGCTGCCCTTCCTTGATCAGATTATCGAGCGGTTAGCCGGGAAGAGCCATTACTGTTTTCTTGATGGGTACTCTGGATATAATCAAGTGGCCATTGCGCCCGAAGACCAAGAGAAAACGACCTTCACCTGCCCGTTTGGGACATATGCTTTCAGACGGATGCCCTTTGGTCTATGTAACGCTCCAGCGACATTCCAAAGGTGCATGTTGTCCATCTTCTCGGACATGGTGGGTAACTGTTTAGAGGTCTTCATGGATGACTTCTCGATCTATGGCGACGGGTTTGATGCCTGTCTTGACTGCCTAGACCGAGTGCTGAAGCGCTGCATAGAGGTCAATCTTGTATTATCCTGGGAGAAGAGTCATTTCATGATGACTCAAGGGACGGTCCTTGGGCATATCGTCTCCAACAGAGGCATGGAGGTCGATCCTGCCAAGGTGGATATCATCAGAAAACTCAATCCGCCGTCCAATTTGCGTCAGTTACGGTCTTTTCTGGGGCATGTCGGTTTCTACCGACGGTTTATTCAGGACTTCAGTCGAATTGCCCGACCGTTGACTGACTTGCTAACCAAAGACACCGAGTTTATTGTCAATGATAAGTGTCTTGAATCATTTGAGACTCTCAAGAATATGGTTGTCTCAGCTCCTGTCCTTCAGCCACCCGATTGGTCTCTTCCATTCGAGATCATGACGGATGCTTCAGATTTTGCCGTTGGGGCTGTTCTTGGACAGAGGAGGGATGGTTTACCCTTTGCCATTCACTACGCCAGCCGGACCTTAGATGCCGCTCAAAGGAATTACACTGTGACTGAAAAAGAAATGCTGGCCGTAGTCTTCGCTCTTGATAAGTATCGATCTTACATTCTCGGATCTAGAGTAACTGTGTACACCGATCATACTGCCATCCGGTATTTAATGGCTAAGAAGGATGCCAAAGCACGTCTCACCAGATGGATCCTTCTACTCCAGGAATTTGATATTGAGATTAAGGACAAGCCTGGAGTCAAGAATGTGGTGGCGGATCATCTCTCCAGGTTGGAGAATCTTGAGGAATCTGAGCCCAGCGCACCTATCTCAGAGACATTTCCAGATGAGGCGATCTTAGCTGTCACCTCACTCCCATGGTATGCCGACTTTGTAAACTATCTTGTTGCCAAGACAGTCCCTCAGGGTTGGCCCAGGCAGAAACTTGAGACCTTCCTAGCTAAGGCCAAGTTTTACCATTGGGAGGATCCTGTCCTTTATCATGAAGGAGGGGATAGTATCTGGAGGAGGTGCATTCCTCAAGAAGAGCAGCATAGCGTCCTCACATACTGCCACAAGCTTGAGGCAGGAGGACATCATTCTGGAAAAAGGACAGCACAGAAGGTGCTTCAATCCGGCCTATGGTGGCCTACTCTCTTCAAGGATTCTGATGAATTCGTGAAGAGATGTACTGACTGTCAGAAAATGGGAACCTGCGGACAGAGAGACATGATGCCCATGCAACCCATTCACTTCTGTGAGGTTTTTGATGCATGGGGAATTGATTTCATGGGCCCATTTCCTAAGAGTCAGGGATTCGAGCATATTTTGCTCGCTGTAGATTATGTCAGTCGATGGGTTGAGGCCATCCCCGCCCGAGCCGCAGATGCAAAAACCGTGTGTAAATTCTTGAGGAAAAATATCATTTCACGGTTCGGGGTACCTAGAGTTTTGATTTCTGACGGGGGGTCCCATTTCATCAATGACAAAGTTAGGGCCCTTGCTGACGAGTTCGGTATTGACCATCGGGTTGCCACTCCTTATCACCCTCAGACTAATGGTCTTGCTGAAGTATCGAATCGGGAGATAAAGACTATCTTGCAGAAAGTTGTCCGCCCAGACCGAAAGGATTGGTCACAGCTTTTGGACTCGGTCTTGTGGGCCTATCGGACTTCTTTCAAAAATCCATTGGGGACATCTCCCTTTCGTCTCATCTATGGCAAGCCGTGCCATTTGCCAGTGGAGATCAAGCACAAATCTTTTTGGGCAGTTACTGAGTTGCTTCTAGATCCCGAGAATATAGGTGACCAGAGAAGAGCAGAATTGGCAGCCCTGGAGGAATTGAGAGATACAGCCTTTTCCAACAGCCTACAGTACAAAGAAAAAGTGAAGACATGGCACGATTCGCATATCAGCCATAAACAGTTTGAGCCAGATCAGAAAGTATGGTTGTTTGATTCCAGGCTGAAATTATTCCCAGGGAAATTACAGAGCAAGTGGAAAGGACCGTATGTGGTCAGGAAGGTACATGACAATGGAAGCATCGACATATCCGAACCGTCATCTTCTTCTACCTTCCGCGTCAATGGTCAACGCCTGAAGCTATATCGAGATCATGATCCGCCGACCATGGACGTTGCCCCCATTCTTCTGGTATGAGATGTGTTCTTTGACTCATATCATCTGCACCTCGTACATGGTGATCACTTCCATTTTCCGCTGTACAGATCCATCTGTTAATATCACTTTGATTTATTTTCTTATTTTCTTCTTTTCTTCTTTTCCTTTTCTTTCCTCTTTATCTATCAAACAGGTGCCGCCCTTGTAGACAGTTTTCCATACTTAGGACGTACTTTGTCCTAAGTATAGGGGGGTTGGCACCCCGAGTTTTTCTATTCTTTTCGATCCTCTCCATTGTCTCCTCTTCTTGTCTATACTTAGGGATATCTTACCCTAAGTATAGGAGGAGACAATCTGAGTACGATCTGTTCATTCCCACCCTTGACCCTCCCTGCGTTGTGTACAGTCTGCTATACTTAGGATTATTTGATCCTAAGTATAGGGGGGACGGTCAACTTCTCATTGATTCATTCATTTATTCTTTAGACTTGTCTATACTTAGTACGAGTTATGTCTTCTCTTTTCTCTCCGATCTATGAGGACATAGCTCAAGCTAAGTATAGGGGGGTCGTATATACTGTGTATATACTTTAGCCATAACTCGTACTTTCGTATTTTCCTAACAATATGGCCAATAATTCTTTAAAATTCATTAAAAATCCTTAATAAAAAGATGTGGTTATTCCTCACTTTCTTTTTGTATTTACTGATTAATAAATCAGGTAAAAACGTTTCTGCAAAATGTTTGAAAAATAGTTTGAAAATCTTTGTGAAAAATCTATTGAAAACTATTTGGAAAATATTTTGCTACATGTTTTCAACCTTTGTGAAAATGTGTGGTTTGTAAAAATTTCTTTTCTTTGTGTGAAATAAAATGTTTGAAAAATGATTTGCAAATGGTTTGAAAAATGGTTGCAAAAATGATTTGAAAAACCTATATATACTGTTTGAAGAGCCTTTGCAAAATGATTTTCAAATATGTGCAAAATGTTTGTAAAAATTATTTTGGACTATAGTTTTCGAAAAGTATGTGAAAATTGTTTTCAAATAAGTTTGAGGAATACTTACATCACACCAAAATCCACTATATATATATGTATAAAAAATTGACCACTTACCCTTGTAAATTCATAAAACCCACTTCTTGTATAGATAAAGAAGCACTCCCGTGTACATATTTTTACCTTGTTTTCAGCCAACATCTTTTTATTTTCAAAAGTTCCAAAAACATTTGCAAAATTAAAATCCAAAAACAATTGAAAAATCTCTTTGAAAAATACAAAAAAAATGCATCTGCATGTGCATCATCATCATCTTTTCAAAAATCCATAAAAAGTTCAAAATCTCTGAAAATTGCATCACAAAAATATTTTCTGCATTGCATTGCATAGCATGAGCATTTTTCGGATTGAGTTTGATAGTTGAACAAGTCTAAGTAAAATCCGGAGATTGGAGCTTGATTGGACCTTAAAATCTACCTAATAACAGGAACTTTATAGGAACTGGGTTTGAGGTACTTCAGGTCTAGTTGACTTAATTCTTTGAGGATCACGAGACTTGGTTCAATGGATTCTTGACTGCCTAAGTAGAGTATTTCGGAGCACACGCACGACTCTTGTTGATAATGACCTAACTTGGACACCTGCACCTTTCACATAGCTCTCCATGGATGAGGTGGTGAGGAGGCAGTCTCCTTTGGCTTGGGGTAGCATATGAGGGTAGTACTTCTAGGCGGAACCTCTCTTCTTCTTATAGTGAAGGAAGTGCACCTCAACTTGGTCTAGTGGTGATGAAGTCTAAAGACAGAAGCCGTGGGTTGCAATAAAGCTTCAAAAGAGGGATAGTCTACTGGCTCAAGAGGAAAATTTCTTGTGTATATGCTGCACCATGTAGATACGTTGTACAGATGCAATTGAAAAAAAAAAATGCAAAGAGAACTCCAAAAAAGTGGTGGGTCGGATTGAAAATTTAATAATCCCACCGGAGTATGTATATAATCAAATAAAGCAAAAGCTTATGGTATCCATGTAACATCTCATGAAGCTTGCAGCGGGAGACTTAGCTACACTGGTTAAGCTCCCAAAAGTCTATACTTCTTCCCCCTCTTCTTGAGCCGGTTGCACTTGAACTTAGAAGGGAATACCCCGCTTCTCGAGGAAAGAGTTGCTAGACCGAGGCATTAGAGTTACCAGGTTAGGGGAGGTTGTTTCTTTGTCACTTCTGAGGTGGGGAGCTACATATCACTTACACTGTACAAGTCAGATTCGTAGTCGTAAGAGTTTGCGTATGAGTTGAGATATTTCTGACCTGGCTATTGAGGAGACTTGGACAGAGTCTTGGGATACTCAAGGACTGTTGGATTTCAAATGTGGTTCTCATTAAGGTTCCGAACGCACTAAAATTCCCAAGGTCCGACTTAAGCTCCAAACTTTGATTTTACGAAGACAAGTTTGATAATCAAATAAAATCCAATTTTCTTCTTTTTCTTTTCTTTCTTTTTCTTTCTGCACATATTGCATATGTGTTTGCTAGGGACTAGCAAAGGTAAAGTATAGGGGGATGATGAAGCCACATTTCATCATCTTTATTCTATCATTTTGGCACCTAAAACCCTAGCAAATGCCTGTAAATAGCATTAAAACCATCATCTTAGCATCCATGCATGTGCATCTCAACACTGTATAAAATACTGTAATTAAGGCCAAAATTATAGAATAAATAAAGAAAAGAAAAAGAATAAAATACTGTAGATATTTTATGACCCAAAACCCCCGAGACCTAGGCATCTTGATGAATAGGTCGACAAGGAATAAAGTAGGGGGAGATAAGGTCAGAAACACAAATAAAACACCTATACATTCTTTATTCATTATGGGACCTATTTTTGGTTCCACTTTTTATACACCAAATAAAGAAACTCTGTACATGAAAGTTGTAGATAAATTAGTAAAGAAAAATACAAAATTGATTTCACAAAAAATTAATGTACAGATAAAAAGTTATGGTCTGAATAAGAATCCAGAATCCCAACTTCCCAGACCCGTATCTCACAACTGTCAACTCCAAATGCAGCATACTCACCTTTAATTGTATATAGAATAAAATAATCTATTTTATGGTGGTGGTTTCGCATTTGGCGGAGCTACGGTTTGAAAGTTGACTTTTGGACCCACATTGTATACTTGTACATATTAAAATATTCAATTTATTCTTTATTATTTACTCATTTTTATACTTTTATAATGTTGTAAATAATAATTATAATAATTATGTACATTAAAAGAAGAATAAAAACCTAAATAAAAACAAAAATAAAAACACTTGTACATGTTCAATACATAGATACATACCTATACTCATACCAATACAAAACATACTTATATTTTATACAAAATATATCAGAAAATTAAAATAAAAATATACTTGTGTATATAAAAGTATTTTATAATCTTAGAAAATAATAAACAAAAATAAGTAAATTAAAAATACAAAATAAAAATAAAAGTATTAAAATACATAGGTAATATACCTATAAAAGGCTAAAAAGTAAACTTGTAAAAATATGTATCATAAAAATAAATAAAAATCATAATAAAATACTACGTAAAATAAAAAATAATTTTCATTTTATAACTTTAATTTAATTCGACTTATTTCTATTTTTAAATGAATTAATAAAACATTTTTATTCTCTTTTTCCTGGTTGGTCCACGTGGACCAACCAGGAGCTTGCGACTGTTGACCGGCGGGTCAACAGTCTGTCCTCTTCTTCTCAGCCCATAGCGCGCGTCGTTTTCCCCTTGTCTTCGCGCCTTTTTCGAGGCTACGCCGCTCATCCTCTGCGGCCGCCTCCTTCATAAAATCTCCTCCTCGATCCATCACCTCCATCGCCATCTCCTCAAATCCACCCAGATCTTCTTCCTCCACCCGTGATCTCCCCTCGAAGTCACGCCCGCGCCACACTTCAAATACGAACCCCCCCTCTTCCTCTCCTCGGTTGAACACCTTCGGTCCACCCTTCAGCGCCAATCCCGTGCTCCTGAGCTCCGTGGAGGTGACAGCTCCACCGCCAGCCCTTCAGCCAAGGCGCGCGAAGTCGGAGGCGTCTCCACCACCTCCCGCAACTCCGGCGGTCGAGGTAACCTTCATCCTCTGGCTCCCGCCATCGAGGGCTTCCATCCCGCCATTTCTTTATCGCATTTAGTTCCTGTTAGCTTAGACTTTAAAAACCCCCAAAAAAATCGAAGTTCCATCGCCTATCGCGCCCGATCCTCCATCCTCGCCGGAGCGCAACTCCGGCCGAACTCCACCCCTTCGTTCCGCGCCATTTCTTCGCCACCGCGGGGTCCAGACAACTTGCCCTGGACCCTCTCACCTTGTTTTGCAGGTCAAAGCACAGTCAACGTACCTGGGAGCGATTTTGTAGCTCGCCGGAGCGTGGCTGAACCTCCCAGGTCCGCCACCTTCGCCTGAGCACCTCGGCCGACGCCGAGGCTTTCTGACGCCTCTGATCGTTAGAGAAGACCTGCAGGAGGCTCCTCGTCCATTTTGGAGCTCAACAGCCATCAGAGCTAGCCGGAGGAGCGCGACGAACTTCGCCCAGTCGGAGCTCCGCCTCGTTCTTCCAGCTACCTCCACCGCCGTCCGATCGAGGAGACCTTCCAGATAGAACGTGGGCCGTCCGACCATCAGCACTCAGCCACCGTCGATCTCGCCCGAGATCTAATCTCAGACGTCCACAGCGAAGCGTCATCGGCCGTCCAGATCGTGCCACGTGTCAAGTGGCCTCTTCATCGCCGTTGGATCGCGCGCCGAGGGTATTTTACATCCCCACCCTCGCGCATTTTGCATTTGTATTTTAGTACTAAAACTTTTGTCCGTAGTGTAATAATTTTGTAATATTTGCATAAACACCCCCGTACTTTCCATATTTGCATTCTTGTCCCTCGCCACGTCACCTCACGTGACCTGTGCACGTGAGGGGGTGGGCATTTTGCAAGGGTACCCTCGGTTGTTTGTGTATTTCGTTTAAGTCCATGAACATTTATGTCAAGTTGTAATATTTTGGAGAAATTGCATCGAACCCCCTGAGCTTTGTAATATTGCAAAAATACCCCTCTCAGGCGCGTGCAAGTCACGCGTCCTGTGGGTAAATTGCACATATACCCTTGCGGGTTTGGATATTTGTGTTTAATCCTTAAAATGCAAGTTTCAGAGTAATATTTTGTGGAAAAATTGCGTACATGCCCCTGGATGTTTCACTATTTGCATATATGCCCTTGCCAGCACTGTTTGATGATTGGAGTCTTGTTCTAATTAATTAAAGCATCATTTTAACTCCAAAAATTCCACAAAAATAGGTTTAAGCTTCTGGATAGGTGTACTTTCACGCCACATATTTAGTTTTTGATTTTATTTTATTTTCATATTTATTAAAAATCAAAAACAGCCATTTTTGTGTACTGTCTACCTTGGAAAATACCAAAAAAATATCAAAACACCTCCAAAAATTCCCAAAAATTCACATAGTGTCTATTTTATCCTATTTTAGTGTCAGTCCAAAAATCAGTAAAAATTTCAAAAGAAAAACACTAAAAATATAAAAACACTCAAAAACTTCAAAAAAATATAAAAAATAGAAGAAAAACCCAAAAATTGCAAACTCAGCTTCTGTTTCTTCTTTATCTTGTTAATTTTATTAGAAAAATAGTGTGAAATATTTTTGCTACTGGTTGCTATTTTTTAACTTGCATTTTTGTCACAGCCAGCCCTTATTTCCACTGTTTGCCTTATTTCAGACTTTAAAAATACCAAAAACATCTTGAAAAATCCCCAAAAATCATAAAAACAGTAAAAAACCTTAAAAATACCAAAAACATTTATTTTCTGAATTTTGGAGCATTTTTGTGCATTTTTATAAATATTTCACTTTGCCTTGTCTTATATTGCCTTTACTTTCCAATATTGAAAAAGAAGAAAAAAAAATATATAAAATATAAAATATAAAAATCAGAACATTAAAAATCAAATAAAAAATTAAAAATTAAATAAAAAGAAAAAAAAAGTAAAAAATTAAAAACCCACAAAAATTGTAGTTGTTTGCCTGCTTAGTGTAGACACTTCACACACACATTCACTTGAGCACAATTTTTGAATTACCCTGTTTGCTCCCTGTGTTCGAACTCTCTACGTACTTGCATCTATACATCTTTTATGTAGAGTTAAAAATAAATTTTGACTCACACCTGTTTTTCATTGCTTGATTTGCTTGTGGGTTATTTGTTGATTAAACCAGGATTTTGTAGTGGTTAAGACACCGACTGTTGACTCGCCTTGTGAGTCAACACAACCGCTCTCGATCCCGCATTAATCAGGGACCTACGATATTTACCCCTTTATTAGCCGACGGTCGGATAGGCGCCACGTGGTGATCGAACGGCTGGGATGGCGGCGTGACTCCTCTCTTCGTCCCTTCGGCTCGATCGACGGTCGAGAGAGGGACACGTGGACGATCGAGTGGCTCTTGTGAATGGAGTCCCTCTCTCTCGGCTCTGATGGTCCAGATGGCTCCTCCGGATGATCGAATGGACGCTGCTCCTCCACAGATGAACGGCTCGGATTAGAACTGGAGCAGAGGTTGCATCGGACGGCTCTGGAAGATGGAGGAAGAACTCGACGCCGGCGAACTTCGCCGACGTCCTGCGTGCGCTCCGGTCCTCCTCAGCTGCTGCAAATGTTCCTAACACGCTCCTGGTGCAGCCCCGCAGCTGATGACGATGGCCGATGGCCCAGCCGAGCCCTGGAGGGGCTCCGGCGAGGCCTAGCGGCGCGAAGCTCCGGTCTGAACTGTAAAGGAGGCTCAGACACCCCCTTTGGACATGCAAAGTAAACACGAAGCTTCGCGGGTCGAGGGCAAAATGCCTCGACCCAAGAAAGCGGGGTGAAGATGGTCTGTGCTGTGGGGCGAACGAGCTCCGGCGAGGCGGAGACGGTGGAGCTCGACTCCCAGATCCTGTGCGATCTGGGTTGAGTGAAAGGGCGTAGAAGGTGCGTGAGGGAATGGCGGAGATGATGGTCGGTTCGGATGGTCGAGATATTACGCGAGATGGCCGGAATCAGGGAAATGCGTCGGAGATACGAATTGGGCGAAATCGGAAATTGGAAGAAATGGAAAAGCTAATCGACTACCTGGGTGGAGCGGAAGACTGTGCTGGAGTGTGGCTAACTCCTGGTCGTAGCCTCGAAGGGCGTCAAGGCCTGAGGCTCGATGCTCGACGCTGGTGGCGGAGCAGCGGCGGCGAAGAACGCCGGATCGATGGTCGGGACACCCTCACCTCACTGCAACAGGGTCAAACGCGAGCTGTCACCTCGGGCTTTGCTCTGGAGGTCACGGGAATAAGGATGGCGATCCAAAGATGCGGCGCGGAGGCGGCGGAGGTGAGAATATATAAAGCGTCAGGGGCGATTAGGGTTGAGGGGCGACAGCTAAGGAAGGCGTGGATTTTGTGGCGAAAGATCGGGCGAGGATGAGGGATGATCGGCGAAGAATCCGGGCATGGGGTTCGCGTGGGTGACAGCCTGGAGACGCGTGGGAAAATCGGAGAAGGCGGGGCGGCGCGCGTCTTCCAGAAAAGGAAGGAGTCCGCGGGGGAGTTGACCGGGGTCAACAATCCCCCGTGGACCACTTAGAAGCTGCCACGTGTATGCGATTTTTGTTTATTTATTTTAGGGTAGAAATAGGCCGAATTAAAGAAAACTCAAAACATGAAATATTTTTCTTTTATTTTTTTCTATTTTTTGGTGATTTTTAATTAATTTTTGGAAATAAAAATAGGGTAGCTATGTATCTAGGTATATGTACACTATATGGATTTTATTTTTGATTTTTTATTTGTTATTTTTATGTATTTTTATGCTTATTTTGTATTTTATTTATTTACATCATAAAATATGGAATAAAATGGTATTTTATTTTATTTTAATTATTTATACACAAGGGTGAAATAAATAGTTATATACATTTATACATATGGTATTTATACAATGTATTTTTCATTTTGTAATTTTTATTTGATTTTTGTTTTGTTTCTTGTTATTTATTTTATTTACAATATGTAACATAGAATATTTACAAAAAGTTTAGAAAATAATTTTATTTATTTATAGGGTTAAATAAATAAATAAAGGATGATGGTCTACACATGGTGAAAGGGCATTTTTGAATTTTTGATTTTTAAATTTTTATTTTGTTTTTTTTTTAATAAAATATACACACAATATGTACAAATATTTACAACATATTTTTGGGTGAGGAAAATATATAGTTTTATTTATTTACAGAAGTATATACACATGAGCTCCTATCTCCCTCTACTTTGGCTTTTATGTGGTCAGGCCCATGCTGAGCCCTCCCTTGGGTTAGGTTGCTCAATATTTATTCTAAATATTTCCCTCTTTTTCTTTTTGCTCTTTATTCTTTTTATTTTTGCACAAAAACATGCTAATTATAGGTTTTTACACAATGCATGCTTTTGGTAATTATTTGTATTTACACATATCTACATGTATTTGCAAAGGTTTTTGTAGCTAAAATAGAAGAATAAAGAGTGATGAATGGGTATTCATCAACATGTACGACCATTATCTTTTTGATTTTATGATAAAATAATCTTGTTTTGTAAGCACAAAAGGTGAGTCGTCTGACACCCAACATGCACTCCTACTATATCCTAATACATTAGAGATGATCTACATAGACTGCTAGGTTATATCGCATCCCTAAGGATAATAGTGAGAAGATATACACCATAACGCCTCTCTAAGGTCGAAGGCAAGCGCTTACTAGTCCTAATACTGCAAGAGTTGGACCTAGAGACTTAGGGTACAAGTCCAGGGATTTTGGTTGTAACCTTAGTGTGTATGTCCTCACCCACTCTATCTAGAGGTAGGTACCTACGTACAATGAGGAGGTTTCTCTTCTGAAAATAAATGCTAATTTTTAATTATTTTTTGGATCGATTCTAATTACTAGTCCTTATTTTAAATTGGATTATCACTTAATTAAGTTCACTAAATATGGCATGCCTAACGATCAGTACGGATTTCTATTTATCATAAATTATAAAACCAAGGAGATGAGAGTTAAGAAAAATCGATGCAATCGAAAAAATAAATTATGCATGCTCAGTTTAGAAGACTTATAATGATCCGCGTGCTCTACGTACGAGATGCAATACATAATTAATTTTTTATGCTAAATGCAAAATGCAAGCAAGGAAATCGTACCGAGCATGAAATTCTATTAGTCAAGAAGATTTTGAATTTAATATTTGGCTAAATAGAACATTCTATGATGTATTATCAAGTGAAGTGTGATCCTAAATTAAACAAGCAAAAGAAGATGATATTTTACCTAATAAAATCTCTAAGAGCTGTGACTGCAAGTTTAACCTATGAACCACTCAAGTCAAGCCCCAGCCTCAACATGAGAGTGAAAAAGGTCTCGACACACCACAAGAAGAAAATGTCCAACTTCAGGTACAAACGTGAGATCCCAAACGAGAACAACTATAAAAGTGTAATTATTACAAGTAATTAAAAAAATGAAATAAAATGTAGAAATAAATCCTAAGGACCCTATACTCTCACAACTCAACTCGATCTTAATTATTTAATGTGTCCTTCTGCCGGCTTATTTCTTGAAAATTCGGCCTCCAATGCACCTGTCTGAAAAGCTGCTCTGGATGCATCGGGTCCCTCACATAAAAATTAAGATGATATTAGAGAGAAATACAAAATAAATAAATAATGACTTAAAAATAAATGGATCAATAATTACAAGAAAGCCCAAGGGTTAGACTACCGGAGAGATAAAAACCCTAATTTCTAAACTCTTAAAAAAGCAATCTAAGAAGTGCCTCCCTTGCAACAACACCATCTGAAGAACCCGAAAATGCCTTTTGCTAATTGTGAGAATTTATTGATGTTCAATGTAGACAGACAAATTCAGATTAATTCTACTTAAGAAACATTCAATTAAATGAAAAAACGATCAAATTTCTTTTACTTAGGCAAGCCCAAGGTCGAACTCAGGGAGACCACTATCTCCTTAGGATGATTTTCAGTCCATTTAGATGATAAGATTTTGAGAGGATTTTTTAGCAATTTTTTATGCAATAATGAGAAGATGCAAGTGTAAAAATTCCAATTTTAAGGTTAAATATGCCTAAGATGGAAAATCCAAATTAATAAGCAAATAAGCTCAAAAACTAGAAGGCTAATTTTTCTAAATTATGCAATCAGTAAGATGTTTTTTATATTTTAAGGGTCAACGTGCATGCATGAAAATAACTCTTTTTCCAGGATTTTTATGCAATTATTCGTGCAAATGAAATGCAAAAACTATGAAAATTTTACAGAAGGTTAAGTATGATAAAATTAACCTGTTGTAATGCTTTTTTGGAATTTTTTGGTGCAATTTGAATTCTTCGTGAATTAAATTATGCATACTATGAGATTTTTAGTAGAATAAATTTAATAACTGGAAAAATTAATTATTTTCCAGAAATATTATTCTGGATATACTCAATCAAGATCTACTGAGGAAAAAATATAAATTCTAAAAATGTCAAGTTTATATACCATTAAAAATAATTTACTTGGATCACTAAATCATTTATTTTAAGGATTGTATGATGCAATTTATGTGATTTTTAAGGGCATTATAGAGGGCAATAAATCCCAACTATTGTGATTTTTATTATGAAGCTAGGAATAATTTATTATGAATCTTAGAAGCTCAATTAGGCACAGTAGAAATTTATCACCATAAATGAATTAATAATTAATCCTATGCTCAAGAAAATAAAAAATAAATCATCATATCATAGAGGAATAATTGGACAACATAATGCACTTTTTAGATTTAAAATTGATGTCAAATTATGGTTAACTAAATGTGTGAACAGAGGGGTAAAAATGTAATGTTCAGAATCAAATATGCAAACACAATAAAAGAAACAAGGACTTAAATGCAATTACAAAGATCTA